>CM052710.1:79258915-79399524 GCA_028551405.1 Uromys caudimaculatus
ACCTAGATTTAACGGTGCTCTCAATAATTACATATTCAATTAATTAATTAATAAAACAACTATCCAATAGTCTGTTGATTAATAAAGTCAATTAGTTAATTAATAAAATTAATTAATAGTGTCTATTAATTAAGACACTATGGAACTGTGTTGGTGTTCTTTTAAGCAATCCTTGGCACTGGTGGTTGTCATAGGTCTTGGCTGGAGCAGGGACAAAAATACTTTTCTAGCTGATCAGGATCCATCGTTTCCTTTAGGACTTACTCCATTCATCCCACAAGACTGAGAGCTTTTCCCAGTCCTTCACTAACTGTGCCCACACCCATCCTGGGATCCCTTTGTAGTCCTGCTAGGATCAGCTCTGTGGCCTGGACACAGCTCTTGAATCTCAGGGCCACTTCCATCTCTGTCTAAAGGAAAACAAAGTTTCCATTTATGAGACCGTGTGACAATTAGACAAGATGATGCAAAGACTTTGTATAGACCACAGAGAATTATACAAAGGAATGGTGTACTGCTTCCTGGTTTGACTCTTTCCTAGTTCTTTAAACATGTCTTCCATGATAGAAGACTAAAGCTCATACTGGCTAATAAACTTGTGCAAAGTATACAGAGAGCAAACAGAAAATCTAGAATTGGAAAAAAAATTCCCTAATTTTTTTGTCTGCTCTAAAACTCGTATTTTTATCAGTACACTCAACTGACACCAGCAAGATTAAAACTCTGAGCATTGATGAGTACCAGACTAAGTGTGAGGGCCACAGTAACACACGTCTCTCCCTAAGACCTTTCATTTCTCATTCAATCTAAAGATCTTCAGGCATGGGCTCCGTCCAACAGTAAAATTCTCATAAGATTCCTGGGTCCAAGTCTTAAGGGGCCTGCAAGCCTTGTGCTTGCTTGGCAAGGTTCCTGTGGATCCATCCTGGATCTTTGTTTAAAACCCCTTGCTTCCTGTGGGCTTTGTGTTTAAGGAGGTTAAATATCTGTGACAAGCCTTTTTTTTTTTTTTTTTTTTTTAAATTGGTCCACAAAAAATTGTCCTGGATAATAAATTTTAATGCTGGATCAAGAATAATGAATGGCCTCCATTATCCTGAAAACCACAAAGTCTTCTCTGGCTTATTCTCGAAGCCTTTGCTTCATTCTTTTTTTTTTTTTTTCTTTTTTCTTTTTTTTAATTTATTTTTGATACTTTATTTACATTTCCAATGTTTCCCCTTTTCTGGGTCTCCTCTTTGGAAACCCCCACCCCCTCTCCCTCCCCGCCTCTGTGAGGGAATTCCTCCTCCCACCTACCCGCCCACCCATCCCCATATTCCCACCTTGACATTCCCCTTTACTGGGGCCTCTAGCACCCTCAGGCCCAAAGTCCTCTCCTTTCTCCCTGATGGTCATCGAGGTGATTCCTCTGCCACATATGTAGTCCAAACCTTGGGTCAATACATGTGTATTCTTTGGTTGGTGGTCTGAACTCCAGGACGACCAGGGGGAGGGTCAGGCCCATTGACGCTCTTCTTTGCTTCATTCTTTGCTTCTAAGATATATTCAGTCTCTGCCAGTAAGGGCTGTTCTCTATGAGTCAGAGGCTCTGCTCATCCATTCAACCAGTAGTCGCTGTTTATTGTGCACCTACTACGTGGCAAGCAGAGAACCACTTCTTAAAAGAGTCAGACTTGATCTCCCCCTTTATCTACCTCGCAGTCACGTACACAATCTTTACTCAGAATGGGGTGTTAGAAGAAAATACAAGGCCAGCAAAGGATGCCAATAAAATGCTTAAAACTGTAAATGTGGCTTTTGTGCAACTTCCAGGCAGAAGTTTTGGGGGCACTTACCACCATTCCTCTCCTGTGGAAAGTGCCGGGCCATATGCTTTGCAGACCGACACAGTCTACTTTACCTATCTCTTCAATGTTTCCCCTGGCCAGTGCTTAAGGACGACTCACACTGCTGGCCACAGGACAGGTATGGCAGGTGCTAGAGGGGGCCACCTATGGCATTAACCTGCTCTTTGTGCAGAGGTCTCCCTCTGTAGACAGAAACTCTTCAGTGCAGGGATGGAACCTTGCTTCATTTCTAGGAGTGACCTTGAGCTAGGCAAAGAGTAAGGACACAGTGATGACTGTGACAGGGGGACAGGAAACGGATGATGAGAAGAAAGAAGCAAGGGGAGGGGAGGCTGATGGAAGGAAGGACTGAGGGAAGAAAGAAAGGAAGGAGGGAGGGGGAGATGAAATGAAGGATAGATGGAAGGACAGACAGAAAGAAGGAAGGACAGATAGAAGGGAGAACAGATGGAAGGAAGGCAGGCAGGAAGGATGAAAGGACAGACAGAAAGACAGATGGAAGAAATGATAGTTGGAAGGAAGGACAGACAGAAGGAAGGAAGGACAGACAGAAGGAAGCACAGACAGAAGGAAGGACAGATAGAAAGAAGGGAGAACAGATGGAAGGAAGGAAGGCAGGCAGGAAGGATGAAAGGACAGACAGAAAGACAGATAGAAGAAATGATAGAGGGAAGGAAGGACAGACAGAAGGAAAGACAAAAAGAAGGCCAAAAGGAAGGAAGGAGAAAGGGAGGGAGGGGGGAGAGAGAGAAAGGGAAGGAGGAAAAGAGGGAGGGCAGGAAGGCAGGCAGGCTCCTGGAGCAGAAGATCTGAAGCCTGCACTCAGCCAGGAAGACACAACAGGAAAGACTGGAAGACTCACACATTGGGTCTTTGGGAAACACTGCCTTGTACTTCACAGGAAATCTCAAATCCCTCTTCGACACCCCCATCCTCAGGAGGGACAGCTACTGTTCCCATGTGTCCATGTCCCTGGAGGTGACTTGCACAAGGCCTACCTCTGCTTCTACGTGATAAGCTGGTGACAAGCACTGAAGTCAACCCTGGCAGCTCTCATGTCTGCTCTTCCCGTCAGCCCCCCATAACTCCTGAACCACTCTCTAAATCTCCGTACTGGCCATTCCAGCTTTATTCTCTTCTGGAAAAATCTGTCCTCCGCACTGAGGCTGCAGCTCCCACTCTTCGGTGATAATCACTTTGGCGGCTGGTGTTGTAGTCCCTCCCCGCAGTGTCCTGGTCTTTCTCTCCTCTCTTGCTGAGTGTGCTCCAGGCACACATCGCTGACAAGCACTGACTCTTCCACACACTGTTGTCTTCTTGGAGATCATTTACACATTGTTTCTTCTGTTGGGAATATCCTGATCTTGAGTGGACTACTACTCATCCTTCAAAACCCAACACAGGCCACTTCCTCAGTGAAGACAGAATCACTCTGATTTCCTGAGTCTCTCCACATTCTTGTCCTTCCACCCAATGAAGCCTGTCATAGTTTTCTTTGTGTTGTTGTGATAAAAATCTGACCAAAACTACCTTGAGGAGGAAAGGGTTTATTTGACTTACAGAATACATCTTTGAAGGAAACCAAGGCAGGAACTAAGGAATGACAGAGGCAGGAATCATGAAGGAAAGCTGCTTCCTGGCATGTTTCCAGGCTAATAGTCAGCTATCTTTTATATAGCTGAGGTTCACCTGCCTAGGGGTGACACCGCCCATGGTGGGCTAGGCCCTGCTATACAAGAAAATGCCCCACAGATGTGCCTACAGGCCAATCCAAGGGAGGCAATTCTTCAGTTGAGGTCTCCCTTTTCACAGACGTGTCAACTTGACAACTGGAGCTAATTATGACAGAGCCCTTGACCTATGCCCTGCCAGCCCATCAGTCCATCCTCCAGCTGAGCTGTGAATCCTTTAAGTATAAAGATGGTTGTATTCCTATTGTGCATAACATTATTTTTGTATGAAACACTGGAATGCTTGTGCATGTATTCTAATAGGTAATATCCACCAGCAGTATAAGTCTAAGAATGTAATGGGGTAATGAACCTATCTGTGTCTGATGGTTTTGATCAACCTTACTAACTCTGCCATGAACCATCTGAGCACTGTGAAGCTCTCAGTGATGGACAAAGCAGAACGTGTATGTATATACACGGGTTAGTTCTGTGAGACATGCAGAAACGAGTTGACAAATGAGCCGGATCATTTCAGGGGCTGATAAGTGCTCTGAAGAAACATAACTGGGCAATGGGATAAATATGGAGGGCAGAAGGGAGCTGCCTTAGATAGATCTGGGAAGTCAGCTCTGGGCTGAGCCTGCAGGATTAGGAGTGGAAGTATAGCAGTCCCAGAACGTGCACACGTGCATGCGCGCAAACACACACACACACACACACACACACACACACACACACACACACACACACACACACACACACACACACGCTGAGTTCAGGGACACAGATTATACGAAGCCTTGATTTGGGGGTGACCAGGAGTACAGGTTGGGTGATCTGCCAACACAGATGGCACCAAGGAATTGGGGCTAGTGTCCCTCCCTGCTCCTCCCTCACCTTCTCATGGGGCGGAGACAGTTCTCATTAATCTCTGGCGGAGTCTGTGCTACTGAACTGCCTAACTAGAGAACACAAAGACTGCCTGGCCAGCTTTGTTTTCAAACCGTCAATTCCACATTCTGCTAGCTGGCAGAGACAGGGGCTATTGATTTTCCCTCCTGGAATGCATGTCCTACAGAGTCCTCCCAAATAGAAACTGAAAAACAGAGAAAAACATGACTGCTGTGAAAGACAGGGCCAGGGGACATTTCTTTTTAAAACAATTTGTGCAGGGGTTGGGTCTTCTCACCTACTACTGGATAGCGGCTTGTTTTCTCTGTCTCTAATTCTTTCCTCTCAGCCTTAGCTCTGCGTCTTTCCAATTTCTCTTGCTTTCTTGCTGCACCTTTATTTAGTACCTAGTGCAGTGCTTGCATACAGCAGGCATTTAATACTGGCTCAGTGAATGACGGCATACAGGTGGGTTTCTCTGTGGGGCTTTCCTCCGCATCAGTTTGTTTGAGCAGTTGTTTTCGACTTAGCACCCTTCTCTTTCCAGACTCATTCTCTGTGTTCAGCTTGCAGTAGCTGCTTGGAGTGGAGTCCCCAATTAATGGTTGCCTTCTTTAGAAACCAGGAAGTAATTAGGGGCTTCCCTCTGCTGCCTGGGAGGGGCACTGTACCAGTCCCTCAGCGTGGCATGCCAGAGCCTCTTAGTTCCGGTGGTGTTCAGACACTGCTGCCTTTGTTTTGTTAACTGATGGAAGTCACGTGGTATCCTCTTTGTGGGGGTGGGGTGGGGGCACTCTGGCATAGGGTGGACAGGGCATCTCAGCACACACAACACAATGACAAATCAAGTCCTCCAAGCCTGGCTCTGCCTCCTGAGTTTCCTGTCTCTATGAAACAGAAGTTCCGGGAAGGTAGAGCTCACAGGTCCACACGCAACTCTCTGATGCTCTGCTGCTTGCATCCCAAATAGCATTCCTCAGGAGCTCAAATTTTATCTTGATGTATGCATGGATGACTATAGGAATTAGCCGTCGCTGTGTTGTCTGAGCCTGGACCTCCTCAACTGACACTTCTGTCCCCAGGTTCTAAGGACTCACCAAATACTATATACTATCGGTGTGGTCCCTACTGGCTCCTCCTTTAGGTTCTTCATCTCTTTACTTCTCTCCCAAGCCCCAGTCCTTAAGTCTTTGGGCCATTGAGAACTTCATCTCTTAGCCCCACCTCCAGCCTTCCCTTCTTCCATAGTTTCTTGACCATATTCTTTCAAGATAAAAGCCTTATGAAATGTCTCTGTATCTGCTCTGGACACATCCCCCTATCCAATTTTGTCCTTACGCTTTGTTTGCCCTGCCTGACTTGTTTACTCTGTGAATTCTAAGCATCGCTTAAGCCCAGACAGATGCAGCCTGCACCACTAAGACAACCACAAAGGAATGCAGCAGCAACAGCAGGTAGAGAAATTCTACCTGTTCATATGCATTATCTTATTAATCTTCACGAAACCCCTAGGAGGTAAGACCAATTATTAGCCTGGTGTTACAGTGGTAGAAACTGACGCTCAGAAGTGTCAAGGCATTTACCAAAGGTCACAGACCCAGTACCAAAACAGATGGAATTCATACGTAATTCTAGCAGACAGCTAAGCCATGCTCCTAACCTCTAGGCTGCCTTGCCTAAAGCGATTTCCCTGCTCCTGTGACAACTCCACATAGCTCATGCCCAGGTTTTCATGTTAGGAACATTCTCTTCAGAGTACTTGTTCCTTGTCCCTGGTCACACGGAAAGCCACGAGAGAAGGGGAATTACATCTCTGAGCACTCACAGGTTCTACCTCCTGATAGGAGAGAAACTGATGAGGAGAGAAACATCCTCCATCCTTTTTAAAAACTTTTCCTTTAGGGGATGAATCTGTTCCCCTCTTTTCTTCCCAGGACTGCAGAGAGTTAAGGGATAAAACCCAAAGAGAGGAAAATCCTATGTCCAGGTCTTATAACCAGGAAAATCATCTGTAACCCAAACCTTTTTGTGTTTTCTCAGGACATCATGAATGAAAATTCCAGACCAGCAATGGTTTTATGCCCAAAATTAAAAACAAAACTGAAAACCCCCCACCTACTGTATGGAGATGACCTCCCGGCAGTGGGTGTGGGTGTATATGAAACACAGATGAGTTTTATGTTTAGATTTGCATCCTGCTTCTACAATGTCTCTTATATAAACATTTTAAAACCCACAAAACCTGAAACTCCAAACACTTCTGGTCCCAAGCCTTTCAGATAAAGGATGCTGGTTCTTCTGTATTTGCATACACTCTGTCAAGGCCACAGGCCTGACAGCATTTGCTGGACTGGCTTGGGAATTCCGAAGCTTTCACACACACACTCCCACACCCCCCTGAGGCCTTTGCATCGTTGCAGTTATTCCACCAGGGAAGGTAAAGCTCCCCAAACTCGAGTTGTCACTAGGAACCACTGTGGGACCGAATGACTTTCCTGAGAATAATAAACGCAGTTGACAATTACACAGCCCAGTTTATACATGACTAAAGTGTGTCTGTTAACTTCTCCATGTAAAACTATCACCACGAGGCCACACAGATCATTCTGTATACGGAGAAATGTTAACTTGGGGCTCAGTTCTCAGGAAGCTGATGGACACTGGGTTAGTCATTGTCTTTCTCTAGACCTCTGTTTGTCCTGACATTATGGAATATTAATTAAGATAATGTGTTGGTCTGAGTTTGTGGCAGTCCTAAGATTTTAGAATCCAAGAAACAAAATACTAGGAAGCTGGTAAGAAGCAGGGCGCATGAGCAAAGCCCTGCTACTTATTGGTTTCTCCAGCCCAAAAGCTCTGCCTTATTTAAGGCCTACACATGTCTACAGAGGCACTCATCCACTCCGGCTGCACCTGTGCCACCTTTCCTGTTCTCAGAGGAAGGAGCAGGCAGCCCACCCTTGTCCTGGAGGCCTTGCAAAGTCATCTCCACATCTGAGTCCCTCACCTGTCAAAGAAGCCTATGCCCTCTGTGGGCTTTGCTTGTTAAATACCAAAGGTTTCACCAGGCCCCAGGCCCCGGGGTAGGAGGTGGGAGAGGCAGATGGTCTGCATCTGGAAGCCATCACCAGCTCCCTGGCTGGGCTAGTAAACTAGCCCCCCTCTCATTTGTTACGGGGGGGGGGGGGAGTGACAGTTGTACATCTTTGTTACGTTTGTTTGTTTTGTTTTGTTTCTTTTCCTTTTAGTCTCTTATAAGACTGATTCAATTGAATTTGAGCTAATGATGAAGGTTGGTGGGCAGACATGCTTGCTCAGCCAAACCAGATGCTATTTCGGTGCCCTTCTCCAAAACATGCTCTGACGCCATGATACAGCCATGTGAGTAGAGACTCAGAAAGCACATGCCTTCTAAAGGCAAGGCCTAGGAACGCTGGAGCTCACACAGGAAAAGAATCACAATGATTAGCCAAGTTCAACTATGGAGTGTGAAGACAAGTCTGCCTCTGGACTACGGTGACCGTGTGTGGGTGTGCCCACGCTTAACTGTGCAGAGCTGTTCACCCTTGCTCCAGCAGCCAGTGTGCGCAAAGGAAATCGAAGTCTGAAGACTCAGGTCTACGGGACTAGGGTTACATAGAATGTTACTACTGGGGGAACTGGCACAGGGAACTGGTATCTACTTTTGAAATTCCCTGCCCATCAATAATGGTTTTAAAATACGATGTGAAGAGCAAACAAATGAAAGTCAAGTGCAGTAGGAATGGACTTGAGCACGTCCCCAAGGTTCTGACACGAGTTCTAATGCCATTTCATAAGGGGCTGGTGACCAGTCTGTTTATAACAATGAGGTCATCACCACCACCAACATTGCTGTCACACCACAAGCACCGCCTTTAGGGCTTGAATTCATGAAATATTATGAATGAGACTTTTTCTCTTTTCTTTCCCTCCCTCCCATTTTCTCAATTGTATAGACTACCTGTACCAGATTACCATTCCCACGATACACCAGACTCTTGGAGAAGCTAGCTGGCACCACAGCCATGCAGTCTGGGTGCAGCCAGGCCCTGACCTGAAAGAACAGGGCTCTGTGAGGCTTTCCATCTTCCAAGCCACCAGAAGGACTCTCCTGTCTCTCATTCCCATCCTGACCAGACAACCCAAGTGAGTTCAGTCTGTGCCAAAGCAGCAAATCAGCACTTACAGGTTCTTCACGCCTGTGACGCCTCTGAACGCCTTCCTCGGGATGCCCTGGATCTGGTTTTCGCTGAGATCTCTAAACAAGAAGAGAAGAGGCAAAAGCAGTTAGAGACCCAGAGCACATTCTCCGCATCTCATTATGATAACAAAACCCTTGGAGGCGGCCAGTGAAGCTCACCAGAAGGCCTTGGGGGGCTGTTTAGTCTCAGGACCCTGGCTGTTACAAGCCCTCACATTGTTCTGCAAGTGAGGACTTCTGCAGAAATGGTTGTCAGGTGCTGGGGTGGGGGTGGGGGTGGGGGCGGGAGCAGCTTGCTTCAGGGCAGGCACTGCGGGTGGTCTCACACCTCCAGGCCAGGAGCCAGGACTCCACAATTATTTGTTACACACACTGCACCAGATTCTGTTTTGGCACCTCCCAGACAAGATTCTTTTTTTTTTTTTTTTTTTTTCGAGACAGGGTTTCTCTGTGTAGCCCTGGCTGTCCTGGAACTCACTCTGTAGACCAGGCTAGCCTCGAACTCAGAAGTCCGCCTGCCTCTGCCTCCCAAGTGCTGGGATTAAAGGCGTGCACCACCACTGGCCGGCTCCCAGACAAGATTCTTACTCCCCTCCCCTAAAGACATCCGTCCCAAACTAACCTCCCATTTCTTGGGCAGGTCTTTGACACTCTAGTTCTCTGCTCTTAGCATTTGGGGTTGGAACTGAGCCTGGTCACTGGGTTTTCTGAGAGGGACAGGGGGCCTCTTAGGCATTTTCAAATACCCCATTCAAACCCGGGGGTCCCACCCCTCATTCTGCGTGGAGGGATATCAACACACTGGCTGCTTTGAAGTAGGTATTAGGGGTACCCCGTGTGGCTGGCTCCAACCCAAGTCTTCTCCAAGGATTTAAGTACCCTCTAGAGTCCCGGTTACCTTCTTTAGGGACCAAGCAGGCTCTTTTGATTTGGTTTGTTTTCTGGTTTCCTTTTTTTTTTTTTGGCTAGACCAAACACGTGCATTTGTTTTCATTCAGACTTCAAGCCTGCTTGGATCTCAGTAAGTAATCAATCCATAAAGACCCTTCAGGGCCCCAGGCCCATGAGGCAGCTCTGTCAAATGCTGCAAGCAGCAGGGCTATTTCTGTCCAGCCACACGCTGCAGGAACATCTTCAAAAAGCATGGTGGGAAAGGGATACATGTGTGAAGATGAGATTGCCTGACTGCCAGCCTTCTATGCTTTCTTCAGATATCAGAGGTGTATATATACACATACTCATATACACAAATATACACACCTGGTCTGTTGAAAAGAAAACCCCTCAAGTAAAGAAGGGAGAACATCCAACCATAGACATAACCACTGCCAACAATTATACACAGTGTATATAAATTTCAACGACACAACCTCTTAACACATGGCCCACTCTCAACCATTTCTTCACACGCTATATTGAGAACATCTGTCCGTGTCTTTACCAAACACATCAATGCCAACATTTTAAATGGCCGCACTGTATCTAGCTGTATGGTTCCTTGTATGTCTATGTATTGTTGAGTGGGTGTTGGCTCAACTTCGGTCAGGTAAGGAAGCATCAGGATTAGATGGGCTAGGTGGGTCAGCAGGTAAGGACCTTGCTGACCAGACCCCACACAGTAGAAGAAGTAAACGGATTCCTACAAGTTGTCCTCTGACCTTCACCTATGTGCCACGGCATGTGCGTGCACACGCAAACTCCTGCGTGTGCACACACAAAATGTAAGAAGGATTCTTTTTAAACAGAAATGGCAGGACACATTTCTGTCTACATCCTTGAGGCACTTCCCAGGCATTTCTTTGGCACAAGGCCCTACAGTGGGAACTGGCTGGTCACAGATTAAACCATCCTTGATGAGTTCTCCTGCAGACAGATTTGTGATGGATGCTCACATGTTGATTTTTGAGGGCACCTCCTCAAAAGCTACAGAGAACCTCAAACATACATGGAAGAAGAGGGCAAGCAGCCACTTCCCGCTGAAACTCCAGTGGTCCATAAGGATGCTTTGCAAAATAGGAGGAGGGGGGAACCAGAAAGCAGAAGAGAGACATCATCCTTTTTTTTTTTTTTCTCTCTTGTCTGTCACTCTCCCATAAGCGAACACATGCTCTAGACAGCTGGCTGAACCTCAGGACAGTTGGGCTAGCCTCAGGCTACTTTTAGGCTCCCAACCAAGACTTAACTTATTGGGATAGGATGCACCTATGAGTCCTAGACACTTCTGGGGCTTCCTAGCAAAGTGCTCCCCCATCTCAAATTCAGCTTCCTTTTTCTACAACGATGTAAGTAAATTCTGGTGTATAATGAGCTCTGTTGCAGGCTCCCCCAGCCAGGCCTGATTCAATGAGCGGGGCTCCAGCCTGGAATCGGGGCACTGAACAAAAGCCCACGATGACAGCAGAGGTCAAGCAGTGTCACCCAGGCCACTCGGCTGTTTTCCATCAGTCTCCACAGAGGGGGCCCAGGTCCTGTCATCCGACTAATGTAATTTCCACCAGGCAACTGGGCGCACTGGAGGCTCCTGCAGCCACAACGGGCCCAGTCTTTCCTGTCAAAGCCAGTCTCCAGACCACAAGCATCTGTCCAGTACCTTCTCAGCCTTTGCTGTTATCTCTGGCCGCTAGGGACATGGGACCTGGCCACATGTCTGATAAATGGCCCATGAGAGGAAAAATCAGGGGAAGGGGAAAGAAATCAAATAGGAAGAAGGTTTAGAACTGACAGCTTTAACCACCACTGGAAGCTGGAAGGCGGTGGCATCTATTTCTGAAAAGGGCAGTAACCCATTTTGAACAGGATTCATACAGAAACATACGGGGGAAACACAGTCGAGAGCATAGTAGTGACACAGAAGTTGGGCCTTAAGTGTTGGGGATGGAGATAGGCTCATGGACCGTAACCCGAGGGAGATGGTGTGGTGAAGTTCTCATGGGTAGCCTGTGGGCCAAACCCTGTTTGGATGAAACAGCTGCTTTGGTTTTTCGGGATACCACATCCTTCCTGTAAATGTACCCAGCTTTGTGTCTACCTTAACGAACCCAGTACAAGACACAGCTTTCTCTCCCAGCTCGCTGTTACTGCAGCCCCACCCCTTAACCCCATTCAGTAAAACAGTAGATGGTAGGGAATTTATCTGTTCCCTCTGACAATCTGCTTGTAAATTTTATTAATTTTATTTTCCACTGAGCCTCTCTTCTCCAGCTAACAACACCGCAGCCACGCATCTACGGGATTGTATATTGATTTCATAAATACCTCCAGTGGGCTGACAAACTGACAGATTTAATGGTGTTACTGATGGGACATGGAGGAGGGTCAGGGCTGGGTGCTTGTCCCCCCCCCCCAGCCATCCCTTTACAATTATCTCAGAGCCTTTGTGAGGCTTCCTAATCGTGTGTTTATCTCGGCATGATGTCTGAGCATGGAGCTATTGTTAAGTCCAATCCTTGCGACAGACAAGAGCAGCCATTCTGGCTGACAATTAAATAAAAATAACAAATTCTATCCATGATGCCCGAGAGCTTAGATCTGGTCAATTGCTCATTGAGGTTTTAGGATCTAACCCTTCACAAGAGAAAGATATACTCAAAAATGATGAGAAAGGCATTTTTTAAAAACCTTAAATAGAAGGGGGCACAAGTTAAAGAAACGTTGAGCTATGCAAAGTATGCTGGTTTGGGGGGGGGGATGCCAAGAAGAAAGATGGCAGGTCGGGAAGGCATGCTTGGTTGGGAAGTGGGCTACAGATCAGGATGCCTTTTTAAATAATTAGGCCTCTGAAAGCTACGGAGAAGTGCATTAGCTAAAGTGCATTTTCCAGCTTCCGGAAAATGATTAACCATCTGATTATTCCATCCCAAAACACAGGACCAAAGAGGACTTATTAAGGAGACACTAAGTCAAATAGGAGTTGGCAAGAAGGGACATATCCCACATCCAGCCAGCCCTCCCCCCAGCCATTTTAATCTACTAAAATGCTTTGGACACAGATTAACTTTCTTGGCAAATTTATTATTGTTTCATCTACCTTGAAACAGGAACCGCGGACACTTTGATAAATGGATTGAAAGGTTGTCTAGCTCCAGAGGAGCTTTTGAAAAGCTTCTTGGGCTCTCCTCACAATGTCAGGCATGCTTTGTTCTCAGGACAACAATGAATGACAGTCCTTGCTTCTACCCTTACCCCTGCTGAGTGAAAACACTCTCGTGGGTACATGTGTTTTGGGTACATTCTAACTTGTCTGTGTTATAAATGGCGGTTTATGTTTGGGACGGGTATGGGAGGAAGGGGAATATGCTTCCAGGTTTCAAACCCAAATGACTATAAACTTATAAAATGGGTGGAAGCTTCCAGAAACATTGCTTGTTTCTGAAGTCCGTGGCACGGCTTCTACATTGTATGATCATTCAAGTTGCTGCAATACTCTGGTTTAGTTCGCTCATTTTCAAATGGGATTACTGTTTCACCAGCTTCCCCAATAGTGGGAACAAATCGTGGACCCTCGTGAAGCACTTTCTATCCCTGCAGCACAGAGAACATTCTTCAACCTGTGCTGTGCTTCTTGAGTTGTTTAGGTTTGGACTTATGTAGCTAAAAATGTCCTTAGTTGTTACCCACAGTACACATACTTAAAACTGAGCACAGAATAAAACACACGAGTGTTATTATAAAATCTGAGGTGGACACTAACACTTCCCTTGTCTAGCATCTACACAGGGCTTTCCATATTTGAGTCTGGATCATTTCATGATGGTTCAAACAATAGAGATTGGTTCAAGGAAAAGGCTGAGACTGGCCAGAGAAGCCCATTAGTGCTTCGTTCTACACATCAGATAAATTTCCTCCTGCAGCAAAAGGGAACAAATACAGGCAGACAAACAGCCAGAAAACACCCAGAAAGTGGGAGACACTGGAATACTCAGCCCTAAATGGGATGTCGCCATTAAATCCCTCCCAGCAGGGCTCAGGGAACTTTGTGAAAGAGGAGGTGGAAAGAGTGAGATGGAGAACACACACACACCACACACACACACACACACACACACACACACACACACACACACACACACACACAGAAGCAAGGCCAGTTAAACAGAACACAGTGTGTACACATGTAAACTCAGACGATAGCAGCATGCACTGGCCCTCCATGGGTCTGTACAGGTCCTAGGGCTGAAAGGAGAAGTGGAGCTATGCTCCATCCCTAACCTAGAAGTTATCTCCGGTTGATAACCACTTGCAAATAAAAAGTTTTCTTTAAGGGAGTCTCGATGAGGAAACAAAGCACTCTTTAGGGTGGGCTACATGCAGGAGATGGCCGAACTCAACGGCATCTTTGGATTTGTCTCATAAAGCGGAATCAGGGCATTAAAAAAAAAAAAACTTACAGATCCTTTGCATACATACTATGGCTTCTGGTTTTGTGTTTTTATGGAATGCAAACATGTGTGTCTCTAGTGTTTTTCCTTTGGCTCTTCTGTTTTTTTTTTTTTTTTTTTTCTGTTCTGATTTGTTTGTTTTGTTTTATCTTATTTATTTTATTATTATTCTTTAGACTCCTGTTTGTTCTTTTAAGGAGAGACAGAAAGGGTGTGAAGCAGGACTGTGTGTGTGTTTGTGTGTGTGTGCTTGTGTGTGTGTGATGGGGGAGGGGGATGACCCACAATCACCTTTGGGGTGAGGAACTGGGAGGAGTAGGGGGAGGGAAAACCACAATCAGAATATAAGATATGAAAAAACTGTTCTTCAATACAAGAATAAGGAAGGAAAGAGACAGAGAAAGGAAAAGGTTGATTTGGCTGAGAAATCAGGACTCCGAGGTTAAACAGCACATTAACATTGTCCTCTAGGACTCTAATATTGGTGAGAGCAAGCAGTAAGGCGGGGTCGGCATGAAGAAGGAAATGAAGGAAAACTCACTAAGGTCTCAGCCTTAGGTCTTGGACCTGAGAGAGAAAGGACCCGATGGCGAGAAAGCAAGCAAGCAAGCAAGCAAGCGTGTTGCTTTGAGTAAGGGGGCTGGCCTCTGTAGCCCTGCTCCAGACAATCCTCGGTTAGGGACCACCCAAGGGAATTCAAACTCCCAGGCTCTGCCTGCCCTCCTTTATGTAAGGGTGAATGATACCGACAACCGAGGATAAATTGCTGAAGAGTTCCTAGCTACGAGACTTATCAGTTAAGTCAAAAGCTGCTGGGAATAGAAGCCAGTGCCAGAGGAGACAACCTAGACCCTAGCCGGCTGGGCCCACTGATAAGACAGCTTCAAAGACAATTCTCAATCAGGAAGTTGGTAGCAGACTGAAACATCACTCCCCAAACAGGAATTAAGAGCCCACACAGGAAGTAGTCAATGAGGTTTAAACTCCTTTGTCCAATGCCTCAATCCCTTTGCACATGAGACTATTCAATGATGTGTTTTCAGACAGCAGTGTTAAAAAAAAAAAATCCATCAGCTCTCCATTAGCCAAACTAAAGCAGAGCGTGATATAAAAAGTGTTTATATTTGGACCTATTATTGAATTGGGCTCAGGGTGTTGGATTACCGCTCTGATTCTCACTGGCCTGAATATATGTTAAAATTACTTTCACATTCTCTGCCTAGTAGGCAGGAATTTTCCCATTGGTTTGAGGAACATATCAATCAAAACTTGTTTAGGGATTTAAAGATTTCTGACAAACCAGCCACAAATCTTACAATTTTTGTTTTCTCAACACGACTTCTCTATAAAACTAACCCTTCGGCATCCCATTCCCTATCCTCCAACTCCAAATGCACGGTGTTCTGGGGACCCATCACTTTGCCGTAAGAATCAGAAGGAAAACATTGTTTTTCCTTACTTGATGCTATGTGGCAGGAGGGACAGACTTGGAGGCAAAATTATTCCCTGGGGATTTTACTGTGTGGACTTCAGGGAAGATTTATCTTAATAGGTAAATCTCTTCTGCAGGCAATTTATCTTAATAAGCAAGATTATATATTTGCAGTTGGGTCACTGTCAAAATCAAATGAACACCAAGCGTATGTCTCAACTAAGAAGCCCGGCTCCCTCTGGCTGGGCATGTCTAGTCAGTGGTCTCCTTTGTCGCAGGGAGACGGCTTTCTGAAGAACCGCAGCCTATCTCAGGGACAAAGAGTCTCTCTCTCTCTTCCCCCCCCCCTCTCTCTCTCTCTCTGTGTGTGTGTGTGTGTGTGTGTGTGTGTGTGTGTGTGTTGGGGAAGGGGGTTGACCCGCAATCACTTCCTAGCCTTCCAGCTGTGTTAATGAGGAATCCACATTACCAACTAACTACCTGATATTAAAAAGTGAATGTAGGGTATCAACATGGCTTGTAGTCTGCCTTTCCTTACACACTTACCAGAAACTTCTGTCATCATTTGAGTATTTAAGATCAGCAGATGAAATGTCAGTTTACATTATAATTCCCTCACAAAAGATGAGTTGAGCACCTACTATGTGTTACACCCCATTAAGTGTCAGAACACAGAAGCAAACAGGACTGACCACTGGTCCTTCTGGGACTTACACTCTTGACTAACGTAGACACAAAGAAACAGTCACCTTGACGTTGTCAAGTATACAATATGCCCCGTACACCTCTAGAAGAGAGGACAATGTTTTTAATGCTTCTTGCTTTTCAACAGGAAGAAAGCCCATCTGGAAGCATACACTGCTCTTATGGCTTTGTCTTTTGCTCAGGATCCAACATTAATTTGAGGTTTTAGAGCTTGAGTGAAAGATGCTAGCCTGAATCCCTCAACCTTGGGGCACGCAGTCTGGTTTAACTCGGAACTAAAGCTTTGTCTTTCAGACGAGTGGTGTGAAAAATCCTGGTGCGATGAAGCTATGGCTGAGAGAGAGCAGGGCCCAGGTCAGCCCCTGTCAGATGGCCTGCCAGAATTTGTAGGTGGTGCTACAAAAAATGTCGGTATCTTGTTAAGTGTTTTAAAGTCAGGAATGAGAATGATATCACGAATGGTTTGATTCACTTCCCCTTGGTCTTTGAAAGAGACACATTGAGGGCATTCAGGACCTAGTGATTATTTTTGTGCTTCAGTGTACTCCAGAAGAGGGGAACTGAACAGAGATACAGATGAAATGAAGCTGGCCAGGAGTTACTGGGGCTGAGTAATTGGAAAAAAGATTCACCTATTGCTTATACTTTACTTTGAAGGACGTGAGAATGTCTTATAAAAAGTTAAT
The DNA here is from genome assembly GCA_028551405.1 of Uromys caudimaculatus. Classification (NCBI taxonomy): domain Eukaryota; kingdom Metazoa; phylum Chordata; class Mammalia; order Rodentia; family Muridae; genus Uromys; species Uromys caudimaculatus. Next base: position 79,275,753 of record CM052710.1, read on the forward strand.
GTGGGTTCCTGGGACCCACCCCAGATAGACACCTGATGGGTCCTGCAGTTGAACTTTTGAACAAATAAGAACCACACACACAATGCTACTGCTGCGTCAGGTACTAAGTTCACACACCAATTTTGCTGTTAAACAGGCCATATCTCTTCCATGACCTGTTCAACCCTCTCATCTAACCTGTACTTATAAATTAGGCTAGGCATCCAGAAAATGGAAAGCAAGTGCTTTCTCAACTATAGTATTTTCACTTGGTTAGTAGGAAGCTAACACGCCATACCCTACTGTCTTTAAATCTAAGTCTGTCTATGGGGAAAATCTTGGGCCCTAGATGCCAAGGTGCTTAGATGCAAAAATGTTCTAGAAAACTGCTGGTGGTGTGCAAAATGGCTGTGGTGTGAACAGAGTGACAGAGTAGTCTGAAGTGCAGAGAGAGACATAGCTATACTTTGGAAGACTCTTTAGGAGCTCGTCGGGGAGGCTGACCTAGGAGGAAAAGAGGCAGCAGGCGTTTCTCCCTTCTGTGTGATCCCTGAGGAATGGCAGGAAGACCTTAAGACCTTTGGCGCTGGACTTTCCCACACCTCAGGAGGGATGTTTGCTGCTGGATTAGGACAGTCCCAGAGGAGCCGCTAAGACAAGTTTCCTACAGTGCTCAAGGTTCTCTAGGGGAGAAATCATGGGGGTGGTTGATACCCGGGCTGAGCATCCAGAATTGGCTACAGTGCTGGAGTCAGAGGCCAGGATCCCAGCCTGTGGACCAAACACATTGGAGCTATTGTGCATACATAAGTAATGATCTGGTTAAGCTGCAGTGAATGCAGAAGGTATGCATGGAGAGGTCACTGGTTTGCTCTGAACAGTTGTCACATGGGTATCTTTTGTGTTCCCTTCCAAGCACATAGTCTAAAGAGCCCAAACTCAAAAGCTTGTGTGTCTGCCAAGGAAGTTAATGGAAAAGTCACTCTGGGTGGGGGATAGCAGTGACACCAAACAAGGCCAATACATGGCCACGTACATACACAACTTCTTATCTAGTCAGCAGGACATTTCAGCCCTGGGTTTCATTTGACTGGTAAGCTAAAGTTTGTGAGCAGTGAGGGGACAGAGACTGTCAACCCTTTGGGAAACTATCTAATTACAGAAAGGCACTGACCCACAGATACGTAACGTGAGACACAGACGCAGTCTAAACTTTTTCATTGGTCATATTAAATATGGAAAAAAGAAATGGCTGAAGGGTCAGCAATCTGGCTCAGCAGGTATTTGCCACCAAACCTGACATCTTGAGTTTGATCCCAGGACCTATATGGTAGAAGGAGGGAGCAGACTTCCAGAGGTCTTCTGACTGTCATGTGTGCATCATGGCCTTGTGGTCCCCATTTATAAGTGTGATATATATATATATATATATATATATATACACACACACAAGTGTGTGTGTGTGTGTGTGTGTAAACACAATAAATAAATGTGTAAAAACTATGAACTAAATGCTTATTAATTTCCACTTTGAAAACATGTTTAAAATACTATATCATAGTTAAAAAAACTTACTGAGATTTTTTTTTAATACCAAGTCTTTAAAACTTGATGTCTATTTCATATACAAGCCAAATTGGACTAGTGGTCACCTTCTAAATGGCCAATGGGCACATGTAGATACTTCCTGCTGCTGTGACTGTGTAGGGCTACAATAAGGGCAAGGAGCTACGGCTTCCTGGTCTCTATTCAGAGGGACAAATCTTTAGAGGAGCCCAGTGTAGGACTCGGGAGTGTGGGCGTGGCAGCAGCCATGGAGGATAGCCAGGCAGTGTTGAAATCCACAGATGGCGGGAAGCACACCACAGCTTGAAACATTTCAGTCACTAAGACATCCCTCCTGGGACCTCTCTCCAATCACACGATTTTTCCATCTATCACTCTTCCAGGTCTGGCAAGGGTTAACTAATGCTCCCAGTCCAAACAAAAACTTTCTTCTTTTAATTATTTTCCGCAACTCCAACTAATGCTCTCTTTGTTAACGAAACAGCGTCTAATAGACTGATCATCTCCAGCAAAGGATGCAGAGTCTGAGCTTCTCCACAGCCCACTAATCCCTAGGATTATCACAGTTTAGTGGCAAGGCGGTCACATTAGATGGGATGGGGGCTCTCATTAGCAGCCCAATTATGCCTTCTTTTCTAGTCTAACCTTTCTTATGCCACTTAGCGGCCCAGGAAGCACAAGCAAGATTCCAACAGTAAGGTAGATCCTCCAGAGCCCGTGCACACGTACATTTCTATGAAACTGTCCGAGTCTGCATTTGTACAACGTGTGTACCCTAGAGCAGTAGTCCTCAGCCTGTGGGTCAAATGACCCTTTCACAGGGGTCACATATTAGATATCTTGCGTATCAGATATTTACATTACAATTCATAACAGCAAAATTACAGTTATGAAATTGCAACAAAAATAATTGCATGGTGGGGGTGGGGCGGTCATCACAACATGAAGGGTCTTAAAGGGTCTAAGCATTTGGAAAGCTGAGAACCACTACATTACAGCCTGTGTGCATGTATCTTATTATGTAGCTGTCAAAGTTCCCGTGTGCCAATATCACTGTTACCCATTAGAGTCCCTGTGTGTGTACGTCACTAGGTACCAATGAGAGTCTTGTGTAAGTACCACAATTACAACCTGTCAGAATCCGTACACATGTACATCATCATGGACCTGCCAGAGTCCCTGTGTGTGTACATCACTGGGCATCTGCCAGAGTCACCACATCTGCACATCACTGTGCACCTATCAGAGTCACGATTGAGATTTGGATGTGCCAGAATTGGATGCTGAAAATCTGATTGTAAAGTCCCTAATTTTGTATCTGAGATAGTGCCAGGCCAAGATTCAGGCTTGATGGGGTCTTTGGTTTTATCAGCCTTGTGCAGGGGAGGGGTTCATCTGGTCCAGAAGGATGGTGACTTACACTCCCTATTTTCTTTGTTTGAGGTGATGTGTCTGCCCCTTAGGGTTGGGGAAATGGGGCTCACTTCCATGCAATCTACCCTCCCCTGGGTTTGACATATTATTTTGTTCCCCACCCCCTTGTCCTCTGCTTCTTTCTTGGCAGCTTTCTTAGGCTTTCATCTCTAATTTGATTGTCGTAGCTGACACTGTCAATCTGAAATCCAGTAGCATATCTAATGCTGGCTGGACAGGGGGGGGGAAGTAGAGGATGAGACGGGGAGGCAAATTCATCTCAAGAAGTAGCTTTATGTAAATTGATCCTTTGGCCTGAATGCAAGAGCCGGGCATTTGCTGATTAATTGGAGAAGTGTCCTTGTCCCCATGTCTTCTTTGGAGAGATGGCCCAAATTGAGTCCTCTTCTCTTTACAAAGACATTCCCTTGCCAAAAAGCTTTTACATGTAGAAATTGAAACCTTGTGAGCAGGGGGGAGGGGACTGTGGGGAAAAGGGGGGCTTGTGGAATTATTCTGGAGCATGTGCATTTGGCCTGCTTGGTGATTAATTGCTAACTGGGCCCCCCTTTTTTGCCTCTGAGTTGAGGACTGATAGCCTAGGTTCAGAGGCCGATCATCTCAGCAGTGAGATCTATTTAGGCATCATTAGCAAACACTGAAAGAGAAAAAAAACCTGTTTCTAACCATTCTGTTTTTAGTAAATTTATATTTTCAGTTAGAACTTGAGTTCATTTCTGTCCCTGTCAGGGAGGAGAGGGTGAGGATATAAATGATTCAATCTTTCTTTCATGTCCTTTAAACCTTTCCTACAAAAGAGAGCTTCGACAAAATGGAAGCTTATCTCCAGTGTGGTCCTTTTAACTCAGCCCTGGTCCCCAGCTCCTGCGACATTTGACTTCCCCAAAAAGCCAGAGGCAAATTAGCGACCTGGGTACAGGCCAGAAGAAGTCTGGATCTAGAGGTAGCTGTTATTCAGCTTACATACTTCCTGGAGGTGATTTTGTGAAGAGCCACGATCTTTCTGCTGGCCCCTCATAACTCAGCTTCATGAAGCTTTTGCTGTTATGTTCCATACTTATCTTAAAATATATTTGTTGGATGGATATTAAAAATAAACTCAAGTAAAAATGATTTCATGCCGATGCTTAGTTCATGGATGACCTAGAATATATCTCAAGCTTTGGATCATTTTATCCCCCAAATCCTGCTTGTTCCTTCTGACTATAAAGAGTCCTCGCTACCCTAACTCAGTCTTTTACCACTCCCTATTGGGAGTATTGTGTTTGGTGAGCAATGCCACTAGAACCAGCTTGCAAAGAAGAGGTACAAGAAAGGCCTCACTGAGAGGTTCAGTGAACTGAGCTGAAGGGTGGGAATGAGCAGCCATACCAGGAAGGCAGGCCACCAGGAGGCATAGACCACCTGGTTTCTCACAGAGAGCTGAGGCCTGGACTGAAAGAATGCAACAGATTAGAAAACGCACTCAATGACAAGAAGAGTTATATCCCTGACAATGCTTAACCGAGAAGGTCCCTTGCTCCCTCTCTGAAGCCTGGTGCTTGCAGGGGACTTGGGGTGACAGTGAAATCCCAAGTTCCAGGATGCTTTTGGCAGACTCTAGACTCTAAAGTGGGAGGTAGGTGGTGACAGGGTTCTGATTGTCTCGGGGACAGCAGACACTGTGAGTTGATTCCTTCATTCCAAGCTGCCTAAAAGAGACTGAGGGAAGAAATGTGAAGAAGAGAGGAAGCTAGAAGAGACGGGGAAGCCGAAGCCCGTCCCTAACTTGGACAACACTGCTGGACAGTGTGGACAGCCCAAGCTGACCACAGGGAAAAGCTCTGAGCACTGCTTCTGATTCCTCATGCAGTACCTCCTTAGCTCCTCCCTCCTCTAAGGGAGAAGTGTTGAGGTTACCTCGTGTTGTCCTGCCCCCTGTTTTTTTTTTCCTTAAAGGGTATGAGAGTGCTGGGGGTGGTAGGGAGGGCCTGAGCCTTGGCTGTAGCTGCTCAGGGCCTGGAACTTGGGATGCACGGCTGCAGCTCAAGGAAACGTGGCTTGTATGTACCTGCTCTTTCTTGTAGCTTTTCAGAACTCCATTAAACAAGTGGAATCTCCATGGTGAAGGTGAGATGCTATCCCAGGGCCATCGGCCGATAAAATCGATACAGCTTCAGAGAGGCTCAAAATTATCTTCTACCAGAGGAGGAAAGCAATTCAGCAAGAGCCTAACTATGTGAATGACAAAGGCTGGCTTCTGGAGGCCCAGCACGGAATGACAATGACGTAGAAGCTTAAGTCACCACACCATGCTAGTAGTATATACATTTCTTGCCCCATCCCTGGCACGACTTCCTGTTCTATTCAAAGTGATTTCAGTTATTGCTAATGATTCACACCGTGAATGTCTGGGAGTGGCCTCAAGGAGAGATGCTGTTCTTTGACTTATGTGAAGATGGACGCCAAGTCAAAAGATTTACACCTCGTTTGAGGTTGACACTAATGTTTCATTCCAGGCCTGCTTCTGGATGTTAAGCTCAAACAGTTCTGGATGAAGAACGTAGAGGATCCGGGGAAATGAAAAAAATAAAATTAATTAGTAATGAGAATGCTAGTCTGGTACCAAATACAGTGAGCGCTTTAGCCTCTAACAAGGAGGAAAGGATCTCCATGGTGAGAACCAGAGAAAAAGGATAAAGGTGAGACTTCTTTAGAAATGCCCCCTTCATCTCCTTGGGTCTGCTCCCTGTCCAACCACGAGCTATGCCTTCTCCTGGGAATTTGACATCTTTTACACTAGTCTCCAGCATCCTGCAGATGGCCAGGTCTCAGGAGGCAGGGAGCTACAGTGGTGACAACTCAGCTCATGGTCTGGAAGATTCTGTCGTGAACTCTGCTAGGACAGTGAGTTTATGACCAGACTACACTGTCTGAATCTCAGTTTCTGCGTCTGTAAAATAGAGACCATGAACTTCCTGATGCCAGAGAATTCCTGTAAGATGGCGAAGGAACTCAGAGCTCACTGCTTGTTCCCTGGCTCCCGTAAACACTTAACTAAATACTTGCTATCAATACTTGATTCTGTTGAAGTTGACTTTCAAGCACTCTAGGAAACAGGTAAGTTCATTTACTCTTTCCCTTGAGATGTAACAGAGCATGGATTCGATCTTAAAGGTCTCCCAAAAGTCTCAGTCCCAAGGTAGCAAGAAGGTAGGAGATCTTAAAGAATTGGGGGTCTACTGAAAAGTATACAGATCCTTATAGTGTACTGTTGAAGGAAGCAAGGAGCCTCAGGTTCCTTCAAACTTCATTTTGTTTCCTGGCCCCAAGTCAAATGGGTTCTGTCTACCATGCAAATGCCTCATCACAGGCCCAGACACAGTAGGGCCAATAGGTCATTGATTGGAACCCCTAAAACTGTATGCAAAACCCTTTCCTCTTAACGAGTTGATTGTCTCAGCTATTTTGTTATAGCAATGAGAAATTAACCAGTGCATATAAGAGCTCTACCACTGGGAAGCAGCAATTCCAGGTCAAGTTCAAGAAAGGAGGCAATGATTGGGCCCCATTCAGCCTCTTGTTCAACAGGACTCCCAGCATTCCTTCAGGGAGACTCTTCTTTATAGATTGGCCAATCTCTACAATAGAGAGGGCTCATAGAAAGATGGGAGCCTAGGCTAGCGCAGGCCAGCTCCCCAGCACCGGGGAAGCTGGGTAGGAAGTGATCAGCTGTGCTGTAACTGCTATGCTGGGAGAAATTGTAGGAGAGTCCACGAGGGCCTGAAGGAACGTGGGGTGAGGGGGTGGGGAGGTTAGCTGTGAGACTGAAGCCCTGAGAGCAGAGGAGACCAGGGGCAGCTTTGCACAAAATGCAGATCTGGGCTGAGAGCAGAATGTAGGTCAGTGATCCCTGTATGACTCACGGCCTAAGTATTCCTCTGCTTTGGGAGGATGCTGATGATGTGGACCATCTTGCAAAGGGCTACGAGGGGGAAGGACTAAGGTCCCTCAAGGCAGCAATGAGAATTGAAATGTGTTGCTTGTGACACAAATTCCTTCCGTGGAGAGGGAATCCTTGCTGCTCTTTTTAAAACTACTTCAGGTTTTATATCTAAATGAAGCTTATCATTACTAGGTGACTACAGCATACCTGGACAGTTAGGCACCGTGTGTGGAAGCCAATGAGAAGACATGGTCCACAGAGACAACGAAAGAGGACAGCAGAAATGACATCATTACCTTTACAGACCAACAGCTTGAGGCAGGACCTGGGGCCTCCTTCCTGTCTCTAATGCTTGCAGGGTGGCTGGAGGAGCAAAGGGAGAGACCAGCAACTCAGTCCCCAGAGCTAGTGAGATGTCTCAATCTGTGAGAATGTAGTCCCCTTCTAAAGATAGACAAAGGGGAGACAGAAAAGGGAAGAGACAGACAGAGAGAGGGAAATGAAAGACAGAGACAGACAGGGAGAGAGACACAAAACGTCAGATATGGAAGCAGAGAGAAGAGCACTGTGGGATAGAAACAATAAAAACAGAGAAGAGGAAAAGCCGGTGATAGAAACACAGGCAGAGAAAAGCATTCACAGAAGAGACCGTGAAAGGGTGACCAGAAGTTAGGGTGGAGAGAGGTAAGCACACATATGCCCTAGCACCCTGCTCCACACAGAGATCGAGGGGTGGATGGAGGAGGGGCAGAGGAGCAAGAGGAAACCCAGGAAGTAGAAGCTAAGAGGGATACTGACACCTGCCCAGCAAAGGCTCCTTCCAAAGTACCTATCATTGGGAACAGGAAGTGAGGCTACAGCTTCCACTGAGGCTGTTCTGGGGACAATGAAATGTTCTAAGAGTGGAGCTGGGCTTCTGCACCACGGTCCAGCCTTTGTCCCCAAGATAACATTCCTATCCAGGAGGGGTGCTCTTCGGACAAGGGGGGTCTGCTGTGGGGGCCTTTTTGAGTGAGTATAGATCTCTAGCGGCTCCCCAGTCCTGTCTCCCTGAGCTTTGGAAGCCAGGACCCAAGGTTTGTGCAGAGGTAACTTGTGGACACTTCAAACTTTTTTTACATTACGAAGCAAGTTTTTTTTTTTAAAGCCCCATAAAATTTCAAGGCACATACTTAATGTTCAAATGCCTGAGTGTATCGATCCCTGCCCATCCTCTAGTATCTTAAGTTTACCCAGAGGACCGTTTTATTTAATTAACTCACTGTTTTATTAATATAAATATTCTCCTATTGATCATAAGAGGGCCTGGCAGGCACTCAAGCTGGATGTACATCACCTTCTCTTCTACCAGCGCCACTTAGAGGGGTAGTCGGCTGGGAATCAAGGAGAGTGGCAGGAAGTGGTCCCTGGGGAATGGCGAGAGCAGATGAATCTATAGCAATTTTATGGAGGGAGGGTTTTTTTTTTTTTTTTTTTTTTTTTTTTTTTTTTAAAGACACAGTTCCTTGCATCTCTTAAAGCAGAAAGCATATGGAAATGAGACATGAAAATGGTCTTGGCTTACACGTATCAATTAAGCATGTCAATACCTTAATTAAATCTTTCAACTAACGAGATTTATCCCAATGAATATGTTTTATAGTTATAATGGCTTTTTTGGCCACCATTCAAAATGTCAAATAAATTGTGAAAAGGAATTAAAAAAAAAAAGGCATAATTGATGTTCTGAACCAAAGCCAGTTTCTTCTCCACCTTGTTCTCCTTACTCTGCATTCATGTGATTTTACAGAATGTATGGGAAGTAATGGGCCTTATAATGGCTTGGCTTTTTAAGATTCTTTTAAGCCTTCACTTCTAATCTGTCTTATCAACTTCTCTAAGGCTCGCACTGCTGAACCTGTGAAGCCCCCACCCCGTCCCCACCCCATGACCTGTTCCTTACTGTCTTGAAAAAGGAAGAAAACACCCCTATGGGTCCTGGTAAATATAACCACAAACAAAATGGCACAAGGTTAAGAGAAACGCTAAGAGAAGGTAGTTACTAAATGGTCTAACAAAATGAAGACTCTTTCCTCTCTCTGTCTCTGTCTCTCTCTTGTTTTTCTAATACTTTCTTAATCAATCTAATTTTGTACATAACCGACATATTTCTCTAAGAATGGAAGTTGAAATAGAACTCGTGTGACAGGTGCAAACTTAAAAGACACACACAGAGAAGAAAGAAGTTCAGAGTGCACACAGGGAAGAAAGGGGTCTAAGCGATGGTGGGTATTTATTGATGCTGCTGTTGCTCCAGTCTCTCCTCTGTAAATCGGGGATAGTCGGTGAAGCTGTGAATATAGCCCACAGGTTCAGGGCTACAACCGAAATGGGCAGAAGCTACAGAGAGAATGATAGAAAGAACACACTTTTTTTGGGGGGGGGGGACTCACCCCGAATACATGTGCACTTTTCAAAGTTTGCATAGTCTAGTCCCCAAACCTTATCCAAGCAGTTGGGTGTATGCTTCTCTAGCAAGGGAGCAGGAAGCAGGATGTGGGCACCTCTTGGTCTTCTGTGCTTCACAATTCTCCCTGAGAATCTGGATCAGGCCTTTCCATAAAGTACCTCCTTCCTAGTTCTTAAGGATGGATGACTCCAAGTAGACATTCCTGAGAGAAGTAGCAGTCTCCATCCTGAACCCCGAACTCAGTTCACCCTCATAGTTTGAACGCTATTACTTTCATGACCTGGTTAAGGGAAAGTCCCCCGCATCCTAATCAATATTTGACCTCATTAAAATGAAGCATTTGTCGCTCAGAGCGGTAGTCTTCAACAAACTTTAGAGCCAAAGTCCAACCTTTGTGGGTCATAGATGGGGAAACCGAGGCCCCAGAGAGAAAGGAGTTGTTATTGTCCCTGAACCTGGGACAAGAACCAGGTCTGGGAGCCTGTAGAAGTCTCCCATCTGTTCCAAGTGTGACTCAGTTTTGTACAAATAGCGCAGGACAAAGATGCGAGAGAGGGCTGACTTAGTGGCTGTCATTTATCTAGCTGCCAAGGCACACCTGGCTGATCTGGTTAACTAGACAGATGCCCCCCCACCCCCCGACCACCGCTTTGCAAAGTGCCCACATCTAAAATGGATCCATTTGTCTTCCTTTGAATTTAAATTGAATTTAAAATGGACATATAGTAATTGTATACACAAATATGATTTTTGATGCACATATACAGTGTGTAATGATGAAACTATGGCAATTAGCATATTAATCACCTCAAAATTTATCATTTCTTTGTGCCGGGCAATTTTAAATCCCTTGGTCTGGCTGTCTGAAAAAAATCACTATAAAACACTGTGAACTGCAGTCATTCACTCAACCATGCATCTGAGGTCTTTAAGCACGCCTCAAGCACTTTCTCAAAGTGAGGCGTTGTTCGGCTCACGGGTAAGGGTGGGACGTTACCGGTCTTTATTCTTGGAGCTTCTAGAATTGTGCAGACATCAGACTCAGACAACTAATGCTACAGATGAGTGTTTTTAGACTGTGAGGCGCCATAGAGATGCTAAAGATGCTAAATAAGGTGAGCATGTGTCACGAATGAGCTCGATCCCCACTAGGCAGCTAGGGGAAGGGGGGCACAAGTGGACATATGGAGCGGGAACAGGAATTATGGAGCTTTTGTGGGAGAAGGAGGGTGGCACAGAAGCTGTCACAGTATGGTCTCTGGATCATCCTCTAGGGACTTTTAAGACTGTCTAAATTCCGAGCTAGGATAGGGAATACAAACACTCGGGATCTTTTTATTTAGAGACTCGCAAAGTAGCCCAGGCTAACCTCCAACTCATGATCTTCCTGCCTCAGCCTTTGAAGTGCTGGGATTAGAGGTGAGTGCTACCATGCCTGGCTCACCACAGCCGCCACCACCACCCGTGAGGGTCATGTGCACTGAAGTGTGAGAGCCCCTGACATCAAGCAGGCACTGTACTGGGAACAGCGGCAATGCTGAGAAAGCTGAGCGTGTAGCACTCGTGTCTTTGAGAAGCAGAATGAGGTGAGTGTGACTCCCAAGGGATAAGGGGAGGCTGCAGATATGGCTGAGAATGGAGGTGACGGGCCACAAGGGTCATGTCTGGATTTGGTCTGAGGTCAGGGAGGAACACGGAAGAGTTCTGAGCAAGGAGAACACAGTTGCTCACTGAACGTCAATGTTGATGACGATCTCGTCACTAAGGCAGCAGATAGCCAAGCAAAGGTCTTCCCCGTGCAGACTGTAAAGCCGATTAAAAATTAACAGATACTTTAACGCACATTTGCATATAAATTTTCATTTAAAAAGCCACAGCCTGCCACTCTCTCACCATAGGCCTATTCTTCATTCCATTCTCTGCAGAGGAATAAGCCCGGAATCTTCCCCCACATGAGGGACAGGAGATAGATGAACAATGAATTGCAAAGCAGACGGAACCCTGGGGGTGCAAATCTGGTGTTCCCAGAAGCTCAATGTTCTTATTTCATAGGGATTTCCTTGTCAGGAGTGAGTTAAGCACCCACGGGCTCCTCGGCACTCTGTAAGAGGAGGGAGCAGGTGGACCAGAAGGAAGGCTTTGCTCGATGACTCGGTTTCCAGAAAGTCCATGCAGGACTGGTGAATCCCTCACTTTGTTCTAGTTGCCTTGAAAAAAAGGAAGACACTGTGGTAGCATACTGTCAATGAGGTAGGGTGATGGAATATTCTAGAAGGAGCCACTGCTATGCAGGGCAGGGATGATTAGAGCACACACCCCTTTGCTGATGCTCAGTCTCCACTGACCTTGTACCTCTCTTCTGCTGTCCCTTGCCCCACCCCCAACAAACTATGAGGAGAATAAACCTTTTCTCCTTACAGGTGATTATCTCAGGTACTTTGTTATTGTTATAGACGGTTAACTACTATACCTAACAGGCACTCGTTTGAGCTTCAAGAATATTCTGTAGCAGGCACCACTGTTCTGATCTTCCAGCATTATACAGTTCAGATACTGATGAAGCTACCCAATAGCACAAAGAGGCACTGGAGTTGGGCTTGACCAGCACCAAACCTTGGTCACCCCTCATTCAACCAGAGAAACCTGAGTTCTTCGTGCTTGCTGGCGTTCTCACCTCCTCCCACACTCACCCAGTTAGACAGGACAGACCTTAGTGTTCACAGACACAAAGGCAATGTCTAGACTCTTTGACCTTGGAAAGAAGATGGCACCCTTCTGGTTTAATGATGCCAACTTTTTCTGGAGTTAAATATCATTTTACTTCAGTGAGTTTAATTTCCTGGGGTCATGCTAAAGCTTTAGCACTAATGAGGTACTGGAGACATCATAGAAGGTGAAGACAATCTGTTGGGAAGATCTTAATAGAAACCCCATGCAAATGTGGCATAAACACGTGTATTAAAGTTATTTTCTGCCAAGTGAGGTCTTTTCCAGTTTGGGGTTGTGTGTGTGTGTGTGTGTGTGTGTGTGTGTGTGTGTGTGTGTGCGCGTGTGTGGTGTTCATGGGTGTGTATCAATGTTATGCATATGTGTAGGCTTAGGTCTGTGTATATGTGCATGTACATATGAAGGCACAGAAATTGATGTTGGAAATTATCCTTGATCCATTTTCTTCCACCTTATTAACTGAGGCAGGGTCTCTCAATCAAACCCAGAACTTACAGATATGTCTAGTCTAGCTAGCCAGCTTGGTCTGGGGATCCTGTCTGTATCTTCTGAATTATAGGCAGGCAGTGATGTTCTCGCAGGCATTTACTTGCATTCTGGACAGTGCTTTACCCTCTGGGCCATCTTCCTGGCCTTCACGTGGGTTCTAGTTGAGTAGTCAGTGTTAAGAGGGGAAGAGCTAAAAAAAAAAAAAAAAAAACACGGGAGAGGGGTCTCCTGAGGACCCTACTGGGATCATAAGAAACAGCAAGCCCTGAACCCTTCTCACCAGCAAGTCCCAATCTCCCCCCATCCCCTCGTAGCCTTGGGAATCTGCAGAAAGAGCAAGTCATGATTTCTCAAAAGGAAAAAAACACCACTTTCCCTCACTTCATCTTACTCCCGTATCTTAACACTCACGAAAGAAAACAAAAAAGGAATCATTACGCTCCCCACACCCTGTTATAACGAGGAATGCATACGGGAAGGATTAAAACTAACGGCAGGCTTTTTGCTGCTCTCTCTGCCTGCTTGGTACCGGCACTGTCTCCAGCAATAGGGAAACATCGCAGGCAATTTGTTGGGAGTTATTCTTAAACGAATTGCATTTGCTGAGAAAAGCACATTTAGCATTTGGCGACTCATATGTGAACACATTATTACTCTGGAAAAGAGTTAAAGTAAGTGAGAGAGCTCGGGGAATGAAAAACCTACGAGATTGTGTTTTGCTTAGGAAAAAAAAAATGTCTATGCCTTCATTAGTCTGTGTGTGACTGTGGAAATGTCTGGAGGTAAGTGTATCTGAGAGATTGTACGTAGATTCCAAGCTGCCACAGTGGCCGCCTCCCCTGGGGAACTGGGCGTTAGGGAAGAGGTTCTGAGGGGAATAGTCTACTTTTTGTTTCAAAATGGTGAAAAATAAAAATACATGGCCCAAGCTTTGTATCTCTAGGGGTCTTACTATATACAGTATTTGTAGGTTGTAGCATATACGTGGAAGTTGAAAATGCAGGGAAGGGTTGCTTCCGAGTTTGCTTTGTCCCCAGGACTGCAGGGTCTATGGCAAGCTCTCTGCTGTGTTCTTTCTGCCCTGCCTCATCAGGAAGCACAGCTGGAAGGGGAGCTCAGTGCCGGGTAGGGCGGCCAGGGAGGGCGCTGTCCTTCAGTCACGGTCCACCAGCATGTGCTCACTCACCTGTCCAAGCCCCTGCCTTTGAAAGTTAGTTCTCAATTACAAACCCGTCTCACTATTTTGTTAATTAGAAGGCAGGCTATTCAATACTAGTTTAAGTATGATCACGTACAATGGAAAGACAAGGAAGAAAGTAAGCAAAAATATTAATTTTCACTAGGTCTGTGGGGAAGTGGGTAACTTATATTCTCTTTTTTTATGACTGGTTACCTGTGCTTTCTATTCAGTCACTTCACAGTGACTTTATATTACACATCCAAAAAAGAAATGTTTAATATTTCCTTAAAATTGCGTACATAGTATAAAGAGGTTTCAGAAACATAGAAAGAAATAATTACCCATAATTTTTCAGTGCAAAGTAACAATTATAAATATTTTGCTTATTCCTTTTAGCCTTCTCTATGTGTAAGTTGTTTGAACTTACACACATGTATACACACACACACACACACACACACACACACACACACACACACACACACACAGAGGGAAAGAAGAGGGGACGTGGCTTTACATTCCCTTTTTACCTAACATTACATCACAAACAGTGTACATCAGAGGCAAAATGTCATTTCCTTGTATAACCTTTTGTATTGAATGTGAAATCATTTGGGTGCATCATCTAGTTGATGCATTTATAAATATATTACTTGGATTTTGGATGAGGTCTCAGTATGTAGCTCATCGTGGCTCGGAGCTCGTCAACCTCCTGCCTGCATCTCTGGCAAGCACTGTGTTAGAGGTGTGTACCATCACACCCAGCTCCACATATATTTAAAGAACACATTAGAATACAACTGATATTGCATTAATTATTTCCCACGCATTATTGCATTCTGTCTGCTTGGCTTTTTAAACGGCTGCATTATACTCCCTATAAACATTCCCCAAAGGACAATGGCCACATCAGAGACACTGCAGTGACAGGCAAGTCGCTCAGGGCCCTCGACCTTCTTACACTCTGGTCCAGTCTCTCCTAATCTGCCCAAATAGCATGCAATCCCTCCACATCTGTGGAGGAGGGAAGGCAGACTCCCAGCTGAGATGATGTCACCCTATGGGAATGAATTCCGATGTCGGGAAGATGAGCCATACCGAAGGAGTGAATTAATAGTGTCTCCAAGTCCTGCACTGCAGTGAGAAGGGACACGGTGCTCTGGATTGATGGTGGCCAAGGTGGCTCCAGGGACTTCTCTTGGCTCTTGTAACAAGGAACTTGATACATCTACAACCAGAGTTTCAAACTGTTCAAGGAAGCATGGGGAAGGGGGGACTTTTGAAGTCTGGTAATCACGGATTTTTTAAAGAGTTTCTTCATCCTGAAATAACTTAAAAGCCAGACAAGACACGCAGCACACTGCAGTCCTTCCCGCCTGGACCAGCTATTTCACACACTAAGGAGTAGAGGTGACCAATGTCTAGCTCCACTGAACATGTTTCCCATGCAAGACCCACAGGGAATGCGTAGCCATCTCTTACAGACGGGCCTGTACTTTATATGCCTTGGGCAAGAGGTTCTCCAGTGATATTCCCAACAACTTACATTCTGCTTGGACTCATGACTTCCTTTCTGTCGACATACCATGTCACATTCACATGGGTCACAGGGCGCACACAGTGTTCTTGCCTGTCTCTCCACACCCTCAAGGGTGTCTCAGTACAAACCCATCAGACCCACAGACCCGTCACACAGTCATCACACCTAGGTGGATATGTGACCAAAGAGTCAGTTAGAGAGCAAACATTCACTCCTGAGCTGTTCTTGGAGAGCCCTCCCATTCTGAGCATGCCCACAGCACACACCTCAAACTGGCATTTGGTGTGGCATCCATGGTCTTAAAAGAAAAACCCAAGCTAAATATTGTAGAATCAGAAAGTTCCCATCAACACCAGAGTTGTGGCTTCTTTCGAGAACTCCGAATACCCTCCAGTTTAGCCCCCTCTCCCATGACACAAAGCTTAGTGGTAATCGTCCTCTACAGAAGGTGCAGGCAATTTGTATTTCAGGTTCAGTGGCGTCCGAGAATGTCCCCGTTGTCTCTTAACACAGAGACTCCTGCACCACTGCCATTCATCATGGAGGCTGCACTGCTGTTTTCGAATCGCAGAGAAGTGATTTTATTATGCCTGCCCACTTCACTCAATTACTTTACTTGAAGGCATTTGAGTGTAATCCCTGGCCTAGAGTTTAGAGAATATGTCCTGGAGATTTATTTAGGCATTATAAATGGTAAGAAACACAAGAGGGCAAAATGGTACTTCCCACTTTTCTGTCCTTCGAGGCAGTTCCCCAATGGGTTGCGAGGACTGGCTTATCTGATCGGGCTCTGTTACCACGTATTTCTCTATAAATAACTCCATCTCCTTTTCTTTTTATGACCACCTGCTTTAAACTTACTGCATTTAAAGCCATGTTGCTTCTTGCAAATGCACTGTGCCCCTCCCATTAAACACGTACAGAGGCATGTGGCTTCATAGCCAGGAGAAGCGCATCTTCAGTGATTATGCACAGAACCAGGCCACCTGTGCTGGTGACAAACTTCTTAAAGGATCCCTTCATGACGGACCATGAATTTAGCCCACAGGTGAGTCAGTCTGGTAATGTAGATTAGTCCTGTTTACTAACTTGATGGGGAAACTGAAGGCTCAATGTGAATACACAGGACCACCACCTTCAAGAAAAATATCTAGGGCTGGAGAGATGGCTCAATGGTTAAGAGCACTGACTGCTTTTCCAGAGGTCCTGACTTCAATTTCCAGTAACCACATGGTTGGCTCACAACCATTTGTAATGAGGTCCAAAGCCTTCTTCTGGTGTGACTGAAGAGAGCAACAGTGTACTTACATATGCAAAACAAATCAATCTTAAACAAAACAAAAAAGAAAAACATCTAAACACATATAATTTCTAACATATCAGTTTGCTCCAGTTCAAAGAAAATTTTTATTCCTAAACTTAAACATATACATGTGTACACCCTTTGGGTCCTGCATCAGGGATGGGTAGAGTAAGCTATCATAGGACACTTGCTGAGGTAGACAGAGGGTCATAACAAGATTGCTATCGTTGACTGACATGACTTCTGCAAATATTACCTCCTTTAAAGCAAAGTTCATGCTTTATCTCCTTAAGGAGATTTGCCTCTGAGGCTGAAGGATGTCACAGCCTTCGTGCGTCCCTGTGAAAGAAGACAGTACCACAAATCCCAGACCCTAGAAATGGGGACTGCAGCCTGGTGTTTGGCACCAGGTTAAGAACAAAACCAGAAAAATCTTGGTTAAAACCAAACAACTTCTTGGACTGAAACACCAGGCTCTTCTCTAACCTGGATTCTCATTTTAGTTTGCTTACTCTAACTTCTGAAGACAAACTGGGCACGTTAATTTAATACCAAATGATTATTAAAGTACTTCTGAAGGAATAATTACGACATAACAGATAGGTGCGTGGTAGATCACAGCGCGTAAGTTTTGAATAATTCATGGGGGACCTGAGTTGCTTCCTACAGCGCCCCCTTTTTTTGTAGCCTCTGATCTAAGGATACCCGGGGGAGCAACTGTGCTGTGGATTTAAACTTATTTTCTATGACTTATTGTTGGCTCCCAGTGAATACACTTTTAATGAAGAATCTCTGATTAAACACCAGGTTTTGCAAGATCTAAATTAAATGCATCGCTCAAGAGATTTTTTTTTCTTGAGACAGTCTCATAGCACATGGCTCTTGTTAGCATACTGGAATTTGTACATGTTCTCCAACAATAAGAAGTGGCTATCACATAACCAGGCGTCTTTATAAAAATTCCCCAGCTCTGGTTTCAGAACAGAGTGCATGAGACCACAGCTCAGGCATCAGGAGTACAGTGAGGAAAGCCAGCCAGCCAGCCAGCCAGAGCCCAGCAGACCCAGGTTCAAATCTGTTACGTTCCCTTTTAGGGAGACCGTTCTCTCCTGCATCTATGCTTTCTTATCTCACATGTTTTAAGAGTCTTGGAGAGGACTTAACGAAAGTATTTTGAAACTGCCTGGAAACCTAGACAGCCCAGATAAATGCTAGCTGTGCTGAATCATCTTCCGTGTTACGGAATACATGCACTATCAGTATTTTATGGGGTGTTACAATTTGATATGCATATGTACTGTTTGATGATCAATTCAAGACGAGCAGCGCAATTTCTAACCTCTCAGATATGCTCATTTCTATGTGTGGGGAACTTTGAAACTCTTTTCATTTCAAAACACGCGATTATCTATAGATTACAGCTGTCCTATACATATAAGTACTTGGTATATAGACTTTAAAAGCATTTTTGGTTTTTGTTTTTAGTCTTTCTTTCCCTCCATAGAAAAGAAAACCAAGGTCTCAGAAGATCAGGAAAAGCTCTTGCCGACACAGCTGGAGCATCTCAGATGAGAGGCTGATGTGGCCAACAGCGTTCCTCTCCACAAGCGGCCTCTGCAAGCCTTCTCCCCATGTCTCCCCCCCCACACACACACTTACATAAGACCTAGCATAGCTGGGTGGGTACTGCAAACAAACTGACCACAGAAAGGACATTCCGCTCCTGAATTCTTAAAACATCTGTGGGATATATTCGACAGATCATCCTAAACGAGGAAGCTACCATTTGCCTAGAGACCCTCAATAAAGGGCCGATCTCAGCTTATAACCTCATCTCCTCCCTAAACCGAATGACCTTAAACTTTCCAGCCTCCCTTTCTCCTCAGCCATTCTCAGTTCCCGTGCCCTGGCCCCACTCATAATTTCGATCCAAATTGGTCTTCTTTCTTGTGGTGTCTACCCAGCCTGGATTCTTCTATTACAGCCCATTTGGCGTAAGCGATCTACCCCCACCCTATTGGTCTCCTGGTAGGAGATTCTCTTTTGTATTCCAAAGTACCAGAGTCTAGAAGCCACTATCAACATCAATCTCAGACTGCCTGCTACTGCTTTGAGACATTTAAGGTCTGTTTTTTCCCTTCTCCCTAACTAAACCACATGTTCCTTACTGCCTGCCTGAATTTCTCACCGATCCCAGCTAAACCCCACAGTCAGGCACCTGGCTGCTGCTGGCCTGAACAGCAGTGCCAAAAGGCACCTTGCTCAGTGACAGAACAGATGAAAAACTGTGCCAATTAGTTTTCCCAACCCCGCTGCCACACCTGAACATTCCACCGTGTTTATAAATTTAATATTAAAAAGCAAAATATATCCGAGATATTGTTTTAAATCCCATAAAGTCAGCTATTAAATGAATATAAAGCTAATTTCTTCCCACTCTGACCTCTGGTCTTTTTCTCTAGAGATGGTAATATTTTCTTGTGTGTCTTTCTTCACAGTGTTTATATTATGTACTGATATATATATATATATATATATATATATATACACTATTTAAGATTGACATGAACAATACACACGATACCCTGCATTTTTCTTCAGTTACTTAACTGTGCATCCTCTGGGCAGACCTTCCAACATGAGGATTGTAACTCCAAGTCTTAACTGGCCATCTCCTGTTCTTTTACATGATAGGCCAGTAACTCATACCCCATTCAAAGTTGTCTCCGGTTTTCTGTGAGGCAAAGAACTTCAAGGGATGTATAATCTTGGAATATTTTGTGAATATAGCTACTAGAAATTCCTAGGAGTTGGAAATGCAGGGTCAAAGGGGATATATGCACTTAAATTTGATAAATATTGCCCCTGAGGGGCCTCAAAGTGGCAGCATTAATCCTGTTTACTTGGCATCCACGCTGACTCCTTTAACCACAGTCCCAAAGGAGGGCTAGCACTAACGCAGTGTGCAGACTCTGCCCATGGTCTGGGAAACATTCCATCATTCTCAGAGAGAGCCTCAGTGACAGCGCTCTCATCTGCATACGGAAAGCACAGTCTGCTAAGTGGCACCTTCCGCGGACTGTCGGGAGCATCCCCTTGGTAACTGTGGATGGGAACACTTGTCCTCCTGGGAGAGAGGAACCTAGATTCTAGCTCCTATTCTGCCACTCATCCTGCTCCTCCACCCACAGGCAGTTATCTTCCCCCTGTACTTCCATTTCCATATTTATAACCTAGGTGTTTGAACTTGGGGGTCACAAACTCAAACACAAGGACAAGGCAGGCACTACTTAATTGGCTGGATGGGAAATGGCCCATGTTCTGCAGAGGGCTGGGGGTGGGGTGGGGTGGTAGGCCCCCCCCCCCCACATTGTGAGGGCACTCGGTTTTCCATGAGAATCTAAAAATGGGAATTTTATGCTAAAATCTTCAGATTCTTTTTTTTCTTCTAGATTTGCAACTGTTACAAGCTAATTCAAAAATTTAAAGATTTGATTGGATGCTTAATATGCAAAAATCAATACGCTTGTAACACTCAAAAAGAGAAAACAAACTTTCTTTGTCAGAAGAGACAGCTTTTATTCTGACTCAACTTTCTGAAAACCAGCAGCTAAACAGACTAAGTCAAGCATTGAATTCTTCCTATAGGAAGTCTCTTTCAAGGTAACCAAAGAGCCCAGGCTTTGTTTTGTTTTAAAAATATGAGTTAACTCAAATAATACATGTAAGTAGAGTAGAAGAAAAAAAAATCATCTTACGATTTCTAATTAAATAAGCCACCCAGAAGACAGTCATCAATAAACGCTAAAGTCACTGAAATGAAAGGTGGATTTTTGGGGCTCCAAATTATCACTCAAAAGTTATTGCTGACCGTGGAGCTAGAAATGCAATTTTGCAACAGAGTGCTGAGCAATCTCTGCATGAGAGCCAAGAGCCAGGCGGTGTCAGGCACATCCTTGACACACAGCGTCTCACTTATTGAGGATTCTTGACTAAAAACGAACCCTAAATCTGAACAAGTCAGCCAGGCAGTGGTGGCGCACGCCTTTAATCCCAGCACTTGGGAGGCAGAGGCAGGTGGATTTCTGAGTTCGAGGCCAGCCTGGTCTACAGAGTGAGTTCCAGGACAGCCAGGGCTACACAGAGAAACTCTGTCTCGAAAAACCAAAGAATAAATAAATAAATAAATAAAAATCTGAACAAGTCTTTATCTAGACAGCTGTCTGGGGGGAAATAAGTGGTATGTATGGAGAAACACATTAAACTGTATCAGGGGACACCTTTAGGAACACTTCAGGCAGCTGACCTGTTTCCAGTCAATTGGCAAGTCAAAAGGGAGGAAGAAGATAGTCTAGGTTTCAGAGAAGGACAGAGTTTTAGATGGGCACTTTTCAATGGAAGTACAATATGAACCACATATGTAAGTTAACATTTTCTGATAGCAAAAGAGAAACGTCAATTACTTAAAACATTTAAATACTTATTTTCCTTGTTATAATATTCTTTTGAAATTATAATTACATCATTTTTTCCCTTTTCCTTTCCTCTTTCCAATCCCTTATTTTCTTTTAAAATTGTATGTGTGTGTGTGTGTGTGTGTGTGTGTGTGTGTGTGTCTGTGCGTGCACCTAAGTGCATGTATCCTCAGAGGCCAGAAGAGGGCGTGTGATCCTGGAGCTCGAGTTACAAACTGTCTGATGTCATTGCTGGCAATCAAACC
Source organism: Uromys caudimaculatus (assembly GCA_028551405.1). Taxonomy (NCBI): domain Eukaryota; kingdom Metazoa; phylum Chordata; class Mammalia; order Rodentia; family Muridae; genus Uromys; species Uromys caudimaculatus. The sequence continues at coordinate 79,297,065 of CM052710.1, forward strand.
CTGCAAGAGCAGCAAGAGTCCTTAACCACTAAGCCATCTCTCCAGCCTCCAAAGATGTGCTTAGTAATGAATTTTGTTATGAGTATGTCCTCTATATGATAATTTCAACCTAAAACTATTGTAAAATTATCTTGAGAAGTCATGTGTGCGCTCTCTCTCTCTCTCTCTCTCTCTCTCTCTCTCTCTCTCTCTCTTTCTTTGGGTTTGAATTCCAGAATGCATCTTACACTCACAGCACATCTTCATTTGGTCCAGCTGAACATACTGAATAGCACAGCTCTCGACTAAGAAGCATATTAAGGGGCTGGAGAGATGGCTCAGCATGTAAGAGCACTGACTGCTCTTCCAGAGGTCCTGAGTTCAATTCCCAGCAACCACATGGTGGCTCACAACCATCTGTAATGGGATCAGATGCCCTCTTCTGGTGTGTCTGAAGAAAGTGACAGAAGCATATTAAACACAATGACAGACCATGTTCAAATTGTACTTCACACAAATCCATTGTTGAAAACCATTTTAGGAGACCTCGAGGACTCTTACAGGGACTGGATGATGGATGGTTCTTGAGAATTATCATTTGTTAGGTTAGGTGTGATGATAGTCCTACAGGCTTTTAAGAATGTATTTTTACTTTTTAAATGAGGCATACTGCAATATCCAGGAGTAAAATGCCACACTCTCATTTAACATACTTCTCCAAAATCGCCTCTACCCCAAAGCAAAACATTCCTAACTATTAAGTCTAGGTGATGAGTATATGAGGGATAATGAGTTAAGTGACTGCAATACTTTAGGATGTCAGGTGCAAAATATGCCTGTGGGGACTGCAAGTCTCTAAGAGGGGAGATGCAGACGCAGCCAGCAAAAAGCCCTCCTCTAGGAGTGCCTCTCCATCTCCTCTGGAGAGCCTGAGGTGAGAGGTGGGTCTTTCCCTTCAAAATCAAGTGAGCTGTGTGCCTGACACACTAGGACCAGTGACGGCAGGTCCCATCCCAATGTAGAGACATTGGGACAGGGACATCCTGGCACTTATGGGCTTTGAGGCTGGAGAGTCCATTGTTGCCCTTCATTAGTGCTAATGGAATTTCAAGGTCCACGACCAGTCATAAACATCGGCCTCAGATTAAATGCATCTGAGGCTCCTTGCCCAGGGGATCTCTCTCTCTCTCTCTCTCTCTCTCTCTCTCTCTCTCTCTCTCTCTCTCTCTCTCAAAAGCCAAATTGCTTGGGAGATAGGAGAGTGTCAAAAATATGGTTAACCTTTCAAGATGAAAACATTATCAGTTCTATTGATTTAGATCATAACTTGCTTGCTTTGCTTCCACTTAGCTCAACAATAAGGACTGGCAATTTAAAAAAATAACATGTTTTTCAGTCTTATGTGGTTTTCCCTCTTCCCCCCCATCCCATTCTTTCTTGCCCCCCACCTCTTCCTCCTCCTTTTCCCCTCATCTCTTTCCCTAGGGAGCTTCTCACTCAGCTCCATGGGGGAAGCCTCCTAGGAGGAGACCCATGGGGTCTGGTGAGATTGCTGACAGCATCGTAATGCCAGGCACCTCACCTGTGGTGCGCCGGTATTATTGATAGTAGCATCTCTGCCTGTCATTTTGTGCCTCTCCTGAACAGCTGGAAACATCTCTGCAATCCTTGTCATACAACATGACTAATACGTTCAGCTTCAGAGGTACAAAGCAGACAGAAACAAACGAGGACAGGTTTCTCTGTCCCTCCGGTGGGATGCACGCCTAGGAACAGAGAGCCTTCGGCATTACAGGCACAGTATCCACGGAGTCGAGGGTCTGAGAGGCTTGGGTAAGGATCTGAAATCAGCACCCTCCCTCAAGTCACAGGTTCAGCGAGCTTATGTTCCAGGGCAAGGTTGACAGCAATTCCTAGCTAAATCCCAGCCTTATCACCCTTCGAGAAATGCTGTTCTTTGAGAAGGCTGTTCTAGGCTCCTCCCCCTCCTGTTGTGCATGCCCAGGGCCCTTCCCCTTCACCCCAGCTTCTGTCCCTCCTTGTTTTGCGATCAGCAGTGAAATAAAGAATCAGTCCACATAAATCCCCATAGATGCTGGGTTTGTTTGTCTGTTTGTCTATTGATCAAAGTTCACACTAAAGACGTCCAACTTCAGAACTCCAAACCGGACGAATTGTCTTGGTGCAGACAGCAATGACTTTTTTTTTTTTTTTAAATGAGGACTATCTGTATTGAAGAAAGACGGTCACCCCCTGTAACCCATGTCCCCTGTCCCTATTCCTGGGAGCTCCAGTCGGCTTCCTTTCTAAAGTCTACAGTCTGTTGCCATAATTCTTGTTTCTCATCAAAAAAGAAAAATTCACTACTGCCTTTATGTCCATACTATCTCTAGAAACGTACCCTCCAATCTGGAAGGTTCTGGAATGTTAAAATCGACTTCATCTTCACAGAAGCTAAGGAAACCGTCACAGGGGCATTGTGCAATTCGATTTTTTTTCCACCAGGCTGAAAGGGTTAGCTTTATCAAGCTAATGCGATCTTCTCTCCCAGGACAGCCTAACACAGACTTGAAACAACCTTTGAGTAAATAGCTGGGCCTTCCCCCAAGTCTTTCTCCCTCATCTCCGTTGAAGAATGAGGAAATATGGATTATCATTTTGATTACAAATATATTTCTATCTAGAGAAAGATCTACAAAGGGCTGAAGTCACCTCTATAAATTTAAACAGTCTCCGGTTAACCCCGGAGAGTTAAATCCTCTCTCTTTCTCTCTCTCTTTAAACATCCTGGTGCTTCAAAGATGTTCTATTAGACAGATGTCAAGTTGATATAATAAACAGCAATGCCAAATCTAATGAATTAAGGGAAAAGAGAACCACATGCTGAGGTATTTCAGATGAAATCAGGTAATGACAGGGAAGAAAAATGAAGCCACAGTTAAAAACAGTTTGAGAGTCCAAAATTCAAGGTGTGGAGAGGCCCCTAGCAGGAGGAATTTCAACTGTGTCCTACATTCGTATGCCTCTCCTGGTGCTCTGCCTTGAGCAAAAGAAAAATAAGATGGAATTTAAAGGTCTCTGGGGCTGCCAGAACTTTGGGTGGGGGAAACCGGTATGTCTGTTCTCAGCGAGGCTCCAGCCCAGCTAGCAGGGACTGTAGAGGTGAGGGTGGAGACAGTCTGTGAAAGGTTTGTGAAGCAGATTTGTGTCTCCTTGCTCCCACAGTTAATTTCACTCACACGAAGGAATTCAGCTCTCCAGGGCACAGCTCACAGAAAGCCCCGGGGCTCCAGCCTCCCTGGGGACCCACTTGGCTGTGCATCTGGGGCTGGACCAGGGCCCATTCTAGTTAGGTAGGAAGAGTCATGGCCCCAGGGAAACATTCAAGATCATAGATGGATACCACAGTTAACTCTTTATCTCGCTCTGCAGAGCTCTGCAGAAGGGCCTACAAGCCCCCGTCTGTAGACAGGAAACTATAGTCAGCTGATGGTAACTTGGGGAGGGAGAGCCAGTTTTCTTCACAGTGTGTGGCTCAACCATGTTCTATTGGATGGTCCCATACCTATGAGTATGTAGGTTGTGCAAACTGGACTTAGCATGGACAGAGAGGGTGAGAGAGAGAATATGATGCTGGGTATCTCTGTAGGGGGTTAATATGATCAAAATTCATTGCATGCATTATGAAATGGTCAAAGAATTAAACTATTATGTTAAGAATCTCCTGTAGACACATCTATGTTTTTTCCTTTGAAGTCAAACATTACTATAAGAATTTAAAATTAACGAGAACTTCACTAGGACTGTTTGGTAATAAACATATAAGAATAAAGTATTCATTCCCTTTGACCCAACTCTCCCTCCGCTCTGCTGGATTTTGTCCTACAGGGGCACTTGTAGTATTGCGCAGAGATAAGTTTGTCATGCCAGCCATCACAGTACTCACCCAGCAATACTAGAAACAATCTGAATCGTCATCTAAGATTGCCAAGTTAGTTTCAAACTGAGTCCCAGGATGTCTCGTACAACATGTAGTTATATGAGGAAGAACTATGTTCTGTCATAGACTTGACTATGGCATACTGAGAAGTACAGTTAGCAAGCTTTACAATGATGGGATGCACTCTGACTTCATTTTACTGTGCATGGGAACTTTTTATAAAGATAACCAAACCTTCAGTAATCGTTACCCTCATGTGGTGCAATATCAGAAGAATATTTTCATATTGCAAAATTCGATTATAGGTGATTTTTCTCCCCAAAACAAAGAACTTAATTTTTTTTTCAGTAAAAACTGAAAGAATGTTCCTTGCCTAAGAGGAAGTGGGAGATTTCTGCATTTGCTCTCATATCAAACACCACAGGCCTTTACTTTCCTCACCAATCTTATTTTCAGCAATAATGGAAAATTATGGTTTGAGTTGTACACATTTGTCACCTAAAGTTACAACCTCATCCAAGAACCTTCTTCTGTGGTGATTTTGGGTGATTTTTCACTCAATTTGGTATTATTCAATATGCACTAGAGGAGAATGATGGTCAATATTTAGTATGTACTAAGAGATTTAGAGAGCTTAAAATCAAATGGAGGGGCCGGTGTCTGGTATGAAAGCGGTTGCTCTTTATTCTTTTAAGAGGAAATGTCTAGATCCTTGAGTTACTCAAATACCAAACTCTGTAACAACGGCCTTGGTTATGGAGTGTTAAGGTTAAGTGGGTATATGGTTTCTCTAGAGGCATAAACCCAGAAGAGGCCAGTAGAAGGCTACAAAGCAGTATACTAGGCCTACCCTCAGGTCTTCAAGCTTGTCTGACATGGCCTTTTCTGGCCATGGTCCCTCTACCTGGGAGGCTTTATTTATAGTCTCTCTCATGGAGCTAGCATCCATCCTCGAGACACACCAGGAATCACAAGGAATCACACTACCTCCTCATGGCTCGTCCAGTGTATCAGAGAGCAAGAGTAACAGTTTAACTGGAAGCAGGAAGGATAATCTCACGATGAATTATTCACCAGTGAGACACTTGTGGGTGTGTGGAGGGAATACCCATGCTGAGCCACGAGGTTGGGCTGCCCGGCTCCTTGTGTGGTATCAGAGCATCTTTCCAGCCTTGACCAATGAGATCTTCACATTCCAGCAGCTCCTGACTCATTCTAAAATGCCTTTTCTGTCTTCAACTCAAGTTCACTTCTCTGGGCCTTAGGGAATTTCCTTTTAAGTCTTCTTTGATGCAACTTAATCTCTGTTTTGGCCACTTATGTTGCGTATGCGCACACACACACACACACACAGTTACATCACACATTAAAGCCGCCACCCTGTATGCAGTGATCTGTAGGAGATAAGCCGATGTGTAAATAACCACAATGCCTTGCTCAGTCGTCTGTCCGTCCATTCGCTTGTTTGGTAAAGTAACTATCTGTGGTGTCATCACTGGGGTGCATTGCTTTGCTCCTGCACTGAGAATGTGGGCAGAGAGCAGCTTAGCAGAATGTCTATGTTATTAAGAGTCCAGGGGCTCTGGAGTTAATTTGCTTACATTTTAATCTGAAATTCTCAATTTAAAATCCTTTTTATCCGCTTCCTTCTTTCAAAAACTGGTGTGTTTAGACATCACCTGTCACCTGACATGTGGATGTTAAAGTGACACAGGAACTCTATCCCTAAGGACAGTCCCCTGCGTGACATCATGGACAGAAGCAGCTCTTCCCCTTGCTTGCTTCACTTTCCCCTACCTTCTCGAACACACAGCTTCCTGTTCTCGGCAACTCCAAATACCCTTCTTCCCAAAACAGGACCACTCAGAGGCAAACACCGGCTCATCCATTCACCTCACGTGCGAGATGAGGAGGGCAATTTTATGTGGTCAAGATAAATGGGACAAGCCAACCTCAAGTTCACATCCGTTAAAGCATTTCTCTGTTGGCAACATTTTTACAAGCCTCTCAGAGCTATATGCTTAATTAAAATAAAAGGGTGATATACAGCATTGCACCAAGTCCTTGCTGATGCAGAGGAAGGAAGGGGGGAAATGAGCGCATTCATTCTCCTTTATTAAAAGAGTTATTTCAGGATGACATCTCAAATGAAGAGTAGCCATTAGCGAAATTAAAAATGAGGCAAAGTTGATTTTGGGAAATGCACACATTTATTGCCGTCCTCTTGGCTCCCGCTGTGTCTCCTCCCGTTCTGGCTCCTAGCTGTCTCCCTCTCCAGCTCCCTCAGGTAGCATCATCAAGTTCCCCAAACTGATGACGGAATGACAAGGACCTCTCTGAAGAAGAGTTTGCTTATAAATTCTGCTTTGTACCTCTTCAAATTAAGTAAGAAAACATGGTTAATCTCAGCAAAGCACATACTGTGTGACACATTGTTCTACATAGGTGATGCATAAAAGCTTGCTATGGGGCTGTGGGGAAAGAACCATGATGCATCTGCCACATTCGAAATGCATTCTGGGAGGTTTTTCTGTTACTTCTCCTATCTGCCATGCAAGGGAATTCCATTTTACAGATGAGAAAAGTGAGACTCTCTAAGGTAAGCAACTGACCTCATACTTCAGTTGTGAGCCAAGGAACGGTTTGCAGATGAGCCAATCTTGTATGGGACAAATTAGTGGGGCTTGGGGGTGGGGACTAGTGTAAATAAAATTCTACAGGCTTGGGAATGCAGGTAAGGTCTGTGGGGGAGGACAGTGACCAAGGTGGAGGGTGGCTGAGGGAGGGGACCAGAAGGAGTAGAAGGAGAGGGATCAAGAAGGTGTGAGAGAGGAGCCAGATTGTAACTGCAGATGCTAGCACGCAAGGCTGAAGGCCAGGAGCTTTAGTTTGGGGGCAGTGACAACCACAAAAAGGTCTTAGGCGGCATACTGCATGGAGCTGCAGAATTTTAATGACATGGGAATGCACAGCACTGGGGAGCAGAGTACACTTGTAGGCTGACCTAAGACAGAGAGGGGCTGGCTATGCCAGGGCACTGAGAACAGAGAAGGTGGGTGCTAGTTGCTAAGGAATTCTCTCCTCGTGAATGCAGGACCCATATTTATTGGAGTCCCTTGGTACCTGTAGACGTACAAATATCTCACTGTCTGAACTCGTGAGTCGTGTAGATGGGAAAAGCCTGGCTAGAGCCAGCGGATGTGTGACTATATAGATGGGCACGTGGACTTCCAGGAAATAAGTCCAGGTTGATTCAGTCTGGAGCTCTATGGCTAGGCCCAGGACTATGCATCCAAACATGGAAAACATATGCCTCCACTGAGACTGTCCTGGGGAAAATGGCTTGCTTCAACAAATCACTAGGAGGGATTGAGCTGAACCCCAAAACCTTCTACGAATCATATCTTTAGGCATCTGTCCTAATATTCCTCATCATAATCTTCATATGTGATCAATTATTACCTATTTTGCTCCCAAATACCTGCCTATCCGTGCACCCCCTTCTCCTCACCCAAGGCACCCTGCCCTCCTTTGAGCTGCTCATAGCTGTTCTCTTCCCGCTGGATTCTCTCCTGAAATCAGGGGTCTTTTCTAAACGCAAACCTGATTAGGCTGCCTTCCTACTATCTCCTAAATGCTTCTCAAGGTTCTTAGCGGGATGGTGGTTGATTATGATCTGTGAGCAGAACCCAGTCTCCACCCGAAGCCGGGGTTTACTGGAACTGGGCTGTGGCCAGTATTTACACACCATCTCTGGCTGCTTTTGCTCTGTGACAGACAGCAGAAGGACACTTGCACCAACACTGTCTGGGCAGCAAAGCCGAAAGCTCTTGTCACCTGGCATTTCACCAGAGAAGTTTGCCAACTGCAGTACTAGACAAAAGTCCTTATGGTGACCCGTGAGATCTCTCATGCATGGTCACTGACTATCTTTCCTTCCTTTTCCTAAAGCCAGCCCTGCCTGCCCCCCACCCCCTCTTGTCTTTCTCACTTCCATTTTCTGGCTGCTCCCAGGGACCTCCGGGATAGGACTGAGTGTTACGTGTTAACATGACGTGTAAAGCATCCCAATTCCATGTGTTTCAAGGGTGCTGACTCTTGGAACCCAAGGCATTCTTAGCCCTTCCAATGCTAGGGCTGTGGGTTTTTGTGTTCTAGTCTTTTTTTTGTGTAAAATTCAGGATTTTCCATTTCTTTCATTTATTTTCCCTTAATACCAAACTGAACCTCATAAGATCAATGGAGTTTTCAGCCTCCCCCCTGCTGTTCCCTTCCCCACCTCCCACTCCCCCCACCCCCGCCTCCCTTCTACTCTTTCAGACACTCTAGGCTATGCTGTGCGCCACTGAGCCACACCCCTAATCCCAGGCCCTCTGAACCTTATTTCTAGCTGAGAAATTCGTCTTGCCCTCTGAAAACCCACAGTTGCCCATGGGCAGCTGTAGACAGAGCTTGTAGGGCAGAAGGGAAAGTGTGAAGCAGCCTTGAGTTTCCACCCCAGACGTAAGCAGCTGTCTCCTTCATCAGGTGGCAATTATCGATAATTTCAAGTTTAGACCTGACCAGTACTTACAGGGTACCTTTTAAGAACCAGAAACAGGTGCCATTTATTGGCTGTTCTAGAATGTCTTTTTAAACCCTGTCAATCAGTTTGGGCAGGTAACAGTAGCCACTACAGAGAGTTTAAGGAAAAAGTCCAACAATCTGGTCATCATCAGCCAACTTTGTAGCTGAATGGATTAGATGCTTACAGATGTGTCATGTGACCGGAAGAGCAGTTCCACAGGCGCCTCTGCTGTGACTTTCTGGAACAATCTGACCCACCCGAGGCAACTGCAACCACACATACACCAGGAAGCCGGAAGGAGCCACACTATCGCCACTTCCAGAATCAGACCATGCTGACCGACACATGGAGAATGGGAAACACAACTGGACACCAGCCAAGCCTACAGGGCCTGTACAGGCATTTTCTCTAATTTCCTAACTCAGTTCTGGATTCTAATGCTTGTGAATGCTTCAGAAGGTAAATGTAAAATCACTTTCAGAAGTGAAAATTAATTGTAGGAAGGGCCAGGATTAGCTTTGCCATCTCTGCAGCACCAGATATGGAGTAAGGCAATGTTTGGGCTTCGTGAGGCCTGCGGGAACCATAACCTTGATTTTACAGATACGGAATCTAGATGGGGAGGGTGAGACGCTCACTCAGTCCCGAAGTCAAGACCAGGTTTGCCGACTCCAAGCTCCATTGCTTTTTCAAATAAAGGGAAAAAGATTGTCATTTGTTATATCCGAAGGCAGTAACAAGTGAGGTCTTGGTCTCTTGACTGACAAAATGATGCATTTCAGAGCTCAAGCTGCTGCTAGGAAACGGATTAAAAGGCAGCTGACAAGGGTCAGCCATGAACTCGGGCGGGTGGGCGGGTGGCTGGATGGGATCTAGAATCCCCACTAGCCTTTCCAGTCCCCACCATCCCGGAGCGATCACTCTCCCGAGGATACGTTTCCATCCAACAGTGTTGAGTAGCAACAGTGCCTTTCTCTCTCTAGGGAGCAATAGCTCAGAATTCAGGACAGCCACAAGACCGTCCCCAAAGTGCAGGAGGGATGAGTCTTTGTACCCAGTGATGGGGGAGGAGCAGATACGAGGTCCTGAGTCGGGGTTCATTTCTCTAAGCGGGGAACATGCATCTTCAGTTGGGGGACTGCACTTTGCAGGAGCAAGCAGATAGTAATTATTAATTATTCAGTTACTCATCTCTGCTGCCTCAGTTCTGGCCCTCATCATTTCTCAAGCAGACCACACTGCAAAGCCAACTCCTGGGGAGCTTGCTGCTGCTTCAATCTAATTCATCTTTCTGACTTCACGCCTGTATTTCTCCAGTCTGACTCTAACATTACTAACAACCTGCTTACAAGCATTCTGGCTCACCATTAGTTAAAAGTGAGTCCATCTGACAGTGGTGGCAGCTCCGGAACCCAACTAAAATGCAGGTCAATGACGCGAAATAAACCCCTCTCCAAAGACAATGCACAGACAGTTTAAGGACATGACGATACACTTACTATCGTGACAGTAACGCTGATCAAACCGTAATGAGGTATCATGTTGTATCCAGAAAAATGGCTACATGGGAAAAAAGGAAGTAGGAAGTAACTGGTAAGGACATGGGGAGGTTGTAACACTTGAGCCCTGCTGACTGGAGGGGAAGATGGCACCATTGCTATAAAAATAGTAAGGCCATTCCATAAAAGGCTAAAAACAGAATTACCACATGATCCAGCAATTTCACTTCTGGCTATATACCTAATAGAATTTTAAAAGCATAGCATTGAAAAGGAATCTATATACCCCATAGCAGCCTTAGTCACATATCTGAGAGGCAGAAGCAACCCAAGTGGGGGGCACAACAAAATGCAGGGCACGCCCACAATGGAATATTATTTAGCTTTAAAGAGGAGTGGAATCTTGACATATGCTCCAACATGTGTAGAAGTTCAATGACATGGTAGTAAATGAAATCTCTCTCTCTCTCTCTCTCTCTCTCTCTCTCACACACACACACACACACACACACACACACACTCACACACACACACACACACACACACACCCCAAACCACCAAACACAAATAATTCCAACCTGCTCCAATTTTTCTTGTCAACCACACAGCAGCAGCAGAACTGAAAGCCAGGCAAGCCCAGAATCAATGTCCACATGGGCGAGGTACCTAGAGAGACTTTTTAGGATTCAAACTTTCTTAGTGTCTCTGGAGGAACTGCTGTCTCTAACTGGAAGATTATCTATCTGAAGTCTACCTGGGAAGTCTACTTGCCCCTCAAAAAAGTGAATTCAATGCAGCATTTATGGGGAAGGGAGTCACACTGGAAGACCACTCAGTTCACACCAGTTCTCGTGATGCTCCAAAAGAAGTCGCAGTAGGTGTCCCCCTCCTTACCATGGTCTCTTCTGCGCTGATCTCATTGTAGAGGCAGCGCGTGCTCTTTCCAAAGTCAGGCTCAGGTCTGGCTGATTTTGTGGGTTGTTCTTGAGACCCCAGGACATGTTTGCCTTCTGTCCCCTGTTCACATTTACAGAGGCCTGGAGGCGCTTTAGCCCGCCAAACATCTATAGCACAGGTCACTCCCCTAACACAGAACGGAGGTCCCAGTTGGTCTGAAGTGGCAGGGGAGCCCTCTAGGGAGCAACAAAAGACAAGTTCTTGGGCACTGTCCCCAACAAGCAACACATCTTGGAGCAAGAAAGTCAAATTTCGCTGGGCAGTGGTGGTGCATGCCTTTAATCCCAGCACTTGGGAGGCAGAGGCAGGTGGATTTCTGAGTTCAAGGCCAGGCTGGTCTACAGAGTGAGTTCCGGGACAGCCAGGGCTACACAGAGAAACCCTGTCTCGAAAAACCAAAAAAAAAAAAAAAAAAAAAAAGAAAGCCAAATTTCAGATCCGTAGGTGGCTCTATCCTCTGTGGTAGTTCTGAGAATCACAACCCTGAGAAAAGACACTGGGAAGGGGATGTGCCCACTGGATGAAAGGCTCTGTAGTGGAGGAGACAGAGGCTTTGCTAATTTTCTTCACATCAGCACACCAGGGACACAGACAGACACGTAAGTTCTTGTTTGTGGCTCTGAGGTCAGGCAATTCGTTTTCCAATCTGGACTCTTCTTTTGTGGGTGATTTTGAATAAGCTACACAAAGCCGGTATATCAATCGCCATTTTCATCCATTTGCCAAATATCCGACAGAGACAAGGAAGAATTTTGGTTCCTGGTTTCAGAAAGTTCTCTTTATCATTGTGGAGAGAGCATGCCTGAGCAGCTTACAGCAAGGCAGACAAGAGGCCAAGGATGGGCAGCAAGGTGCTGGTCTGGCTTTATTCCTTTTTGTCTTTCATTCCATCTTTAGTCTCTATGGGATGGCTTGGCTACTGTTCAGGGTATGTCTTCCCCCTTCAGTAAATCCCCTCTGGAGACCCCTCACAGATGCCAAGAAGAGTGCTTCTCCAGTTCTCCTAGGTGTCTCCAAATCCAACCAATGGCAACGAGGAGGTCAGCTACGCCAGATGTAAACTGTGTGGCCTTGCATTTGCAGTGCTGGGGACTCTAGGTAGGTAGAGCACAGAGGGCTGAGCCTGTGTCTGGCAGAGAAAAGGTGCTCAATCAAGGCAAACCCTTGGCACAGCAGGCCTGCCTGGGCATCTATCCAGAGACTTTGAAAATTCTTTTTGACAACTTCTGCTGAGTGTCTGAATGCTGTCTGTTTATCAGGCCCTACCCCATGGCAAGGACTTATGAGGGGTAGTGGTGAGCAGGCATTTCATTAGGTACTCTGGAGCAGTACTCACTCAATGAGGGACACAAGCTCCCCTCACAGAGAGGGTCTGCTACGGCAGGGCAGTACAACTGCCCATGGTCAGGTACGCCATGATAGGTGGCTAAGACTTATGTGGCTCATTTTGCCCAATGAACCCCCAAATACCTACTCTATTCTAGATACTTAAATGTTTTAGAAGGTGCCATATACTGTCAAATCTTTCTTCTGGTACAGATAAGGGTTAAAAGAAGAGGAAAAAAGAAAAGACACAGTTTGTGGATTTCTCTCTCCTGACCTCTCTTGCTTCTGTCCTCTCCACAATGGGGCAGAAAGAGCAGAGAGCACACTAGTCCCTGCTTTCTCGGTTGACAAATATCTCACAGACTGCAAGATCCTGGTATGATGACCACGGGTCAATCCATCAACATGTGGATGGCTGGCAAGCCCCTCCCCCAGAGGTGCTCCATGAAATTGGTTAGCGAGCAGCCAATGAATCTGAAGGGAACTGTAGAATCTAGCTGTGTGTGTGTGTGTGTGTGTGTGTGTGTGTGTGTGTGTGTGTGTGTGACCCAGGAAGGTCCCTGTGTCCTCAATCAGTTCTCTACAGGAGTGCCTACTCTGAAAGACTGTTCTGAGAATGGAGGGATGACAGCTAACACACAACCAGACCCACATACCTGCTAAGGCTTCAGCAGCCTTCAGAGGCAAATGCTGTGTCTTGTGTCTGACATCACGATGCAGCCTGGCCCACAGAAGGGTTCATTAACTCAGCAGCAGCTACCAGGACATGACACAGTTCCTGCCTCAAAGGCTTGTACCCGAGCCTTCTGCCTGTGTGACAGGCACAACCAAACCAGCAAAGCAGTACCGGTACATCATACATACGGACAGCAATTGTTATCAGCGAGTTAAGAAAACCTCATGGGACAGGAGAGGACACAAAGACAAGACAATGATACCCAGAGAGTACTGGAGAATCGAGTAGCAAAGCTTGCTGAGTGTGAACAAAAGCCCTAGTCTGCCACAAGCTTCTGAGCGTCCTCCTCCTAATTCTTAAAGTCCAGACGGGGTAAGTTTCACACTTATTGGATTGGGGAGATGGCTCAGTCAATATAGTATTGTATGAACCGATGACATCACCTCTCCATAGTACGAGAAGGTTCTTCTTGTATATGAGCAAGAACAGCCAGAGGCATCTGGAAAAGTCTGGAGCAGAGAGAGAAAGTAGTAGACTGAACATGGCCAGCAGATTGGACCTGACCATGAGAGAAGCAGGGGCAAAACAGATAGGTAGAAGGAGGGAGAGAGAAAGGAGAAAGAGAGAGCGAGAGTGAACACGCATGGCTGAAATATGAAGAGCACTGACTGCTCTTCCAGAGGTCCTGAGTTCAATTCCCAGCAACCACGTGGTGGCTCACAACCATCTGTAATGGGATCTGATGCCTCTTCTGGTGTGTCTGAAGATAGCTACAGTGTACTCATATAAAATAAACAAATAAATAGTCTTACAAAAAAAAAAAAAAAAAAAAAAAGAAAAGCTAGGCTTAGTGGCACATGCTTGCAATCCAGGTCGAGACAGGAGGATCATTGGGGCACACTGGCCATCCAGCGTAGCCTGTTTGGTGAGGTCCAGGCTGGTAAGAGACCCTGTTCTAAATAAAAGTGGATGGCGGCATCTGAGAATGCGCGCGCGCGCGCGCACACACACACACACACACACACACACACACACACACGCACACACACAATCACACTTGCTTTTTTTGAAGGATGAAGAAATCAAAGCTCCAAAGAGCTAATTCCTTAGCTAAGAAGCTCTGTAGGTCTGTGACTTGAGTCTGAAACCTTGAGGTCTTTGACTTTAAAGCATTCAAATGGACAAAGTGCTGGACAGAACACAAGGACCTTCTGGGGCTAGACCCTGAGGAGGAGCACAAGGAATTTCATTGGAAGACCCTGATAGGGTGGGCTGAATTCAATGGTGGAGAAGGAGGGCCTTTTCTTCTCTTTCTTTCATTCAGTTAGTGTTTGCTGAATGGTGCCTTCCTTCTCACTTAGGGATGTATCCTGCTTTATCAGGCAGAAGGAAGTAAGCTGAATAAGAGACAACAAACACCCAACTACAGAGACAGTTAGGGGGTGATGGGCTTGGTTTGCCTCACAGCAGTCCCCTCCCCCAGGACGGAAGCTTTGCTGTCTTCTATAGACAATTTAATTGAGTGAACCCTGCTGGCAGATGGTACAGCATTATACAAGGCTGATCGGCTGGTGTGGGCCGAGCCTTCCGGAAGTGTCTCTACAGAGGGGCTGGTCCACATGAAGGTGACAGGAAGATGAGAGGCTGTAAGGGTATATGGGGATACTGCATAGTTCTTAGAACCAACAGTCAAGTTCACTCTTGAAGGAAGAGCAAAGGCATCCTTTGGGATGAAGAATGAGTGTTTCAGGAGAGCAGAAAACCTCTTAAGCTCTGGTGGCACAGGGAGTGTGGGAATCCATTCCAACAGTAGTGACCGTACATAATGTCCCATCATTCTTGAATGTCTGTTGTGGCCCTGGCTATTTCAATGCTTTATTTACTTTATACAATAGTTTTTAAAAACAAAATAACAGGAAAGAACAGCTTTTTAAAGTAGGTGCTGTCCTCAGTTTGCAAGTTAGAAATAGATTCAGAGAGGGTGCCTAACTTGTTCAAGGTTACACACACACACACACACACACACACACACACGGTAGTGTTTTGAATTAAACTCATCTCCTTCTAGATCCTGAACTGAAACCACGATAAGGCATAGTGATAGCCGCTCTAGCAACACCCCCTCCAGGAAGCCTTGCTTGACTTCACCAGCCTGGTGGGCAGGAGGTGCTTCTATGCCCTGGAAATTCTGGGTCCCAATTAATCACTATCAGCTAAATGTGTTTTGATGAAAGTCAAGGGCCACAGCCTGACTTCTGGTCTGGGTGTGTTTTAATTCACCCATAGAGCATCAATATATATTTTCTGATTGACCATTTCCTTTGTCAGCATTGCACGATGAGAAGATATTTAGGTGGGGAAGCCTGTTGAGCTAACAACGCCCGCAGTGCCTGGCCAGTGGGAGTCTGAAGGAGCTGCAGCGTCTTGGGGCTTTGAGACACGGGACTGACCAGATTACAAACAACTCCAGCACAAACTGTGACATCGTGTTCTGGTTCCCCGGACCCCGGGGAAACTCAGAGCCATCCCTTCCCAGCATGCACAGACAACCTCGGTATGGTTTCTTTGAGGAGCATGCTTTGTATTTGTGTCTGATATTTGTTTAAAGAATGTTCTTCCCAAGATGGGAACACGAAAGAAATCTGTTTATACTTTTCTGGAAACAAACAAAAGAAAAACAAAAAACCCCAAAACCATCAGACTGCAAGCATATTTCAAACAATGAGATGAACCTGGCCTATCACATAAGGGCTCTTGAATGCCATCCTTCTGACTAGGCTCTTCTACTAGGGAGGGTCACCCTTAGGGTGGGGGTGGACCAAAGGATGGAGAATGGGTGGAGTGAGCATACAGACCCCAACCAAAGCTGCCTGGTGTAGACGGGAGCCAGGCTGTTCCCACACCTTTCCTAGATCACAGCTTTCCCACTCAAAGCCTGTGGTCTTCAAAAGACCTCCTGGGAAAGAATTATATGAGCCACTAACCTTCTGCTAGAATAAGGTCCAGAGCCTTTCAAAGCTCATGATCTCTTATAACGCTGGGTGAAATGACTCTCAATGTACATAGTGTGGGTACGGGGTTAAAGGGAAGAAATGCTGGCATCACCAGGTCGTTTAGTTAATTTACATATATTTATTAGTTTATTGGGTATCTCCCAGGTGCTTCTCTGATGCCAGGAACAGGGGTTACCATGGTGAAACTGCTCTCTGGGAGCTTCCAGTTTGGTGGATGCCCTTAGAGAAGAAACCACAGTAGATCTTATTGGCAACCGGGCTTGTGACATGATGGACGTGAGCTTCTGACACTCGGCCATCAGTGTAGGTTTGAAGAATGAGAATTCCATCGGGGACAGAAGCAGCCATGAGATTGGGGTGGGAAGATGGCCAGCATACCAAGGAGGCAGAGAAGTGACTGTGTCCAGAGCACAGAGGCAGGGGTCGGGGTGGGGTTGAGGGGGAGATGATGATAGCCGGAGCACACAGGACCCTTGTGTACCTAAGAGAAAAGGAACGTTGTTCTAGCATGTTCTACAGGAAAGCGAGAGCAGTCATGCCTCGTTTCAGAGC
Source organism: Uromys caudimaculatus (assembly GCA_028551405.1). NCBI lineage: Eukaryota > Metazoa > Chordata > Mammalia > Rodentia > Muridae > Uromys > Uromys caudimaculatus. The sequence goes on from CM052710.1 coordinate 79,313,575, forward strand.
TATCTCCTCAACCCACAGAGACTGAAGTAAAAGGGAGAAGTGTGTGTGTGTGTGTGTGTGTGTGTGTGTGTTCAGAGGATACTGAGAATGTTGGGCAGAGGTTTAACAGCCGGGTGGGGGATTGATACAGTGGGGGGGAAAGGATGGGGGTGGAGCGTTCGTGTTGGGGGATTGATCGGCTGTGGTTCAGACTGGGGTCTGGTCTCCAAATGGCATCAACCTCATGGAGCTGAAGGAGAGGGTCTGGCATTCACCAACAGTGTCCTGGGGGTGGCGAAGAAAGTCCCAGACATGGGTAATGGGCTCTTCCAGTCTGAGCACCCAATAGTGAACTAACTGTTCTTTTGTGAGTCACCCAGTCCTCCATGCACCTTGGCGTTCAGCATTGCAGCCAACAGTAATCGCCATTGTTATTTTGCAAAGCAGACCTCTGGATTCACACTGAAACTTCTGCCTTTCTCTGACTGCTAGAATACAAGTGTTCGATGTAGCTACAAATCCAGGAGGTTCCATCAGGGTCTGCATGTTTATTATTTATTATATTCTCCTTTGCCTCTTTACCCTGAATCCTTGCTTTAACACACAATAAACCACAACGATTTCCCAGCAGGGGGAGTGGATTTTGAGTGTGGCTGCAGACAACGCAGGTGTACCAAGGACGTTGAGTAAGGTTACTTTTAGTCCATGTGAAACGGGCATATATGAAACAAACAAACAAAAAATGATTTGGGAGCTTAGGCTTGGATCTCATTCCCAAGGTATCTCAGTACACACACAAACAAATTCTTCAAAATCCAAAGGGGAGGAAACCCAAACTCAAAATACTTCTGGTCCCCAGCAGTTGGGATTAGGGATATTCAACCTGTCTCAGGCAAGTAAAGCCTCCAGCTTCCCTTAGGGTGTCTTACCTATTTAACTGTTACACAGATGCACCTTAAAAGTAGATCTCTTCTGTGCAGAATCTTTTGTTCTAATACAGGCATTATGGTTTGTGAGAAAGGGGCATTAGCTAATACATAGGATATAAAGTTCATAGCACATTACCTGATCCCTGGGAAGGGCCATCACCTGGCTGAACAACTGTGCTGTTGCAGATGACACTGTGTTTTATAAGAAACCTCAGGAGCCTGCACTTGATCTGAACTCTTCCAGGGTATTTAGATAGTGTGATTTGACTTTTTAATCGCCCTTCTTTATGCTTTTTTACTGTGCAACATTCATCGTAGAAAATAATCTATCCCAATTTGGAAGGCTGAGATACCTGGGCGAACTGTGTGGACAGATCTTCAGCAGGGCAGTGACACGGGACGATGTCATCACGTGTCCTAGAGCATGTAAGTAACTCACGAATAGACAGATGAGAGGAAGCGTGCGAAGAGCCTGAACACAGAATCAAGGAGGGCCCGCGGCAGACGAAGCAACAGCAGGCAGGATGCTAGTACCTGTGTGGCAAATCTAAACCTGCTTCAGGAACAGATCATGATTGACAGGGCTTCAGGTGCTGCTCCTGGGCTTGGGCACATTTTAGCATGGGAAGCCACCATCCCCCAGCTCCTGACTCACAGGACTGCAATGGCTAGCAGGGGACATACAACTGTGTGCCTGGATGTGAATTCTAGTTGATCTGCTGTCCAGTGAGCACAGGATAGATGAAAAAAGAAAATACTCCCCAAAGTGTAGATTCTTATACTGTAGAGATAAAGAAGCTTTGAACATTCAGGAAGGCTTAAGCGAAGCTGAGCATGTTCTCTGAAGAGGGGTGGGAAAACAGGGCACTGGTTTACACAAGACAGAGGGAGGTTTAAGTTGCTAAGAATCCCAAGCAGAGAAAGCACATTTAGAAGATATCTTCCTACTAAATAAGCGTCTCTAAATGTCTTCATTGGAAGCAACCAATTTCCAGGCATATATATTAATTATATATATAGAAAGTCTACTTATATACTTGTACTCTCTGAAAGACTATACATAATTCTAAAATGCAATGAGGTGACTTTCAGTGCATGCTCTATAACTGAGACATCTTAGAGACACACATCTTAAACTTTGACCCAAAGGACCTTGGTACATGAACGAACTAAGGTCTAAGAGTGTGCATTCTGCTGGGGATTTTACTGACTTCATCACATCAGCAAATAGCTACCCCGTGAACACTTTCCACGTGCTCGGCACCGTGTGAAAGGTTTCTTCATGCGTTGTCATTTATTTCTGCCATTCCATTTTTATCCCTGATTCAAAACTGAACAAACTGAGGTGAGGGGTTAACTTACACAGCCATTGTCACCCAGGTAGGAAGTGGCCGATACAGAATTGGGAAAGAGCTAGCTCTAAGGCCCAAGCTCTCAGCAGATGGTAATCCAACTGGGAGGATAAAATAAAAGATAAATAAAACTGTCAGGCAATAAATGATAAGTGTCAAATGAGACGCGGGTGATAAATGCTAACAGAGAGTAATAGCCCTTGGTAAGTGCCATTGGCTGGTGTGGTAATAACAGGTTTTCTCTGTTCAGGTCTTCATCTTGAGGAAGTATGATAGCAGCTCGGGGCTTAAGAGCAAGATGACTTAAATGATGGACTGGTCCTGGCTGGAGCCTCTATAGGTTTGTCATATTGAATGCCAGATGTCACCAGTCCTTTGTGCAGACGGGGATTCAAGAACATGCCGGTGATTTCCCACTGCTACGAATCAGCAGTTGAGAAGAACCACGGTTTTAAATACATTCCCCACCATTTCCATTCTAACGACATCGCCGAGGGTAACCAAGGAAAAACACCCAGAATCTCCTAGATGTTTAAAGTTAAAGTATTTTTATCATCTCAGCTTAAAAAAAAACAAAAAAACAACAACAAAAAAAACCAAGAATGAAAGAAAAAAATGGGAATCAGCTAGAGTCTCTAGGTTCTTTATTTTGCAAGCACCGACCATCACATTAAGGACATCAACGAGATGAGGGTGATTTAGTTCCAACCCAGAGACATGAGATAAACTACCAGGCAGGTTGCATTAAATCATTCCCGAAATGAATCTTCCAGATATCAAATCTGCGCTTTTCAGGACAGTTTTATTTGCTAATAAGCCTAATAAATTGAAAGCTGTCAGGTCTGTCATGAGACGCACACCCTGAAGAGCACAAACGGATGTGTAAATGCCAGCCCGCAGCCAGCAGGTATGACAAGGGGGTGGGGCTCCCAGGACTGGGGTGTGGAGGTTAAGTGGTGCTGTGTGCCACAGAAGGGACCACTCTGAGTAGCCCAGGACTGATGTCACTGCTGAGGGAGTATAGGGACAGTGAGCCACATTCTGTCAAAAGAAAGCAAAGGGGCCCCTGGGGCTGGGACACCTGAAGCCTTATCAGTTTTAACATCCGAAAGATGATGCCGTGTTCTGGTTTTAGCTGCTTGTTTCTGATTGCTTTCCTTTCAGTAGAGTTTCTACTGACGACTTTCCGCCTTGCATCTCCTCTCAGCTTGCTGATAAGTCGCATTGGTCAATGGCGTCATCCTTATCATAAATGTGGGTTTCAAGACTTGTTCCTAAGCGGAAGAGCCAAACTCCCTCCTTAAGGAATTAAGAACTTACAGTCCCCGCATTACATCCAATCCAGACAAAAGTCTCATGGGAAGGATATTGGTATAAAAAAATGTGCGGGACTGGGGTGCCTTTGGTGAGTCCATGTTGAGGTGTATCCCTGAGAAATTGTGCCATGCAAAAGATTTGGTGTAAAAGAGGTTTACTGGGGAAAGGGAAGGGAGCAGGGACCTGAGGAAGGGATGGGGCAGACAAATGGACATGTAGACAGGAAGACAGACAGGAAGCAGAGAATCATGAGTGCAGAGGGAGGGGGGATGCAGGCGGGGGGGGGGAGCGCCAGCCCACAGAGAGCAGGGCAGGGGTGTGCACACAGACCAGAGGGAACTGGGGTGGCTGGTGTGTATCCACAGCACACACCTGGCACAGCTGGCAGCAGCAGGTGATGACATAATCAGCTGCTAGGCCCCTGAGAGCAGGCCAGTGGAATCACCTGTACACCGATTTGCACACAGGATTTGCAATGTAACAAACCAAAGGTCAAATGTCAGGTTTATTTCAATGGGTGAGGTTAGTGAAAATTAGGAAGCCACAATCCAAAGTCTCAGTGATATTTCTGAGCCACTCGATTAAACCCTTTGCCGAAAGGCTCATGACACTTTAGTTTCATGAGCCACTAAGTTCCTTTTTTCTTTTTTGAGTTAACGGCTTTACTCTTTGCAAATGAGAATCCTGACTATCTCCAACAATCTATCTTGCTTTTAAACATGGTCTATAAACTGGGTTGTGTTAGGGAGTAGCAGCAGACTGTATAAATTGTTGTGTCTGTCTGTGTGCTTCATTTTAGACAGGGTAGATGGGGTCACTGGTCTGCAGCCATCTACATTTCTGCTTACACACAATTTTTTTTTCTTGCTAGCTGGTATCTGCCTTAACCTTTACGGTAAATGTAACTTTAAATATATTCTCTCTCTGGGCCTAATGCTCGGTTGGCTTACAAGCGATTCCACTGGGCTCCTCCCAGGGACCTAGAGGTGGCTTATGTCATCACCTGCTGCCACCAGATGTGCAGATGTTTTCCTGTGTTCCCAGCAAGCCTCTCTTTCTGTCCTTCTGTCTTTCACTCCCCCCTCCCCATCTCTGCACTCAGCTCTGTCTGCCTCTACCCCTTCTCCAGGTCTTCACTCTTCTCCCTTCCCCCAAATAAACTTCCCTTATACCAGGTCTGTCTCATGATGTGATTTCTCAGGGGGACATCTTGGCATGGGCCTGCCAGGTACCCCCTTGCCCCTGCTGCCACTTTGTCACTGCATTATATTTCATAACAGCTTTCCTTATGTGTCTTGATTCGCTGGCCATCAGGGTGGCACCAAACATAGGCCAACTGGCTGCTCTGGTCATGCCTCTTAAGCCTTATTGAGTCATGGGGTCACCAGAGCCTAGAATCAGGGTGACTGGTAAACAGACACCAGTAGGCAATTTCTTGCTCTTGTTAAAAGCCACTTGCAGCTGTGTCTTGAGAAGGGATATCCAAGAGCAGCTTAGGGAGAGAAAGCTATGACGATTCACAATACTCTGGAGGGCATAGGAGGACAAAGGAGAGAGGCATTGTCCATTCTGATCACACCTAACAGCGGAGGTTATATGCTTAGTGTCTGAATTCGTAGTTGTTCCCCACAGAAAGTTTAAGGTCCCAGAGAGTAAATAAAGGAAATAGGAGATTGATTATTAATTTATGCCTTCCCACTGACCTGAATACCCATGTTCCTCACCTCAGGACTCTTGCACAGAGCTCGGGCATTCATTCTTAGAGATTGACAGTGACCCCACCCCTTTTAAACAGCAGCACACACTGTAGTGAAGACACCAAAAGAGCTCCATGACATTTTCCTAGAAGAAAACTGTTCCAAGCTCAAGAAGGGGATGGTAATATTTAGTAGGTAAATGAGCTGCCCTAAACTGCTCACTGATAAAATCCTTACTGCAAATAAAGGGAATTTAAAAATAAATCTGATTTCAAGCAGTCCGATTAATTCAAATTGTCAACAATCAGAGATGAATACAGACTCTGGGTTTAAAATACATGTGCTCGCTGAGTTTGGGTGTGCTTCTGGAACCTTCTCAGACTCCCTAATGCTGTGACCCTTTAATACAGTTATATGGTGTAGTGACCCCCAACCACAAAACTGTTTCGTTGCTGTAATTTTGCTACTGTTATGAATCATACTGTAAATATCGGCTATACAGGATATGGGATATGCGGCCCCTGTGGGGATGGGGACCCACAGGTTGAGAACTGCTGTTCCAGAAAGAACATCAGGCTGGGCAGCGCAGCTCTGAGTAGTTACTAAGTTCCGGATGACTATCTGGCTAGGTCACCATGGATTAACCTCTCTGAGTCTCCATTTCATTATGGGCACAATCTTTACAATAATGTCTACTTATATCCCATAGTACGGCTGCGTGGGTCAAATGAAAAACGCGAAATGTCTCTGCAGAGCCAGGAATCATTATGTAAATGGGAGGCATTATAAGAGTGCTGGCCGTCTCTATATGTGCATTTGTATACAGCCTATGAATAATACATGTGCTTCATGTGCCTCAGATCCATTTTGATCAATAATTTCACCTCCGTGTCCACACAGAACATGAGGGACAGGCATTTTGGATTACTGCTTTGACAATAACCACGGAGGTGTTGAGGAACATTCTGGAGAAAGGAAAACAAACAGGAAACAGCTGAGAGTCGCTTTAAGCCATAAACTCCATCTGAACAAAACTCAGCAAATCCCTAAGCAGTAATTCAATAAACAAAGCCATTCACTCTATCCCACCCCCACCTCCCCAAGTCCTTGGTGGCCCAGCAGAGGCACACTCGAAGCTTCACTTTGTTATGCACAGTCCCCATTCTAGGACTAATCTTTTTATAATGAACTTAATCCAGTTAGAACTCCCTAGAATGGCCACATGTCAAAGTAATTGGATAACGGCCTGAGATTTTGTAATTATTCCTACTCCTCAAGCTGGGCTGGTTTAAATCTGCCCAGCCCCTCCCGTCACTGACAACCCTTCCCAATGGGAGGAGAGGTGAGTGAGCTATCTTGTGGGGTGGGGGCTTTAGGGGGAGCGGAGGAGACTGAGACCAGAGGAGGTGAGAGTCAAGCGACTCCTGGTAGACAATCTGTCTCTCCTAATAGGGCTGCTCCCTGCAATAAAGAAATGCATACTTCTGAACGCGTAGGTGTCCCCACACCACAGGGAGGAATGATTAGCCCAGTTGAGAAAACGGCTTTGAACAATCTTGCAGCTGCTCGGGCATGGCTTCTCTTCCCTTCCCGTCTCATTTTCCAATTTACCTTTCCCTGACTGAGGCTCTGTGCTCACCAAGTCCCCTCAGCAAAGCACAAGTCTGGAAGAAGTGTGAGCAGACCCACCGATGGTGGAATTAAGGTGCCAAAAGCACCTTTTCCAGAAAACACACTGTTCAAAAGCACACCAAGACTCAAGGTGGGGGTGGGAGGAGCTTCTACTTCCCTGTATGTACTTGGATAGTTTATGGGAAACCTGGACTTACCCCCTCTGAGTTATTTTGTAATTTTTAAAAAAAAATATCAAGTAGGCCTTTCTCTTGAACCTTACACTAAGAGGGTGGTGTCCCCTAACAAACCTCTTTCAACATTGAGAGGGGACTGCCCTCTGAGCCTCCATCCACCTGCAGGTGGCTGATAAAATGCCAACGAATGGGGGACCCCTGCCTGGAGGATGCTGGAGGGAAGGAGAGACCCTGGTTGCTCTTCCCCAGTTTGGTCCATCTGCATCCTTGATGTGTAAGTACTGGGCAGGTAACGGGACAGGCTAAGGCCAGCAACTTGTATATGGAGAATGGGACTCTGGGAACATTAGCTAGTGCCACCCAGTCACACCACACTGATTTCCACCGGGGAGATGCCTTAATAATTAATGATGCAAAAACTGTCACCCAGGGAACAAAATCAAAGGGAGACCAAAGGCTTCTAGACGGGTGGCCATCACTGAGGCTGGGGAAATACAGGCTCACTGGTCTGGACTCACTTAGGAGTGACTTAGCTTGTGTTAGCCCCCTGCCCGGAGGCCTAGGCACATGCTTTTCTTATCATATGTTCTAAGTTTGTCTTGGTTATCCCACACATATCAACACTGAGATAGCACAAAAAGGGGTCCCTAACTGCTTTTAGGCTAAGCTTGGGGCTTCCTCCTTACACAAAGATCTAAACACATGCAGCTGTGACTTTGTGAGGAGGTAGCCAGCGACTCACTGAAACCGAAAACCAGGAAGAAAAGAAAGAGGGCTTTGGATCCACCAGTCTGGGCCCAATCTCTCCTGGTTTGCTCTAATCTCTGGACTTGTGATTATTTTCACAAGTGGATTAGAGACAAGAGTTCTTTCCCCAGCTCTCAACTTGGAAGGCTGTCTGCTTTAGAAGACCTTGTTATCACAATGTTGGGCCTTACGAGTGACATGTCCGGTTCTCACTGCGTTATTACAGCAAAGCCACAGGGGTGGCAAAACAATCTCTCTGTGTTCCCTTTGCTTGTTTATAGCAAGTGTGGGGTTGGGATCTGGCTCCTTGCTCAGAACACTGTGAATACTGGCCTGCAAATTCTTGCTGCCAGTTTGAAACCCTTTGTCTGGGAGGGTGTATGAGCCACAAAGGAGGGGGTCAGCCCATCCCAGTTATCTAGGCCCTAGCTTCTTTGTACTAGAGAGCCAGACAGTCTTGGTATTAATGTCAGGTTTGAACAATGGCAGTCCAGGATTGAGTCCTGACCCCCCAAATGCTGGCAGACTAGGCTTGTCCTGAGCATTCCTGGGTGCCTTCTCTAGCCCCAAGGGGTGGCAGCTTCTAAGGAGAGTTTTTCACAGTCCCAGAAGTGCTCCCGGGCGTTGCTCACACAGCACAACAGTGACATCCAGGGGAGAGGCTGGGTGATGGCAGAGAGTGCAGGTCTAACATGACATCCTACAGATCTGGGGGCTGGTTTATAAGCACACAGACCTTGACTCATTAGGGTGCAGGCATCTGGGGGTCTGTTAGCCAATAACCCACTGGTGTTCCGCTAAGGTCTTTCTACACTGGTCTCCACCCTTCTGCTTGGTTAATTGAAGACTCGGGGTGAGCATCTCCACCCGGTGAGCATCTCCACCGGGACCATACTGAACCCCAGCAGCCCCCCCCCCCCATCTCATAAAATCTTCATTCATAGAGCCTTTTACCAGGCTGAGAAAAATTTTCTGGAACTAAAAATGAGTATCATCCTTCCCTTAAATAAAGACAGTTTTATAAGCCAATGGCTAAAGCACAGGGGTGGGGAAGTTTTCTTCATGGTATTACCCATGTCACTAATAGTTTAAAACTTACATGCTTCATGCTCTTCCATTGGGTTTGATCTACATTACGAAGAGTAAGGACACAGAACAGAGAAGCAAAGAACAAGGGTAATTATGCCCCGGAGCACACACATTTGAAACATGCAAGTATTTAAACATCTAAACAGAAACCAGGGACAGCATGAATAGAGAGGTTACAAGAGCGGTGTAACAAGAGAGGAAACAAATCCTTGCCTCTATGGTGCCCCTTCTGCGTGGGGAGTCTTTGAGCAAATGTTGCCCATTAGAGCCATGGTCTGTGATGTCCTCTCAGCAGACTCTGGTCCTGGATGCTTCGTGGGTCCCTCTGGAGTTGCTGCTGGGAGACAGCCTGGGAGTCGGCCTTCCACTCCAACAGGCCCCTGCTCATTCCTCTCTTTGGCCAGGAGGTGGCAGCCTGGAGATGCTGCAGAAGGCTGGCCCAAAGAGGAAGCAAGGAAGGAGAATCTGACAGGGACGCTGGTGATTTTTTTTTTTTTTTGTCTGTTGCCAAGAGTCACCTCTGTCCTGAGATTAGCTCCCAGGTTTAGAGTTCTCATCAGAACTGGTTTGGGACTAAATGTGAACCAGGAGGGCTGAGCAGTGGAAATGAAGCAAAAAGCAATCACTTTCGGGAAAGAGGCCAGAGGGAAACTGCTCTGAAAACTGCAAGTGGCCAAGTGACACCATCCCGCCCCCCTTCTCTTCCTGATCAGATTCCTTTGTCACCTGCACATCATCCTTTGTCATCTGCCCAGGTCCTGATACAGAGTTGGATACACTATGGATGCCAATCACTATCTGACTTGTAGTTATGATGAAGGGAGGGAATTGGAGCCCTTAAGGTGAGCTATAGGTCTCTGGACGTAAAGGAGAGTCAGAAACGGAAGATGCTCAGCTACGAGTAGGCAGATGTGATCCAGTTGCAGATTGAATGCAGATCCAGAGCCTGTGGACCCTGCAGTTAAATGCAAGATGGCGAGGGTACTCTCCTCTGAGCACCTGAGACATCATCTCGGCTCTAGGCACACTTTGTGGGTCCTTCCGAAGGAGGTTTTAGCGTGAGTGTGTTTGTGTGTGTGTGCGCACGTGGGTCTTCCCTCTCTGGATATTTTTAAGTAAAAGAAAAGTCGGGGGGGGGGGGAAGTTTGGAGAACTACTTTGCTGCACGAGCCAGCAAGGCTGAGAACTTACTTTTTTCTCCCTCTCTTAGTAGAGTTTTTCTCCTGCTGCCTCTAGGGAAAACCCCTAACATGAGCCTAATATATACCATGCACCATGAAAAGACTCTGCTTTGTCCAGAATAGAGAAGACCAGAGCTCTGTTACCTAAGCAAGCCCTGGGTTATCTTTGTTTCTCCTGCGGCAGTCTCAAAGGTACCTGCAAATACCACAAGCTCTGCTCAGATGAGCTCAGGGTCTACTGTAGGGACTGAGGGGGAAGGCCCAGTGCTTGGTTCTACCCGGTCACCTGATGAATCAATTTGGATTTAATCTTTCTGGGCTGAGGAGGAAAGAGGCAGGACATAGTCGTTTCCAGTCCTTGGAGGTTCCTGTACAGACACCCTTCACTCCAAATGGTCGGGGTCAGAATTCTGTGGGGATAGCACTAGCTTCTGTGTTTTGAAGAAGTATTTTGGGAAAAGCTTACGGTCAGAATCAGGTACCCTCGGACAATTTGAACCATGGATTCCCTTCGTTTGAAATGTTCCCAGGTTCTGCAATCTCACTTGTAAATCTTCAGCTACCTGCCTGTGTCTCTGTAAGCTAAGGTTTTCTCCTCTCAATTACCATGTCCCCAGGAAGGTCAGGAAGTCATGAGGACCAGAACATGTCATGATAAATAGAAAGGAACTGGGGCTTCAGTGAAGTCTCCATTCTGTGCCACACACAGATGGCTCCATGCACCTCAGTCCCGGGAGCACATCAAAGAGATGGCCTCTCCCGTTACAGCTAGTCCAACATCCAGACACTACACTCACCCCCCTCCAAAAGAAAGTGGCCTGCCATGTGCATGTTAGACACAAAATGGACTATGATAGGTGAGCACAAATAAACAACACAATTAAATGTGCCAGAGTGGGGGATGAGCCTTCTCTAGGTTAGGTTCAGAGAATAAAGAATAAGGCGGATTGCCCTCAACTTGCCCATGAAGACGAAGCATTAGATGGCTTTTGCTGAACTGCAGATGTTTGCATAGTCCCACAAATCCGTGGGTTGGAACCTAATCGCTGATGTGATAGGATTTGGAAATGAGACCTTTGTGGGGTGGTGAAGGTGGACTCCTTGTGAATGAGTTGAGTGCCCTTACAGAAAGGACTCTAGAGAGCTTCCCTGTTCCTTGTACGATGTGAGAATAAAGCTTAGAAGGTGCCATCCACAAAACAGGATCCAGGCAGGCCCTTGGTACACACAGCATCATCTGGAGGCATGACTGTGGACCTCCCAGATTTCAGAGCTGTGAAAAATATGTGTCTCTCCTTAGAAGTTACCAAGTCTATGTGTGGTATCTTGTTACATCATCCCCAGTCCATTAAGCCAAATAGAGGGAGGGAAATGTTTGCTTAAAGTTGTCAAGATTTTTGTTCATGGGCTACACAGCCTCCGTTACCAGTACTTAGTGCTACGGTAGCCCGTTCACGAGGGTGCCTGACTATTCTAATAACACCTGATTGAAAACAACAGGTAATTGGATAGACCCAGGAGCTTGTTCCTTGGATCATGGTTTGCTGACCTCTGTTATCAAACATAATAATGGAGGACAGTCCCACTTTATAATAACTGTCTGTCTCAAAATGCCCCAGGCACGGATGGAGCAGACAGGTGAGGAGTTTCCCATCTCGGGCTCAGCTGGGCATTCACTGACGGAATGGCAGGTGGAATCGCCCAATAAAGAAATGATTTATCCGCCTCTCCCTGTTCAGCACACAGAGATTCCATATAAGTTGAACATTACTCTCCCCAATCAAATATATAACTATAAAAACAAGCATCCACCGGGGCTGTTTATTTTTCCTAAGTTCAGTGAGCTATTCTGCAGTTTTCCTGGGGTTTGAGAGTACAACCCATGTAAATCACGGTTGGCCGAAGGGAAAATGTCATATCTCTCAGGAGATACAGTCACAAAGAGAAACATAGGCCCCAGGGCAGAGGATTAGGTGAGGCCATCCAGTGGTGTGGGAAAGGACTGAGATATTTTTACTGCCAGCCTTCTGCACCAGAATAGTACCTGTGCTTTCTGTAGCATGGTCCAAGGCAAGAGTTATCCTGAAAACCTCACTGATGCCTGGTCTGGGATTTGAAGGCAGGAGCTTAGACCTTAGCTAAAGAAACAATGGGATTCCTAGCTGCTAACAGTGTTTATTAGTAAAGAGAATGTGGCTTCAGGAGCTGTACTGAAAGGAGCTGTACCACTCTGAAGGCAAATAGAAAAGCACCTGGTCTCCTAAGGGTGCCCTCCTTACCAGAGAGGCACTCCTGCTGACCCCTTGTCTGACCCAGGTTCAGCCCTACCTGTTGCTCTTCTGTCTATGCCTCATGAAGAGAAGTCTCTGAAGAAGGGGACAGAGCTTTAGCAGGACCAGAGACACAGTTTGAGGGCTTTACAGCGCAGGGCTGGGGAGGGGCGAGTAAGTATGTCAGGCACATAGGCACACAGGCAGTGGGAAGGCCACCTAGACCCCTCTCAGCCCAGAGCCAGACTCAAAGCCCAGGAGGCCTCCTACCTTGGCCCATTGCTCAAACCGATCTCGAATCATCTGGTCCTTCGTGGGGGTTGGGGGAGGTAGGAGGCAGCACAGAAGAGTCGGGCAACAGTTTTAATGAGAAATATTCCCCCAAAGTTCCCAAGTGCTGTGAGTTATAAATGAAGCCATGGATCATGGGGCTGCCTGCAATATTTTATAAGTGGTGTTGGAAAACCACCTCTAATAAACTTGGGGGAAGATGGATCACCTTTCTGGAAAAGCAGAAAAGGATGTCGGAGGTATAAATACACCCTAAGACCGGACGGTGATCCCTCCAGTGAGGAAACCCGGCGGCCCCGCCCCCACCCCATGCCCGGTGCTCCGGCTGTGCTTTATGACTGGGGGCTCCGCGCTTACATTTCAGGCGGATTGTTGGCTCACATCTGCTATTACTTCCCGGAGTTGCAGCATTCCGCATCCAGATCCCTCAGTCCCCAGAAATCCTCTCTCCACATCTCCCCCACGGGCATAGAGGTCACGTGACTGCAGTGGTGGAGGAAGAGGAAATGCCAAAAGGGTTAGGAGAAAGGTTGGAAATAGAATCAGAGGAAGAGGGTAAGGGGAGACTCTGAAGAGAAAAGGCGGAGAGGGCAAGAGTGGGAAGATGAGCAAGGGCAACAAGCCTTCTCCTGAGACGTAGGTGTTAAGACAAAAATGATTCGTGGTCGTGTATGGGCGGAGATGTCATTCCATGGAAATACCTCATTGGGGGTGAAAACAGCCACCCCAAGAGTCTTGGCACATGGCTTGAGATTAGTTTCCCATGTCAGATAATGGGGCTGGGTATAGGACTAAACGGGCACAGGCATACATGAGCAGGTGGAAACTGGCTTGGAATTTCTTTCTCCTCAAACCCGAGTTCATTTTTCATTTGTCTTTTTCATCTCTTTACATATCTTACTGCTTTCTCTGAATGTGAGGGAACATTTAGACCTAGAGCCAGACTTTGTGGCCAGGGGTCCTGGTAACAATGATGCCAAACATGGTAGGGCAGGACTTATTTGGGACTATGACCACAGCTGTAGGACAACTGCCATGCAGCTTTGTGCGGAGGCGGGGGTGGGGGTGGGGGTGGGAGTGGGCTTGGAGGGGTTGGTGGGAGGTGGGGTAGGGGAATGGGGGTGGGGTGGGGGAATAGACTATGCTCTGTGATACAAACAGAAACTGGAGACAAACTTACAGCTAAGGAGCAGGTGAACGAAGAATAAATAATGCCTTCATTAAGACGAAAAGAAGTATCAGAGGTAAGGAGAGAGTCTGCCTAAATTGACTTTATGGGAATTCCCACTGAAGGCAGGCCCGAGTGATCAGACAGCATCTGTCGGGATGATGGAGGATAAAGGATATCAAAAGAGTTCGGGTATTGGGGTGGGGGAAGTGAGTCGAACCAAACCAACTTAGCAGCCTTGCAGAGATGAACTGAAAGTCTGAGTGTCAAGCCCTGTTCGGGAAGAGGATTTAGAGAAGTCTATAGAAGCTAAGAAAGGATAGAGTCCTGCGCAGTGGATGGGGAGTATAGGCTCCTCCTCCCACCCCCAGGGCTCTGTGCAGCTTGGTTCAACTGTGTGTAGTTCACTCAGCAGGTATTTCTGAGTTGATCACACCCTTGCCACACAGGCAGAGGGCTATGACTCAAAGAAACAGCCCTAGGAAGGGCTTCATAGCCTCTTAGCAACTGTAGGAGACTACAGTTTGGTGGGGGAAATGGGGCGGGGATGAGAATCTTTCTTGCTTGGCCTGTCTCTACGCACAGTCAGGAACTCAGCCGGCTCTCATCTTTAAAATGAAGCTAATGAAACACATTTCACAGCGTTGTGGCAATTAACGTAAGATAATTAGTGCAAAGCCCTCTGCGCTCCCAAGGCTCTTGGAAGCCCCTCCTAGCTTCCAAACAGGGATACAGAGCCCAGAGCCTGGCACGCATGTGGTAGATGCTCAACACAGCCTTACTGAGTGAATATAGGTGCTAAATGTATACACTCCCGCACTCTCTTTGGTCCCACACTCTCTTTGGGGGACTCTGTCATTTACTCTCAGCCCAGGGAATTGGGGCAACAGAATCAAACATTTACTATGCACAGAGGCCTTATGCATAAATATTTATTTGCCCTTCAAAATGTTTTTCCTGCTGCCGGCGGCTAAGAAGGGAAGAAATGCTATATTTAAGCACCCAAGTTGACGATTTCTAGAATACAGCCGTAATGGGTCCCCAAATAGGTTTTTCCTGTAGAGCTGAGAAAATTTTGCTTCAAAGGTGTCATTTCTGCCCCGAGGAAACAGGTGTTTCCAGATCCTAACAAGTCACTGGAAATTGTCTTACTCCTGATGATCAAGCCTAGGGGAGAAGAGGCAGGGGAGGGTGGTAGACTTTAGGTGCTCACTTGGTTCTCCAAAAGGAGTTAACCTCAGCCAGACTGAATAAATTCCTTACCAATGAACCAGGAGCAACCACAACTTTGTAAGGCTGGGAGGAGAGGGACACAGAGAGTAGACACAATGAGAAAAGTATCTGGTTCTGGATCAGTATCCATCCTTATTCACTTATTAAAAAGACTAGCAAAAGCTCGGAGGGCAAAAACACTAGGAATCTTTGAGAGTAAAGGAAAAAGAATTCATTTCTAGAACCTGCGAGGTTCCCGGCTCTGAGCTAGCTGGCTTGCTTCTTACAGAGTGGATCTGGATAGAACTGTGTTCGCCAACAGTGCTCTTCAGAGGACACCATGACCACCACTGGACAGATGAGAAAGCCCAGTCCTTTCAGGCAAGGGTGTTACCTGGTCAAGGTCACCCAAGATCCAGGTCCCAGGTTTTCTGTCTCCTCAGCTAAGATCTTAGCCCTCCCAGGAGAGAATATAAGCTCATAATAATCACAGGCAGGCAGGTGAGAGAGACAGGAGAGTGATAACTGTGAAGAGGAGTGTGAGTAAATAGACCGGGGGAGCTGATGGTTGCCAGGAAACAGCGCTGGCCACGATAGCCTGATCTTCTGACTTTCCAAGGACTACGGAATCTGGATGTTTAGTAGTGACACCTCTTTTAGGAAGTCCCTGTGTGTCATACCTAATCTGAAGTTCAAAGCCAAGAATTAGGACCCTGTCTCATCGAGTGACCTTTTTGTGGGAAAACTTTAAGTGTCTTTTGAGTCCTGCAAACACCTATTCCCCCACCCACCAGGTTCAGACCACCTAGTGGCACCTCGGGCCTTCTCCACAGCAGGACCCAGCTCACCAGGTGTTTCCTATTTAACGTTAATGTACAGATCCTAACAAGAGCAATTTATAAGCTTGACATTGTCAATGGTGGTCTGAATGGCTTCTTACACTAATACAAAGGCTGCCAGAACCCATTAGCAAATCAATTGGGTAGTTTGGTGGTTTTGAAAAGAAAATTATTTTTTCTATTTTTCCAGGTTAGACAGTAATGTTCCCTGGTGGGGGATTCTGTGTGGCTGATTTTTATAAGTGGCAACACCTAACATTGGAGACTAAGCTTCAAGGCTAAACTGTTTCTCACTTCCCTACCTTATACCCGCCCCACTCATCAAGAGCAGGCTCATGCCTGCCTAGTAGTTCCTGGTCTATCCTGGGCATTTTTTCAAAACATTTTTTTTTTTTAAATTTATATTCCTCACTCTCTCTCCCAGCCCTCTCATGCGTGTGCACCATAGCACATATGTAGAGGTCCATCATGTGGGCTCTGGTTCTGGTGATCAAATTCTGGTCATCAGGTTTAACAGCCAGTGCCTTTACCTGCTAAGCTGCTCTGCCAGCTCCTCTAGACCTTTCTATTGGTCAGGCTATGCCGAGTCCTGAACCTACAAGGGAAGGTGGAGTTCAAACACATACATCCTGTTACACTCAACCATGAGGGCGTGTCCAACTGTACCTTACAGGGACCAGGTGTGGGAAATGCCACCCCTGCACCAACTTCAACTTTTGTTGGGCCAGGAGATGACAATGGGCTTAGGGAAAGAGCAGGAATGTGAAAGTCTCTTCAGAAAGGTGGTAGTGGGGGAGGGGAAGAGAAGCAGCATGGTGCCCACAGGGTAGAAAGCTCTCCCCCCTTCCTGGCTCTACCCCTCCCTACAGGGAGCATCTCCATCAGTAACTCCAACCTCAGGGTTGCAGTTGAGGAAGCCACCAATTCAATTCTGTTGTTACAGTTGATCAGAACCAAGAAGAGCAGCTAACCAGGCAAACCTTTGAATGTCAGCCATACTAACACCTACAATCTGCAGCCACGCCAGGCGCAGGCAGATGAATTGTGGGTTGTCAAAGGGGAGAGGGAGTTAGACAGTGGCGTCCTCGGAATTAGAAATGAAAACGCTGAATTTTCCTAGAGAGAAACCCAATTCCTCCACACCCCATTTCAAGTGTAAGGCTGTTTATCACTCACTTGTACTCTCTGGTAGAAGGGAGACTTCTTCCAAAGGAATCCATTATTCTAAAGCAGTGGGTCTCAGTCTTCCTATTGCTGGGACCCTTTAATACAGTTCCTCACGTTGTGGTGACCTTCCCAAGCATAAAATTATTTTTGTTGCTATTTCTTAGTTGTAATTTTGCTACTGTTACGGATCATAATGTAAATATCTGATATGCAGGACAGCTGATATTCACCCCCAAGGGAAAAATAAACAAACAAACCAAACAAACAAAAAAACCAAAACAAAACAAAAAACCCAAAAACTATGACAGTTTTCATTAATTCAGAGACAAAGAAAACCAAGGCAAATGTTCTCTGGGACAAGATGGCTTGGGAAAGCCTGTCTGATAAGCTAGATGCAAAGTGTACTGGAAGGAATAATAAAGTATTAAAGACAATACCCATTTTATCTTGGATCTTCAATGACAAGTCTCAACCAGCTGATCCACAAACTATCAAACAGAAGAAGACCTGTCTTTTAAAAAATATTTTCTTCGAAAATACTGGTGGGATAGCCACAAGGCCAAAGCCATCACTTAATCGCAGAGCAGCGCAGTAGGTATTTTTGTTAACCCAAAACCCTCGAAAAGCATCTGGACCTTGAAATGTGTTGGGAAAGATTCTGTATTTCAATTCTTACAGATTGGGCCATCTCAGGCTTTAGTTAGTCACCCATCCCGGGGCTTGGCATCCATGCGCTATGAACTGTGGTTTCTGATCTCGAGGATCCAGGGGTGGGATCAAGAGCACATTTCTAACAAGCTCCCAGAGGGAGCCAAGGTGCCTCTCCCAGGTCAGGGCAGCCAGGGCTGACATGGCTGTTTGTTAATCGTGGCTCTTATCAGACCTGCTACTTCTGGCACAACTGTTCCTTGCCTTGTACCCCGGGGTCCTGATGACAAAGGAAGTGAGGTGTGTAGTTTCAACTAGCAACTCCGGAGACTGCTATACCTTCAGGTGCGTATGTGTGAAATGGGTTGGGAAGGGAGGGGAGTAAGGCGTGGGGGAGGGGAAGCAGTGGGGAAGGGGGGAGGAGAGTGGGGATGGATAGGCAGTGGGGAGGGGAGGGGAGAGAGGAGGGCGAAGAGAGGGGAAAGGGAGTGGGAATAGGAAGGAAAGTAGGACACAGAGGGTCAAAGAGGCAGTAGCTCCCATTCCTCGTGCCATATATTGTCCCTGTATATATGACCTTATACAGGTCACTTGACCATTCAGCTCACACGTGGGGGCTAAACTCACCGAGTCCTTTCCGTTTCAGAAATCAAGAATTATGACCAAACCATTTCATTTTTGCTTCCTCCCCTGCCCATAACTGCCTTTCTCAAACCTTTTTGAGGGACTGTCATGAAGTACTTGCCTTTAGACCTGTATGTGTACACACACACACACACACACACACACACACACACACACACACACACCATGAGAGGGAAAGACAGATTCATATTTGGGTTGTGTATAATGGTATGTATACATGTGTGTTTTGCGTGTGGAAGACCAAGGACAACCTCCAGTACCTTCTTCATGGTGCTATCCAGCTTCCGGTTTTGAGTCAGGATTCTCTCTTTGGCCTGAAGTTCTCTGAGGAGCTAGGGTGGATGGTTAGTGAGTCCTAGGGATTTGCTTGTCTGTACTTCACCAGCCTCGGGATTACTAGTGGATATCACCATGCCCAGTTAGCTACAGCATACTGAGAGAATAGAATATGCTGGCACATTAAACCTCCTGATGAAGCACACATCATCATTCTGTAAGTCATTTACTTACCAGATATTTTAAGAAATTAGGATATAATAAAATTCACTCAGAAAAAAAAAAAGGTTTTCTTAATTTTTCTCTGTTGGTTCAGAAAACCTTCTGGCAGTCGGGCTCCAAGGACCTCATTATGCATGAACATCAGCTCTCCAACTGGCAGGACAGCGAATTAGTAGTTCACAGCTCCAGGGAATGCTACGTGGAGCTCATGTACTCATGTCCAGCTGCCATTTTTTGGGAGAGTTTATTATCCGTCCTTTGGGTTTTACATGAATTATCTTTTTTAAAATCCCTACAAAATCCCAGCAAGACAGGTATTATCGCCTCTACAATACAGACGAGGAAACTGAGGTCCAAATGAGTGAACTGCTTAGGAACTATCAGGCAGGATGGTATGGCTGAAGCTCACAGCTTTCCGAGTCTACCCACTAAGGCTACCATGCTAGCTTGCTTCTCGGATGCTGCAACAAAACCTTTTTAATTCTTTATTTACATTTTAAATGTTTTTTCCCTTCCAGGTCTCCCCTTCAGAAACCCCCTATCCCATCTCCCCTCCCCCTGCCTCTATAAGGATGCTCCCCACCCACCCACTCTCGTCCTCTGGCCCTGGCATTCCCCTACAATGGGGCACCGAACACCCTCAGGCCCAAGGGCCTCTCTTCCCACTGATGTCAAACAAGGCCCTCCTCTGCCACAGATGTGGTCAGAGTCATGGGTTGATCCATATGTATTCTTTGGTTGGTGGTCCAGTCCCCGGAAGCTCTGGGGGGTCTGGCCTGCTGACACTGTTTCTCCCTTCATGGGGCTGCAAACCCTTTCAGCTCCTTCAGTCCCTTCTCCAACTCCTCCATCGGGGACCCCCGAGCTCAGTCCAATGGTTGGCTGCAAGCATCTGCCTCTGTATTTGTCAGGCTCTGGCAGAGCCTCTCAGGAGACAGCCATATCAGGCTTTAGACTCCAGAGAACCAAATAACCCTATTAAAAATGTTGAACAGAGCTAAACAGAATTCTCAACTGAGGAAACTCTTATGGCTGAGAAGTACCTAAAGAAATGTTCAACATCCTTAGTATCAGGGAAATGCAAATCAAAACAACCCTGAGATTCCACCTCACACCAGTCAGAATGGCTAAGATCAAAGACTCAGGTGACAGCAGATGCTGCCAAGGATGTGGAGAAAGAGGAACACTCCTCCCTTGTTGGTGGGATTGCAAGCTGGTACAACCACTCTGGAAATCAGTTTGGTGGACCCTCAGAAAAATGGACATAATACTACCTGAGGACCCAGCTATACCTCTCCTGGGCATATACCCAGAGGATGCTCCAATATGTAATAAAGACACATGCTCCACTATGTTCATAGCAGCCATATTTATAATAGCCAGAAGCTGGAAACAACCCAGATGTCCCTTAACAGAGGAATGGATACAGAAAATGTGGTACACTTACACAATGGAATACTACTCAGCTATTAAAAACAATGAGTTCATGAAATTCGCAGGCAAATGGATGGAACTTGAAAATATCCTGAGTGAGGTAACTCAGTCACAAAAGAACGAACACGGTATGTATTCACTGATAAGTGGCTATTAGCCCAAAAGTTCGGAATATCCAAGATTCAATTCACAGAATCTTATGAAGCCTAAGAAGAAGGAAGTCCAAAATGTGGATGCTTCAGTGCTTTTTAGAAGGGTAACAAAATACTCACAGGAGGAAATATGGAGACAAAGTGTGGAGCAGAGACTGAAGGAAAGGCCATCCAGAGACTGCCCCACTTGAGGATCCATCCTATATACAGCCATCAAACCCAGACACAATTGTGGATGCCGGGAAGTACTTGTGATAAAACCTTCTAATGAAGACAACTTGGGGAGAAAGGGATTTGTTTGGCTTACCCATCCCAAACACAGGCCATCACTGAGGGAGGTCAGGAAGAAAAACTGGAGACAGGAGGGCACAGAGGAATTACTCTCATTGGCAGCTCGCTCATCAGACTCACATTCAGTCATCTTTCTTACACTCCCAGGACCCCTGGCCAAGGATGCTACTGCCTTCAGTAGGCTGAGCCATCCAACATCAATCATCAAGAAAATGCCCCAGAGACTCATGTATGGGTCAATCTGATGGAATCAGTGGCTCAGTGGAGTTTTCCTTGTCCTAGGTGATCCCTGTTTCTGTCATGTTGATAAAACAAAACCCCAAACTAACCAGCGTAGCTACATCTCCACCTTTCTCATCTATAATCCACAGCAACTCTTTGACAGAGTTTAGGAAGAGAGGAAGGAGGAAGGAGAGAGGGGAGAAGATGAATGGTTGCCTGCAAGGGGCAATATGATATGGAAGTGGGAGAGAAAGTACAGCGATGTTCTCTCTCCCACACCCTATAAACGTACCTTCTTCCAAATCCTATCACCCAACACCTTTGATTTCCTTCTCACCCAAGGCTTATAATGAAATTGTGTGGTGAGTTGTGTCTCTCTGGACTAACATTAAGCCAAACATAACAAATACATACAATACATGGCCCCACTAGCCGAGACCTGGCAGACATCACTAATCAATCACAGCTCTCTTCCCTAAGGAGGCTGAATGTAGCCTTGCACCCTCGCTGGCAGAGGCCTCCAGGCAGGCACAGTCAGTTCTTTCAGGTAGGGATTTTAAAAAGGAAGTAGTAGTTCTTCACCAGTAAATCTCATGGGTTCTGTGGCAAAGTAGAAATAGCAGGTGTCTGGGGATGGGGAAATGTGAGTTTTTACCTTGGCTTAGACAGGAACTTGTTTGTGACCTTCTGTAAGTTATGTCTCATCCAGGGGCCAGGTTTACTTCTCTGTAAGTGAAGGAGTTGCTTCTGAGCCTTGGGGAACTTAGTGTTTCTCCCAGTAATAACATCCTAGGCTCTGACAGGCGCTCAAAGCCAAGTGGAGTTCGTGAAGGCAGAGAAAGGCCCTGTCTGTGTTAACAGGACTCTGTAGCAAACTTGTGTAAGAAAATATACCCGGAGATGTGAAAACCACCCCGGAGAGCCCACTCTTCACCTCGTCTGTACCTTTGCTGGATAAAGCTGTAAGTGGAAGAAAAAGCAAAGCAAACACAGAATCATTTGTTCAAATTAAGAGAGACAAGCTGGCACCGGACCCACCTCCTGACTGCCTGCAGCAGGTGGTCTCTTTGGATTGGAACCTCAAGTGCAGGGGCCAAAAATCTATCCTAAGTGACGTGGGAAGTGGGATTTGCTGCCTTACAGACATTGCTGGTTAGTTCCCAGTCTTTGTTCTCTCTGTGCCCAGAAGGGAGCTTGCAGCTGTGTGTTGAGTGGACTCAGGCATGGCTGTGGCTCTCCACACAGCCCCTGTCACAGTGGCTGACATTGAGTGGGTGCTCTGTGTTGAGGCACCGCCAGCTTCTTGCATCCTTCCAACAATCCCACAGAGTAATGAACATTGTTAGCCTTTCTTGAGAGTGAATTTAATAAAGGCAGTGAGGTAACACATTAACAAGGATTTCAATCCTAGACATTGGGACTCCAGGGCGCTTGACTTTAGCCAGAAATTCTGGTTTGCTTAACATCTCCTTGATGGGTTACAAACTCAAGTAGGGCAGAGGTCAGGTGTGAAATGTTCACGGCTGTACCTATGATGCCCAGCAAGAGGGACAGCATCACAAACGCAAGTGTCAATGAGACTTGGACGAATGCATGCACAGCTTGATAATCTAATGGATCAGTGGTTCTCAGCCTTCCTAACTCTGTGACCCTTTGATACAGTTCCTCATGTTATGGTGACCCCAACCATAAAATTATTTTTGTTGCTACTTCATAACTGTAATTTTGCTACTGTTAAGAATCATAATGTAAATATCTGTGTTTTCTGATAATCTCAGGTGACCCCTGTGAAAGGGTCACTCAACCCCCCCCAAAAGGGTCACAACCCAGAGGTTGAGAACCACTACAATAGAACCTAATAAGCATTCAAGGGCCAACACATCTTCCTTAGAAATGCAAACTTTCTGAAAAGAAGTAGGTTAAATGTATACTCTAAGACAGTGCCGGAGCACAGTCATGCCTAAGAATGCTCACCTAAGGATGCTGCAGAAGCGAGTTCTGGTAGTTATGCAATGGTAAAACCAGTTCACGGCACATTTCCTCATCTACAGCTCTCTCCTTAAGTGACTGTATTTACTAAATGCCTGTTCCAAGTCAAGTGTTGTGCTAAGGATTTGATATGATTGGCTTCTTTTGTTGCCATAACAACCAAAACCGGGTACAATTTCATAGCTCCTTTATATATAAAGAAATTGAAGGATGGGGATCACATTGTTTGAAATCACAAACTGAAGAATTAAATGGTGGAGTTATAACTCACACTTGGGCCCGAGTTCCAAGCACCACTGTCATTCCACATGACAAGGTTACCTCCTGTGCAAAACTGCTGGAAATTCAGACGTACCTGAGGCTTGATTTCATTTCACTAGGACAGACTGCATTTGTGAAGCTTAGAACTATGTAGCTGCCATTTTGCTCCCATGAGGGAAGTCAGCTTACGGCAAAATCAGTTTCTTAGCACAAAGAATGGAGATGCAAAAAGAAACTGGGTCCTTGATGACTTAATGGAACCTAATTGGGGTGGTATTGTGGCAGTTAGGGAATATTATGGCTTACTTCACCTGGGTTTTGATGGTCTGGTTTGTGAGATGAGAGAGAGGCACAGAATAGCTAATGTAGACACTGGAAGTTTAGATGCATAACAAAGGCTGTGAGTTTTATACGTTTTTTGTGCCTTTATTAAGTGAGTTACATCGTTGCAGGCAAGCTTCTCCTCATCTATAACCTGTTTTCAATTTCTGTCAAATGAGGAGCTCTAAGCAAAGAACAGCTAAAATCTTCTCAGTTCAAATGGCACGTGACTTGGTAGGGGAAACAGAGGGCCAAGAAATGTAGGAGTAGCTCCCTAGGGCTGGAGAAGGAATCTCTGCCCCCCACCCAACCCTCAGTCAGCTAGAAATGGTGGTGACTAGGAAAATTAGCCTTAGATTTTCTTGCCTTAATTTCCCTCTTTCTGTACTAATCCTGGGGACCTTCAAAGCCCATTGCCATTCCGATAGTCACGGCTCAATGAGAGGAGCTGGTAACTGTTCCCTCTGCATCCTGGGTTATGCCAAGATTCCAAGAGAGAATTACTCGAGATCACATCAGATTATGTAGCAGAGCTAGTTCACACTCAGGTCTCTTTTGAGTTCAAAGCAGCACAGAGCAAGGCAAGGCTGTGACTGTTGGAAGGAACTATCTAGGGTCTAATAAACATTTGCAGTCACGAAGTTAGAGAATATTATAACCAGACCCTGAAGCACAGAGAAGACGAGACTAGGAACACACAAAGGTGTTTTGTTTGGCTCACATGCTACTTTAATAATGAACTGTAAGCTAGAAATCTGAATTTCCACCTTTTCTTAGGGGGAAAAGATCTGAAAACAATAATCTTTGCAATTCTATATAGTATATGCTGGACAAAGCTGCCTCCAGGAAGAACAGTGTTACAGGTCAATGAAAACCCAAGCCAGCACGTTTCAAAGGCTCAGAGGTAGAGTCAAAGGCAAGGTTGGTTCAATTAAGGGTCCAATTTCTTTGCATCTCCACTCTTTGTGCTAAGAAACTGATTTTGCCATAAGCTGACTTCCATTGTGGGAACAAAGTGGCAGTTACAAGGTTCTGGGCTTTACAGTGATGTTCTGTTCTAGTGGGTTATAGGAGGCTGATCTGTTCCTGCCTTTTCTATGCTCTGTTTCAGGAACATGCATGCACACCATGTGTTTTTGTTTAGCCTGACACATGCCAAGCACAATTTCCATAGTCCATATGCTGGTGAAAGGTCTCCTCAAGAAGTAGAACAAGACCCTGGTCCTCATCTCCCTGTCCTTGTGAGTCCTCAGGGCAGCTGGTGTGGCCACTTTCTTGGTCAGCATTTGGGAAGTGTCAACAGGCTCTCAAAATTTAAAGCAACAACTAATGCCAGGTACAAAAGGCTGAGACGGATGCACAGGGGTCCAATGTCATCTTTTGGCACCTCACACTTGGCTGACACTTGTCGTCTTGTGGACTTTGGCCACTAAATTCTCGCCCTGTCCTCCCCTTTACACTGCTATCCCTGACCAAACACCTGTCGGAATTCAGGGAGGGTCTCCCCAAAGCAGGTAGGCCTCCCAGACTTGCCTCTACACTCTGTGTTCCTTTCATGGCAGGAGCACACATGGTATTTGTTATGTTTATTTTTGATGTTTTATTTGTCCAGGGGTCAGCAAACTGTGGCCAGTGAGCCAAGGTCAAGTTCAATCATTACTTGCTTTTGAGTTTTCAGCATGTGTGCGTAGACATACTCATGGGCGTGAAACTGTGTGCACATTCGGGTATGCATTCCTGTGGAGGTCAGAGGTCAATATCAGGTGACTTACACAACTACTTTCCACATCAGTTCTCAGGACAGAGTCTCCCACTGAACCCGGAGCTTGTCTATTTAGCTAGACTGGCTGGTCTTCAAGTCCCAGGGATCCCCCTGTCTCTGCCTCCCAAGTGCTGCTATCACAGAAACACGTCCTGCTGTAGCTAGTCTTTTCATCTAGGTTCTGGGAATCTGACTGAGACTCTCCTGCTTGCATGGGAAGCACGTTACCAGCTGAGCCATCATCCCAATCCTTGTGAACCCCGCGTTTCAGGGAAAGGGTCTAGCTATGAATCCCAGGCTATCATGAAATACACAGTATAGTCCAAGGCCTTGAATTGATAATCTTGCTTCAACCTCCCAGTGCATAGCTATAGGCCACCAAGCTCAAGTCAACTCATTGCCCATTTTGTTTGTTTGTTTGTTTGTTTCTTATTGTTTTGTTTGTTGCCTGTTATTTTTTTGTTTTGTTTGTTCGTTTTGATTTTGGTTTGGTTTTTATTTTTTTGTAAGTGAAGTTTTCTTGGAGGACAACCTAATTCCTTTTTTCGGCCATCTGATAATCCGTTGCTATCCTGCCACCGAGGGCAGAGATAAGCAGCCATGACAGGTACTTTGGAGCTGTCTAAGCAGAAAATCTTTGCTATCTGGCCAGTTATAGCAAGAGTTCAGTGAGGCCTGCATTCAGCTGTGAACTCCATGAAGCAGAGGCTGGGAGTGTCTTGTTCCCTGATGTGTTCTTGGTGTCTAGCCCAGAGTCTGCATGCTAAGAGGTGACAACGAGCATCTGTGGAAGAACAAGCCTTTGCAAACGCCCAGTGAGATCAGAAGTCAATGATCCAGAGGGAGACCTGAACCACGAACCTCCAGACTCCACCTCCACCTTTCGGTATCTCCCCTTTCAGTTTTCCCTCTTCTTGGTTTGGAGTTGAAAGCCAGGAAAAGATATTTTACTTTCATAACAGTGACACACACACACACACACACACACACACACACACACACACACACACACACACAAAACATTGACAAGAGACGAAGTTCTGAGCAGAGGAACGTCAGACTGCATTTTTAAAAAGAGCAACAACGCAATAAATATCAGCAGGCCTGAGTTATGAGGCCACAGGGGGCTGTCTGTAGCTACAATAGCCAGCTCAAAGAAGGTATCCTCAAATGGAGAGAAAACTGCACTTCAGAAAAGCAATAAATAAACAAACAAATAACTAAATTTTTTTCCTTTTTTTTCGAGACGGGTTTCTGTGTGTAGCCCTGGCTGTCCTGGAACTCACTCTGTAGGCCAGGCTGGCCTCGAACTCAGAAATCCACCTGCCTCTGCCTCCCAAGTGCTGGGATTAAAGGCGTGTGCCCCCACTGCCCGGCTATAAATAGCTAAATTTAATTAGTTGATTTTCTTCCAAATGGGCAATTTGGAAGTGTTTGAGGAAACACTTTTATAATGTAATCTAGATTTTTAAAGCCACCCAGTCATGGGCAAACATTAGGAACAATTTAACTGGACACGGTGGAAGAATACTTAGAAAATTATAATTTGATCAGAGATATCCAGTATAGGTTTATGTGAGGGAGAGTTTAATACCTAACCTGTTGGAAATACATTTCCTGGATAAATCACTACCCGAGAGATGAGAGAGAAGGAGAGAAAGGCAGATACTTAGGCACTCTAGAATGCCCGGGGCTTGGCTTTACATGTTATTGGGCAGCAAGATGTATAGGTGTGATTAGATCAGGAGCCTGGTGAATGCACGGTGCCCAGAACAAACTCATTTCATTTTTCAAGCCGGACAAAAGGTAAGCGGCTGGGTGGATTGAGTGACTTTTACTGCTTATAAATAAAATAAAATGGAGAATTGTAAAATAATCCAATTAAACACAGTCAACCTTTGAGCTTTTTGGTCACCTAGAGATATTTGCTTCAAATCTTTGGGCCCAAGTGTAATGGAGGTAAAGATGTGTCATAAGCCGAGGAAGGGAATTTAAGGACCAGGCACCCATCTGTGCTATTACTAGCCGAGGCACCTGGAGATGAGCATCCCTTTACCATAAGCCACGTCTGCTCTGCATCACCTGCACCACTGAAAATGCAGTTCCTGACATCTAGGAGGCCCTTAATAAATTTCCAGAGGAGAAGCCTGGAAAAGCCAGCTATCACTGATATATCCCAAACAGTCTGGAGATGCTAACCAGGACCAGGGCTGGGCTGAGGGGTGAGGTGGGGGCGGCGGACCTGGGCACATCACTTAAAGAGATACCAATCACAGATGCTGGCTACACAGGTCTGCATCCTTAGGATCCAGGGCCTCCTTAAACAGTATGTCCCGGACATGTGGCTTATCTCATCCTTGGCTAGGGTCTATCCTAGGCCTTTTGTTTTTCTTGGAATTGAACCTAGTGGTCCATGCTCAAAAGGGAGAAATGACACCCTTCACTTCAAATTCACAAGGTGGGGGGAGTAAAATCCTTAAGGTTCCAACTACCTGTTAGAAGACAAGCTATTAAAAGTAAAATTTGGGTGTGAGCCTATTCTCATCACATTTAGGAGATTAATAAATAAGCAGGAGAATTAGCTGTGAGAATCTGCACATGCCAAAAAGGAAGGCTACCGAGCCACTCCAAGGGAAGCTAAAAAAGCAAGATGAACTTTGAACCGTGATGACTAAGAAGCAAAATGGCAGGCATCAACGGAACTCTCTCTCTCTTATTACACTCTAATATGAACTTGAGGAAACTATGAAAGACAAAATTACCTTACCCGGAGAGTCCCCACATACGTAATTCTGACTTTCACTGCATTTTGACCAATATTAAGTTAGATCAGGAAAATATGATGAGTGCAGCCTACTCAAGTGTGAATCCCTTATGGCAGATCTTGTGGGCCATTCAAAATGGACTCCACACCTAAAGCACTTTTGCCAGCACTGCAAATGGATATTACGAGGATGCTCCAGGCACAGACTGAATTGTTCTCCATTGCTTATCATCACTAACGGACTGACAGGTACCCTCTCTGAGGGCAGAGAGTTGACACTTCTGGCTGTGTGGTAAACAGCTCAATAGTTCAGCTAAGATGCTCTAAGATGGCTCTTCCTCCCTCCGTGCCACCCCTCCCATCTCTGGCTCACCCTACTCAGTGGCTCTGGAAACAGAGCTCCTTTCCATGTCACACAGTGACAAGACTGAGCAGTCAAGTCTCTCAAGGAGAGTAAGCAAAGGTATCTGGGTTTCTTATCTGAGGCAGGCTGAGGCTCAGGCGCTCAGTGTGTGCATCACAGGAATGCCTGAAAAGATGCTATATTGGTTACGAGATATAATTGTGCATTTTATTACCTTCTGGGGAAAATATAGGAACCATAAAAGCAGGAGTTTTGTGTCAGATGTAAGAACTAAACGCTCTGCTTATCTGATTAGCGTCAGTGACGTGTGCTTTGAACGTGAACCTCTTGTCAGTTCCCCAGCTGAGCTCTCAGTCTTATCCGCACCGTGTCAGACGTTCACATGCTTCCTCTTCTCAGGTGGTACCCACATGAAGTCCAGTCTTGCTCAGAAGACACTGCAGAGTCTGTGGGATTTCTTTATTTAGAAGCTAGGGTGATTTTTTTTCTAGGAAAAAGACAAAACTCTTGCTTGGAACCTGAGGGGATAGCTCGGGCTAAAGTATCAAGTGTGAGGTGACCCTCTAAGAGGACCAAAGGAAGAGGTCATAGGTGCCTCCCGAGCTATTCTCCTAGGGACTGCTCTCCTGTCTTCCCCACTGTCAGAGTGGATTATTTTTTCAAATGTCATTTTGATGGTAGCAGCTTATTCTTGATTCTATATTCCGAACTCAACACAGACCACCCCACCCCGTCACTGCCTGCGCTATGGATTTAAATGCATCCCCCTAATGTGGTTGGATTCTGCACCCTCCATCACTGGGGACTCCAGCAGCCCAGTGCCTAAGCCTCTGTTGCTTAAAGGGCACTATGGCAGGGGTGAAGTGGCATGAATTCACCGTGTTTCTTCCTACTAAGGAAACACTTGCGCACATAAATTTCAGGAGAAATTTTTAAGCTGATACTATCTTATCATTGGGCATTTTGGCAATATGTGTAAAAACCAACCAAACAACCAAACAACCAAGCAAACCAAAACCTCTTCATATGCCCATAACCTTTGAATTAGCACATATACACACAGAGAAGATTGGCACCAAATGGCACCAACATGGCACCAAAGTTCTATGCGCAGGGATGCCCCCCCCCCCCCAGCTCCTGGGAAGCACCTAGACTTTCCAGCTGGAGGAGCTGACTGGCATGGTCCACCCTGACTCAGGGAGACCAACAGCCACTTTTATGGGGGAGGCACTAATGTCCAATGTATAGTTTTAAAATGAAAAGGTAGGTTCCCACAAAGCGCCCATAGTACATGCCATGTGGATAAAGCAAAGTTGGGGAAAAATTTCACCAGAGGGTTTCTGTCTTACACACACACACACACACACACACACACACACACACACACACACACTCAACTGGTAGCGCTACTCGATCTTTATGGTTTTGGTTTTTGTTTGGTTGGTTTGGGAGACAGCGTTTTTCTGTGTAACGCTGACTTTTCTGGAACTTGCTCTGTAGACCAAGCGGGCCTCAAACTCACAGAGATCTCCTCGCCTCTGCCTTCAGAGGGCTGATGGTAAGGAGTGCATTCACCGTGGCCAGCTTCCGGCTCAATCTCTGTCGGGTTCCCTTTACTATCTATCCTCACACCTATCCCCTCCATTTCTGTAAGGATGTGATTTAGTGTGGGCAGCCTTCGGCCACAGGAGGAGGCACCATAGGCAAGCTGGCAGGGAAGATGAGCTCTGCTGGGAGATGGACGGATCAGACACACCTCCACAGTTTCTCTTCCCAGGCTTCATTAACCAGTTCTGGCAGGCATTCCGATGCCTTCCTCACCGCCTTGGAAAAGACACGGATTTTCACATTCCATAACACCTTTCTCTATATACATAAAGATAAGGGAATTACGTATCCCTCCCTCCTTTTGAATATATCATCCCTTCCCTCAAAGCTTGTCTCAGTTTTCCCAGGTCTTCAGGACCGAGGCACCTCAGCCCCATGGCTGTCAGCACTCATCCAGCTCCTCCTCCGTCTACCCATGCCCTTGTGAACTCATTACCCTCCACGTGATGTTAAAATCTCCCTGGTCTCTCCCAGTTGATCTTCAAGCTCTTTCCCTTCCCAAATATGGCACCGGAGGGAAGCGCCTGTCTCCACCCTTTGGTAGCAGCAGAGAGAGGAATCCTGTCCCTGTCACCACCTTGGCAGGTATCACTCCTTCACAGCTGACTCCTTAAGTCATCTTTGTGGTCAGCCCTATGCGATGTACCACCGTGGGAACCCTTTACAGATCCAAGTGCGTTCTTCACAGGGGAGACATGATACAAACCTTAGCTTTTCATTCCGTAACACTCTGCTTCAGCCTCATCCTACAACTGTAACTGCCCTGCTACCCTGTGCTTGTTCGCTGCGTCAGGGTCTTGGGCATGTAACTCTGTATGTCTTCGTCCTGACCACTATCTCCTAAGGGAAAGTCAAGAGCTTTGACTCTGACACAGTCAGATGTGCCCTAACTCCCATCTTTTCCTCTTAGCTGTGCGATGCTGGGTAAGACATTATCCCTCTCTGATCTCCACCTGTAAAATGATGATAATATCTGTCTCCAACGCTTTTAGAAGCAGGAGAAATCTCAGGTAGAGTTTGTGGTCTGGACTTGCTTTCCTGCTCTAGAGTTTTTCCTTAGCAATCTAGAGCACTGCACGCACATATGCACGTGTGAGCGCGCGCGCGCACACACACACACACACACACACACACACACACACACACACACACAACCAAGAGTGGCCAACCTTGAAATAATACTATGAGTTAATCATTTAGATGTAGAATTGCTTCCCGCTTGTCTTGCCCAGTGGAGAGGAACAAGGTGCTGGGACTTGGAGTTGTTTGTGGGTCGGGTTTACCTTAACCCCCTTCCCCCGAGTGTGCCCACACCTCTCCCATTAAATAGACACACTGGAAGCTGTTCAGTGGGCCATAGCTAGAATGTAGACAAGTAGACCGTCCATTTTGGGTAGTGATGAATATATTGGGGAGAGGGTTTACGTAATTTTCTCCTCAGTTGATGCACTGTACCTCAGGCTTCTTTCCAGTGAGGAGTCAACATTTAACTGGATGGAAGGAGACTTGGCGAGCTCATGTGACCCCTGCCCATGGCTATTAGAACTGACCTCTCCACAGCCCCAGATGGAAAGGATGGGTGGGTTTACTTTACCTCATTCAAGGCAAGCTTGAGAGGAAAAGGGCCTCTCCCTCTTGCACATCACAGTAAAGGCCATAGATTGATCAGCAAAAGGACAGACGGAGTCCTGACAAACCCAGGCTCCTGGGTTGGGTTCCGATGGGGCTGGTGCTAATGGCTTAAGAAGAGGAAGGAGATACCTGGAACCTGCTGGTGACGGGTACAGTATCCCAAACCTGTTCTTCACCCCCATTGCAGCCTGGGCTCCTGATAAGGGGAGAGAATGCTTTCCTCAGGCTTCCTTTAAGGCCCTAGAAACAGCTGGCTATAGTAGGCAGCGGAATAAAGGCAGCAGCAACACTTCCTTAACATTTCCCTCTAAAACCAGCAACCAGCAAACACAGGCATTCTTCTAACTGAAGCATGGAAGGACTTGAAACAGTCTTTCTGGGAGTCCAGCCCCAGGATGCTCTCTGTCCCCACTTAAATCACAATTGCTTTAGAGTGTGCAAACTCACCTGCGCACCCTCACTTACAGTCTACCTTTAGATGCTTTCTACTCTCGCTATTAAAAGCCTGGATTGTCACCGGCTATACAGTGTTGAACGGGATGAACACAATTCCTGGGACTCAGTTTCCTCATTATGTAGAAATGGGACATCCTCTACTCAGGAAATATTATTGAGGGTTATTTTAGCGAGGCATATCTTAGACATTGGATCAGTAGGGGTGACCCAGACAAACTTGCCCCACACCTAAAACCACACCTAAAAACCGATGTTAGGGGTTAACTGTAGCACTCATCTTCTTCACCGCTTACTCAAGTCAGCACTGATCCCTCCTTCTGAGGTTAAACATTACTTCAAATGTTGGTGATTTAATAATAAAGGCTGTTTTCTTATCCGTGGCGTGTACATTTGTACAGAAATCATACAGATGGGACTAAGAAATTAGGCGCTGGCTGCCCTGCTGTAAGAGTGAACATTCCAGCATCGTCTTTGTAGTTCTATGTATACAGCACCAGGGATCTCTGTTCTCCTCCCTCTGTGCCAACCATGGACCAGGTGCATGGGGGTTGCCTGCTCTGTGCCTACCTTATACATGTGGGAAGCTGATGAAGCCTGTCTGAGGTCAACCTCAGTAGGTGGCTTGCACTTGATAGAAACCAGAAAGCCATTCCTTCGATGGTCCTGCTTGAATGCTATAGCTGAAAGCTAAAGGCAAGACTTGGCTCTTTTCTAAATAGTCAGCCCCTTACTGCTCCCAATTCAACAGCAATGTCTTTATAACCACAGCCCACAGATGTGAACTTTAGCACTCACTATTCCCGTGTCCCAAGATAATCTATTTTCAATCACGGAGAAATTGATTTCATTTTAATAAAAAGTGTTCAATAAATACGGGTAGAAGGGAACGCACGGGGACAACATTCAGATGTTCATAGCAAGTAGACAGGAAAGCAGGTTTCCCTGCTCTATGATGCAAAGAAACGTGCAGAGAAAGATGTCTCAGCGGGTGCTTGCTACCTGTGCTCAATCTCCAGAACTAACCTAAAGGTGAAAGGAGAGGACCACCTCCACAGAGCTGTTCTCTGAGCTGCACACGCACGCACACACACGTGCACATCACACCCGACAATAATGATAGTGATAATTTAGATATGCCCACTATACATCTAAAGGCAAAGGCCTTCTGCCTTTTCTTCCATATTGCTTCTTCTAGCATCTTCTGTGAGCAGGGCACTATGCCTGGCTCCTGGGTTATTTGGAGGAAATGAGAGAGTTTAATTCCTGCCTTCCTCCTCTACACATTTATAGCTATCAAACTAGGAAAGAAGACTATGTGTGTGTATATATGTGTGTGTGTGTGTGTGTGTGTGTGTATACATATGCATACTTACATACATACATACATACATACATACATACACACACATACATATATGTTTTGGCCCAAAAGAGAAGAAAATAACCATTACAGTGACTGAAGGCAAGCAACTGAGGAAAGCCATGTTAGATGAGTTGCTAGGAAGGTTTCTCTGAGGAAGGATGAGCCCTGAGCTGAGATGTGGGGGGGGGGGGGGAGAGAGAGAGAGAGAGAGAGAGAAAGAGAGAGAGAGAGATATGGATGGGGCGCGCGGGAGAAGCAGCCTGCAGTGAGATGGGCTGGGTGACATCCTGTGGGGAGGTGTCCCCACAGGCATGCTTCTGTGGGTCTGGAAAGCACAAAGCTCATAGCAGAGCATGACGCGACGGCTTGACAGAACAAGAGCAGCCAGACAGGCATGGCGGCGAGGGCCCAGGTGAAGAACCTGACCCAATCCAGAGACTGGGCAGGGAACACAGCACAGATGCCTTGGTAGAAGAGGAAGAAATCAGGCAATGAAATTCCTGGCATTCTGCCTGGATCTACTGACCAGATGATGGCGTCTTCCCCATTTTCCCAGGTGCATCTGGTGACGATACCTTAATTCTTAGACTTGAATCAATTTCTCCTCATAAGCACCCAAAAGTTATATTGTGTTTCCTTATTGGTTCAGGTGGTCTATGACTTTCAGGGATGCTGTAGGGCGGTGGTTCTCAAACCTGTGGGTCGAAGCTCCCACAGAGGTCATATATCAGATATTTACATTACAATTCGTAGCAGTAGCAAAATTACAGTTATGAAATAGCACTGGAAATAATTTTATGGCTGGAGGTCGGTCCAACATGAGGAACTATCTTAAAGGGTTGCAGCATTAGTAAGGCTGAGAACCACTGCTGAAGGGACAGGCTTCAGGAAGCTCCCAGTGTGTTATTAGATTCAGGCCCAATAGGCTCTTTCTTTCTCTTGCTTTTGCTGTCCCCCGTGGACCGACTCAGCCTGGCTTAACTCAGAGTTTGCCTGGGGCCTTGCACTGGGTGTGAGGAGCATGTAGCATCTCAGCCACACCTCAGGACAGCTGTTGTCACTCTTCTGTCTCCTCCCACTACAGCGTCAAATGCATTCTTTCCCAAGTCCTCTCTCCCCCAAAGCCAGGCCACAAATATCCCCAAATGAATATTTAGGTTCTGGGTATAAGTAAAGATTAAGAAGTGTTTGGCTGAGCAGAAGAAATGCAGAGAGTGACTGGGGCGTGCTTTCCTTAGATGACCTTTGAATTTCTTCCTGACTTAAAGACGCTTCAGTTTTCATATCAGATCAGGATAGTGTCCTCGCAGGGTCCAAAGACAGTAGGCAGGACACTGCTGCCTTGTTTCCATGACTTCCCTGACGGGAACCACAGTTTCCCACTGTCAACTTCTGACCCACACTCCCCAGCAATTCATCTAGACATCACTTTACTCCTTTTTAAATAAAAAATTTGAAACAGCTTTACTGAGACGTGATTCACATGCGATATACCGCTGCTTTGTTACGACCCCAAGCTTCCGTATGTTCACAGGGAAGTGCAACCCTCTCAGAACTGGCCAGCACTGGACGGTTGTCATCACTCGAGAACGAAAGCTCACTAAGCGTGCTTTTAGCTATCAGTATCCATGTCTCAATACACCTACTCGGTACTCAGCGGCTACCGAGCTACTTTATAGTTCCCAGATTCCCCCATTCTCATCTTCCATTGACAGAGTCATAAATATGTGGTCTTTGGTACCCGGGCTCTTTGACCTGGCATGCTCTAAGGCCCATCTATGTATGCTGTAGCAGGTATTGGTACTTTACTCATTTTGTGGCTGAATTCTCTTCTATGGCCATCTCACAAAATTAATCCATGCAAGTGTCTATGGACACAGGCACCGTTCACTGTTTTTGGCTGATGTCAACAATGCTGCCACAAGCATCTGTCTGTACATTCTTCACAGACAAATGCTTTCGCTTCTCCTTAGAAAGGATTTTCCCTCTCTCTCTCTCTCTCTCTCTCTCTCTCTCTCTCTCTCTGTCTTTCTTTCTTAACTTTTAAAAGATTTACTTATTTAATTTATATGAGTACACTGTCGCTGTCTTCAGACACACCAGAAGAGGGCATCACATCCCATTACAGATGGTTGTGAGCCACCATGTGGTTGCTGGGAATTGAACTCAGGTCATCTGGAAGAGCAATTAGTGCTCTTAACCACTGAGCCACCTCTCCAGCCCCTAAATGTTTTCTTTGAGTGACTTTTCCCAATGATAAGATAGAAACAACCATTGCCACAACAACCAATTTATAGTGTGGTTTTGCAGCAGTTTCCTCTGAGGAAGGAAGCTTGTATCACTCAGGAAGTGCTCAAAACTTATAAGTCTTGGAACTAAAATGTACAAGATTCACGAGACTCCTCCCCAAGGCTACACAAGCAACAAGAGTTGCTGAGGAGTGGAGACTCTGAGACTGGCCCAGCCATCTGCCAGTTGTGAAGTACATTACGGTTGTGGCCTTTGAGTTGTTACCCAGGCTGGGGAAGGTTGTCTGGTGATGCAGCTGCCCCTGACTGTCCATGTTTCTCTAATACCTCATGCATGCTTTCTATATAACATGCACAAACTCATTGCTTTGCTAAGTTGGACTTCGGTAGAATCGTTATTTTCATCTGTCTTATCTGGGCAGCCTATCTGGGGTGAATAGATGTTTGTCTATATCCTCCTAGAGAAGATGGTCACAACAGGTACTTGCCATCCATGGTCAGGATTCATGGTAAGTCTATCTCACTGGTTCTCAGACCATCAGATGCTGGTGACACTTGTTCTCCACAGAGGTGGCACCATGGACTCATCCAATCCAGCAACAACAAAGATTTACTTTATGGCCTTCATATTTGGTTTCACTAAGCAAATGTGGACAATTCTCCCTGAGATTTGTTTTCTTAGCAGAATGAAATATGAAAGACATAAAACTGGACCCTAAAAACTTGCTTCTGCAAGGTCGTGTATTCCGTGAGACTTAAGTCCCCCAATTTTTGAATTACTCCTGTAGAAGAGACATGATGTTCTCCTCCAGAGTTTGCATCCAAAGTCCCTTCTTGTTCCTTACGACTTGATTTCAGTATAGGAAAACCCTACTGCAAAGATACACATGCAAAAACAGACAACCATGCTTAGGTCTGATCTGTCACCTTGCCACACCCCTGTGGCATGGTATCCACATGGAGTTGAATGAAAGAAACACCTACAAACAGCTAAAGGGAGTCCAGTCTGTACTCGAACCTCTTACGTACTTCTTCCTTCCACGAAGACACTGCTACCTTTTTTTCAGCACGTGGACACTCTCTAGGGAGACTGGAGACATTCCTGCAACCAAGATATTTTAGCCCTGAGCTAATCTTGACTTCTACCAACTCTCAGGTCTTTCATTCTACCTGTGCACCAGATTTCATATAACCAAGTATACAGAACGACATTGCTTAGGCTAGGAGATGCCTTTTACGGGGCAGGCAAGGATGGAGCCGTAAGAAGTGGGTAGTGAAGAGAGGCAAATGTCAAATGCATGGTCACATGTTACTTAGTGATATGATATGCTATAACACAGATATGTTCTGAGAAATCCATCCCTGAGTGACTTTTGTATATGTCTAATACAGGAGCCCATTGCTCCTTGGGCTGTAATGAGGAAAACAACACAGGCTTAAAGCAAACACAAAACATGATGATGTAGACAAGGGATGCAGTCAGCATGGGCTGTGTGAGGCTCTACTGGCCTGCCACAGCGTAGCATTCTCTATGTAAAGTTTATGAAATAAGCATAAAGAATACATTTTGAACTAGTGATAAAAGTATGAGAGCCCATT
Source organism: Uromys caudimaculatus (assembly GCA_028551405.1). Taxonomy (NCBI): domain Eukaryota; kingdom Metazoa; phylum Chordata; class Mammalia; order Rodentia; family Muridae; genus Uromys; species Uromys caudimaculatus. Next base: position 79,350,879 of record CM052710.1, read on the forward strand.
GATTGCTTGCCATTATCAAGTGTAGTGTATTACACATAACTGCACATGTTACTGTCCACATAACTGCATATACTTTCATGAGACCGGCACCGTAGGCTTGCTTACATGAGCAGCCAAGCGCCACACAAGCACAAGTGTGAAGTGATACATGACACTTCAGTACACTGGAAGCTCCAACCAGATGATGTCATGTTTCAGCTGCATTATAATGTCACGGCACCATCATCCTATGAGAAGTAGCATTCGGGGGCACGTGACTGTGACTACATTTTCTTCTTACAGTGCACACACCCCTGCCCCGGCCGTTAGGTTTTTCATGAGCAGTAATGGGAAAAATCTGACTTTGTTCAAAGTCTCACCCAGGTCATCTGACCATCTGAGCATCATCTAAGACAAATGGATACATTAAGAGGACTGTACATTGGAGCAGTAAAACAGAAGAAAAAAGGATTTGCCAAGCTGTGAATAGAGCACACACGTGGCTGCTATTGCATAAAAGAGTGGATCTTCACCATTAGAGAGCCAATATTTCAGTGGTGGCGCACGCCTTTAATCCCAGCACTTGGGAGGCAGAGGCAGGTGGATTTCTGAGTTCGAGGCCAGCCTGGTCTACAGAGTGAGTTCCAGGACAGCCAGGACTACACAGAGAAACCCTGTCTCGAGAGCCAATATTTGCAATTCATATTTTCCTTAAAATTCAACTGTAACTCCCAGCTGTCTTCGCAGTGCCTTAGTGTTAACTGGAGACATATACAGGGCAACAAAATCCTCGGGGGGGGGGGGCTGGATCCCAGATTCTGAGCTGATATCTTACTGAGGTGCAACAAACTAATGTTCTGCTGTCTGGTTTCAACTCTCTCAGAGATGAGCAGATGTTGGGGGTGGGGGTGGGGGGAAGGCAAGCAGTCCAGGAATCTCTGGCTCTCAGGCCATTCATTAATGAGGTCTGAGTCCTTGACACCTTTAGTGTGGCAGACACAAGCAAGCCACGTAGCATCTCTAAACACTGCTTCCTCATGAAGCAAAAGGATTCTCCCAGGCTTGCCCGTGTGGGAAATATGCACACTGGGTATCTATCTCCCCAAGGAGTAACCAGTCTGTGTTCACTAATTCAGTCCTGAAGGTGGCTTTATGGAATTCTGGCCAACACACAGCCAACCCAGGAATGAGCATCAGCTCTACGATTCAATGACTTCAGGATGACTCGGGTGAAGGGAAGGAATCTGCACCCCTTATTTGGAAACTAGCAGAGACCTGGGTAATAGCTCAGGACCCATCTGCCCCAAACTCATAAACTCAGATTTTTGTCTGGGTCTCTGAGCATCACAAGGATTTAGAAATGGGAGTGCTTAGATTTTAAAGATCATCTGTCTCTTTCTGTCTCCTCCCTCAACCTATCAGAGAACTTTCCATTAAATGAATTCTGACTTGAAAATCTTAAGTTATAAATCAGATAAAACTAGACCTGTCTCCTTGAAGAAGGGGCCCCAGAGAACAGGAATTTTGACAGCTAGGATTTTCTTCTTGTCCTTTCTCTCTGACCCTGAAAGGGCACCAGGGACTCCTCCTAAAGAATTACAACGCCACCAACTCAGCCCAACACCCTCGCAATTTGTGTACTTCCATGCTTAAGAGGCAATGCCTTCTGAGGTTACATAAACAAGGTTCTCAATAGTAGAACCCTCTAAATTCTGAGAATAACTATAAATTCTCCCATAGTTCCCTACCTGGGGAAACCAGTGACCAACAGGACCTTGCCTCTATCTGCTTTCTAATCCCTAGCATACAGAATGCTGGACACAGGAAAGACGCACTTGCCTGAGTGGATAAGGAGGGCATCACAAATATTAGCTGATTTCAATACTAAAATGGGACACATTCATACTTCGTATGCAAATTCTGGCCCTTGGTAATCTAATTCCACAAGCCCTAGGTGGAGAGGCTGAAATCCAAGTTCATGGCACCGTCAAGAAGGACAAGTGCAGGTAACTATTCAACCACAGTCATAAGAGGGTCTCGTTCTCTTCTTGTTTGGGATCATTTCCATTATGGCTTCTTTTTGTATAAAAATGTGGAAGGTCTGGTAACACAGCTCTGTGTTAGAACATGTGCTTATTATGTGTGAGACCTTGAGTTTGATACCCTAAGCACTAAAATAAATAAATCATAGCTTTAAAAAAAAAACCACCCTGGTCTTTCTTCTTATCTATTTTCAATTTGTCTGTAAGTTTAGAAAATTAATATTCAAAGAGATTGAAGTGTTTAATTAAATGTCACGTGTCTTTGTAGCGGCACTTGGCTCACTGCCTTGTATTCCCCTCCTTTACTGGGGTCACACTTACAAGGGTATCTGGCTTATGAAGCATAGCTACACTGTTCGGCTCAGCAATGATAGAAGCATCCTTTGCAGACCCCTCTCCAGTTCAAACTGTACTTTCACCTCTACCATTCCAGAAGGTCAGATCCCCTCCAGATGACAGAAGCTGAGACACTGCTTCTTAGTTTTGAGTCTTGAAGGGGCAGGGGTCTGGAGATATAGGGGATTTTCAAGACCACCCTTGATGTTCAGACATCTACATCACTACTGGTGCAAAGCATCCCCCTTACGAGGAGGAGAAGTGGCTATCCCTGGCCTTAGGTATGGCTGTCACCTGCCTTGGACTTTCTACACAAGATGCTAGGGCTCAGATAATCCATATTTCCTCTACAACACTCTAACTCTCATGCATCTGAGCCTGGCTGTTTGGAGGGATTCACAAAGTCCTTGAAGAAGTGGTCCTTGGCTTCTGTGTGCTCACTCTCTTCTGGGGTTGGGGCTAAATGCTTACTCTCTAGAAACCTGCTCAGTGCTGCCTTCCTTTCTGGGTTCAGGGTATTGGTCTATCCCCATTGTCTTTTCCAGGGTGACCAAATTACCAAAGTACCTCAGCCGGATGCTACAGCTAGGAGGAAAAACTAAATAATTCTTCTCCTAAGAGAAACACAGGTGTGTACAAATAGACCTCCTGAACAAAGTGCTTCCCTGTGACTGGCTGCTGATGGCCACCCAAAGTCCACCTACCCTCTCCAGGTAAAGGTTGCCCAGCAAGTGAGGTGGATAGAAGGCTTGTATGATTGGTTCAAGAAGTTCCAAGTCCCCCAGGCTCCCTAGGGTCAGTCACACAGACAACTACACTGACACACAAGCTCATGCATGCTCACAAATGTAACACATACACACAGACACGCCCCTAACAGACACATCAGCATATATCTAACAGACACACTCCCACTTGGAGACATACAGGGACTTGGTAAGGGCACATAAACTCCCTTCCTAGAAAGACAGAATGTTCATAGAGTGGATACAACCAGGAAGGTTATGAAGGAATAACCCATCCAGTGGTTAGGAGAGTATATATACTCTTGCAGAAGACCCAAGTTCAACTCCCAGCCCCCACACCAGGCATCTCATAACTTCCTGTGATTGCAGTTCCCAGGGGAACCTGATGGCTCTGGTTTCCAAGGGCACCTGCACTCACGGGTACATATCCCAGGCCCTAAATACACATTAGTAAAACAAAATAAATCTTTAAAAAGAGAAGAGAGGCTTCAAAATGAATTCTAAGCATCTCTGTTCTTTAAACTCCAGCCACTTCTCAAGAAGAGGCTCCAGCATCCATTCCTGTTTGGATTTTCTCCTTCGTTTCCCTCCCAGAAGTCATCTAGAAGATGGTTCCTCACTCTCCCCATTTTATCAGGCAGGACACACTGACTCTGCCTAACCCCGCCTCTGGACTCCCCATGCCAACCATTAGTACAGATCTATCTGTGGTCACCCTGCTCAGGGGCTTATTTGCTTCACAAGTACCAACATCTGCATACAGAAGGGAGAGGGGCGGAGATTATCTTTAACCATTGATTCTATCCTTCACTGTCCAAAACACCTAAGGCTGTTCAGCTGCAACGAATGCATCTCTAGACACCATCAGCTCCTACCTCCACGCTGGCCTGGTACCTACCTCCATGACCTCCTCTGGGGATAAAGTCAGACACTGCCAGACACCAGGTAACTACCCACTGTGATCTGAATTCTTTCCATCTACTATGTCACCCAGACCTCAAGCACGCTTCTGAACCTAGTGTTGTCATTTTCTTTCTTTCTAGGAGGTAGATTGTGGCTCAGAAAGAACATGGAACTTGCCCTACGTTGTTGGACACCAGGGAACCTCCCAGAATGTCTTTGGGATTTTTTTTTAAATCTTGCTCTTTTGTAAATTCCATATCACTGATTTTGCTTGTCTTCAATTTGGCCCCGGTACCAACCTACTAAGCTGAGAGTCCCTACGGATCTCAGGTGGGTGTGGAGGAGGTAACGGGGCGCACATGTGCATACCACCGCTCATCACTGCTAGAGAGCCTTCCTAACCTCAGAGAAGGAGGCATTCCACACTAACCCATCATGTGAAATTCCAGCAATAGATGAAAAAATAAACACAGAGTTGAGGATATAATTCAGCTAACCTCGCTCCCAGATGAGTCGGAATCCAGATAGAAAGCAGATTTTCCTATTTACTGTATGTGACAGCTGCAGGCATTAAATGAATCATCTGTCTATCTCTAGCGCCTTGTTCCTCCTGTGCTGAACGTATCTCTCCCTGGGGTTGTCTGTCTTCCCATTCCAGGAAGACACATCAGTGTAGTTTCAATTATTAATTCCATGTTTGGATCACAGTAACACCAGTTCCAGTTCAGTGACCTGCAGTTCCTATTGATTTAAGTGATGAATTATCTACGCTGCAATGTATTATTAACTTTATTTTGTCTCTTATTCCTTCTGCATTCATGCATCAAAATAACAAAGCACCATTCACTGGCTAAAAGGACCCATTTCCCGTCTCCATTTCCCAGGAGGACGACGCCAACACACACGGGGAGGTAATTACACAGAGCGAGGGATAGGGGCTGGATGTTTATTTTTCTCTATGAATTCTTTATCTCGGCTGTGAATATGGGGGAGAGGGTGAGATCTGAGTGGGGAGCAAAGGGGCCCTGGAGAGCAGTTAATAAAGGCAAGTGAGAAGTGGAACCCAGAAGATCAAGAGCAACGTAATGGCCTCCCCCTAAACACCCAGTTTCCATTAGACATTGGCTACTGAAGTACCCACAGGAGAGGTGAGGAGGCTGACTCGCTCTGGAGGGAAGGGAACCTTGCCGGCTGTTGTTACAGCCTCCTTTGGACCGCTTTGCTTGCTGCCCCAGCAAGACCCTCCCAGCAAAGCCAGATTCTGGAGAGATGTAGGTCTGGGGAAAACCAGCGGGCTTCTGGCTACCTGTCTCTGTAGCCTTCAGTTCACACATATCTTCTGATGTTTGCTGCACCCTGGATGTAGTCTGGCAGAACCGTAATCAAGATGCATTATCTTGTCCTGGCCAAGTACACAGGGCATGCCAACCCGCAAGTCTCCCTCTATGACATGTGAGTCAAAGGCAATGGGAAGGAAAGGCTGACAGAGGAGCCTCCATTCAGCAGCAGTCTGGGTGTGACTGTTAAGCTGCTGTCACTCTCAATACCTTCAGAAGTTGACCTACTCATTGGGACGACAAGCCTTTCTTCTTCACCGTCCCTTTCATTGTAGAAGCCCTGCCCCATATGTTTTCAATACAATCCTTTATTTAATGAAGTAGATTAGGGTGTGTTTTGTTTCTTTCAGCTGGACAACTCTGGCTGGGTAGCTAAAGGTCATGGTTTTATTCTGGCGTTGAGGCAAAGCAGGAGGTGCTGTCTGCGGATGAATCTTGGCCACACCTCCTTCGGTAGTCACTATCTCCTAAGTGGAGAGAATGGGTGGGGGGCTGGGGAAGTGAGAGCAACCCTGTGTTTACTTGCCTCCACTCCATTTTCAGTTGGAACTGAAGCTAACCTCCCAGCTCCCTCCAAGATTCCTGTCAGGGCAACTCCCAAAGTCAGACAGTCTGAAGAGACTCCACACATAAAGGAAGACCTCGGCATGTACTGCCTGGGGTCAAACGCCCGTCTGTGAGCCAAACCCTAAGAGGAAAGGGGAGACTCCCAAAGACCTCCCTGCTAGACAGGGAAGAGAGGGATGCTAACTGCATACATTTCCATGTGTGGATAACTGGAGGAGCCTAGGAGCCTAGCTTCATCAACAAGTGCCTCGCCTCAGACTGCTCCCATGTGCCACTCAGCTCACACGCCACCTTGGTGTGGAACATCTGCCACCTAGTTGCTCCCTCTGTTCACCTGATTCAGACATCAGCATGTTTGGCTTTCTTTTTCCTCCTTTTGAACGGGCCCCAGTTGAAAGGACCACTAACAGCATCTGATTTTACCTGTCAACCCAGACCCTTGGCGAGAAGCGGAACACGGCTCAGCTCTACCCAAGAAATGATTCTCTTTCTTTCCAGAACTTTGCCAAATAAGGAGAAAAGGGGTCAGAAAACTGCTATGATTAGATTATATGGAAGAGGGTCAAAGATTAAAAATCCGCTGCCTCTCATTATTAGAAGAGGGATGACAGATTCAGACCAGAGCACAAAAGAAAATACATTATTTCAAAACAGGATATGAAACCCAGTCCCAAGCGATTAGTCTCTGTTAAGTAAATTTACTATCTAATCTTTTAACTGTCTCCCGAAATTGCCGGTCCAAGATTCTCTCCCTGGGTTGGAGGCCTAACCTTGAAAGGGGGGTGAGGTGGGTGAGGGCTGCCATCCACTGCAGCCTCTATTAGCATGTTAATGGAATGAGGGGGTCTCAGCTAACAGCAGTGGGGACCTAGGGGTGTCTGGAGCGAAAGGGCCTGCAAGCAAAATGCACCTTGTAATAAAAACAGGATGCGTGCACCACAGATCAACTCAACTGCCGGATGGACAGGATTGGAGGATGGGGAATCTAGCTATTGGTTTCCCAGGCATCAAAGAGGACACAATTCTTCAACATCACTTTAGGCTCATGGTGGGGAGGGGGGGGAGGGACAGAACTCTTGTCTTTTTCACTCAGCCCCAAGGGGCTCACATGCCAAAGAACCCCAAGCTCTGGATTTGTGTTCAAACCAGATCAACCTTCACTGCTTTGATTTTAAACGAAGGCTGCTATGCAGGCCAAATACCACAGGCCCACTTGGGGCCCCGAAGAGGACAAGATGTGCACTTGGAGGCCAGACAAGCTCACAGCACCATCCAAGCAGAGACAAAAACAAGAGGGATCAGGACACAATGAACAAGAGGACCTATTCCCCAGCATCTCTCTTGGCTTGGGTACCACGGCAGAGGCCACGAAGCCCAAGCAATCCCTCCTCTCCTCTGCTGCACAGAAGGAACCCTTCTTGCCCTTCACCTCACTATTTTTTCTTTGTCTGTTTAGTCTAAAAGGCTGAACTGTGGCACAAAGAAAGTCCTCTCCAAGAATGAGTTTTGCAGAGAAAGCACTTCAGACCAAAGTAGTGTGTGCAGCCCGCCCTGTACAGCCTGCAGAATAGGGCATGTGTTCAATTTGAGGGGGCTGGGCTCCCCCAAGGAATCCAGAGGCCCTCTGTTTGTGTGATTTATCCCTCCTGGAAAATCCAAACATACAAATGTGCCGGCTGCTATAAAAGCAAAGGCATACTTAGGGACTCGGGCTCAGCACAAAGCTCGCCACATACCACACCGCCTCTCCAGGTTTTCTCAAAGTTCACCTTTGTAGGTTTCAACCAGGGCAAAGGAAAGGCCGAGCCTGCTGCTTTGCTGGGGGTCAGCAGGCATATTTTCTTTCTCCCTTAAAAGCCCGAGAGAGACAGAATGGGGATCCAAAGGTCTCCCCAAGCTCTGGGATTTCAGAACCTCTTAACTAAATGTCAGCTTGCTCAACAGAACCATGCCAGCTCCACCTCCTGGAGAATGGGCCCCACCCTGAGAAGACTCAAACCCAAGTGTGTTTTATCTTGGAGCCATTTGTTCAAAGAGGTTTTATTCTGGTACAGCAAGGGAGAACTAGACCAGTTCTGCAGGCTTTTCAAATTCCAACCCCCACTCTCTCTTCCTCACTCAAAATGCACTATGGAGCAGTGCCCAGGCTCAGACACTTGCGCAAGTTGATGGAGAAGGCAGACTGAGAAACGAGTTAAAATTTCCTGCATGTTCTAACACATCTGAGGCGAAGGCTGCTCCCAAGACCAGGTATGAGCTGAGGGCTCAGAACGCCTGACTTCATCAAAGGGTCTCCAAGTGGCCTATGAAACAAAAGATTTTCCTGCCATCCCTGAATGATATCAATAGAAATGAGGTTTAGGGAACGGAAGTCATTTTTGCAACAGTAAGGATTATGAGTAAGGGCTGTCTTCCCCCAGAGTCCAAGTTCTTCCTGCCACCCATAGAACCTTCCAACTTATGCCATGCAGAGACGTTTCAAGAAGATTCCAGAATGTTCTTTCTATATAGCCTTTGGCCTGGTGCTACAAGGACGTGGACTTAAAGTCATAATCATGGAGACAGAGATACATCGGCAAAGATGCACTGTACACTACTGATCCCTGCAGAAATTTCAGAAAAAAAGAGACAAACAAAAACAAACACGTTATTGGCGAGATAAAGCATCATATCTGTGCAATGGACTATGTAATCATTTAAAATGCTGGACCAGGACAAAGATATTTATTGGGGAAATGTTTGTGGCGTTATGAAAGAAAGAAGTCTAAAACTAAATGTTCAAGCAGAGTAATGGTGGAACAACCCTGTAACCCCAGCATTTGGCGGGTAGAGGCAAGAAAGCCTGGAGGCTGAGAATCCTGGGCTCACTCTGGTGTGACTGCATTTCTAGATAAATAAATAAACCAACAAACCAAAAGTTAACTGGGAAACAAGTAATTAATTCTATACTGACTTAGAAGGCTTTCTTTATTTTTTCTTCTTTATATTTTGCTACAAAGTAACTTTCAGCAACTGTGTGTTGGGCACTGTGCAGAAGCTGTCTGAATATGTAATTTTGTCATTATAACGAGACACTGATATTGGGCATGAGTTAAGGTGCACATGTTTAGCAGTGTATGCCTAGTCTAAACTGCAAGGTGTGCTTTATTTGCCCGAGAGCACATGGCAGGGTGAATCCAGCAAGAATTTGATTACACTGGGTCAGATTTTGGTAACTAGGACGGGCCAAGACGGGCTAGGGTCTGAATAGAAACCAGAGGCAGAGACAGAGTTTCGGGATTGTGCTGAGGTCAGGGGCCTTAGGGAAAGAGACAACATGATGCTTCCCTGTACAAAGCCACGCCAAGGCAGGCAGTGAGTGTTCTATGCACAGAGCCTTTTTCACACCCATCAAAATAAATAAAATAAAATAAAAACTCTCAGCCAGAGGCACCAAGAGCAGATACAATCATCAGGCGCCGAGCTCACCAGCACTCCCTGCCTTCAATTATTGTAGATCAAGTTGAACAGGTTATTCAGAACCTCGGGCACTGTGGCCCACTCCCCTCCTGCCCTTTACTATAATAACCATAAGTCTTAATTTCTCCTTGGATCAATAACTCCATGCCTGAATTCTGAAATACCTCATCTGTTCTCATACTCCTCTGATAAATGGTTTGAATCAACGTCAGGCATATTATTCTTAGGGCTCTGGCTTATTGTATCAAAGACATCTGCTTCTCAAGCTTCTAGGACTCTGGGTATTTAAGGGCCCTGAAGGCTGGAGCATAGACTGAGGCCCCTTAGCTCTCAAGTGTCTGTCACCACCATTCCATGAAATGTGGGTTACTGGTCCCTGGAGGACACAAACATACAACGAAAATAAGTGATCTAGAAATTTCTATCATAATTTGACACCACCGCATCACTAACATAATATTGATCACCTAGACATACCCTTCCCATGACCCACAGGCATGATTCTGTAATTCTTTTCCTATTGTTAATCAGGTATAATCTGATACTTTTGAAACACAATTTTATGCCTGTTGAATCTAATTTAAAAAAACAAAACAAAACAAAACTGTCTCTATTGTGTGTGACTTCATTTCATTTTTCCAAAGCTACTTTATTGTGTATGTTATAAATGTCTATCATCTGTTGGTGGGGCATTTTAAGAGGACTATGATAACAGTAACACACTGTATATACATCTTAAAATAGTAGAAAGGAGTTTCAGGGTTTTCACCACAAGGAAATGGCAGGAGACCGAGTGAATGTTTAACCCTGATGTGAACATCATATACCACTTTCACATGTAATACAATGGACATGTGTTGAACATTAGATGTCACTTTACAAACATATACCATTTTATGTAAAAGAATACAGTTGGGGGTGGTGTCGGCTCATTCCTTGAATCTGCAGCACTTGGGAGGCAGAGGCAGGCAGATTTCTGGTTTGAGGACAGCCTGGTCTGCAGAGTGAGTTCCAGGATGGACAACCAGGGCTGCCCAGAGAAACCCGCTATCTGATGATTTGTGAAGCATTCGAAGATACTTTATCCTAATGGAGCTAGCTGGAATTTAGCTTTGCCTTGGAAGGAAGGTTCAGCTGAGCAGCTCTTTAGAGGATCACCTGTGCCTGCGAAGCATCTATCTGGACCAACCAGAGGAGGGTAACAGACTGAAAGGACGTAGGACATTCATCTCATTATTTGGTGTCGAGGAACTCCCAACTCTACTGTTTAACATGTAAGGGACCCAGCTTCTTGGCCTGTATAACCGTGCTACCCACATCCAGATCTTATTTCAAACAATCTCTGCTAGAAGAAACTTTGTATAAACATGGGATGGCAATGTACAACTGACCACACTCCTTCCTTTTGAGAAAAGATATTGTTCATTTCCAGTCTTGTTATGTAAATCTCAGAACAATCGAACCTGAAGGGCCGTAGGTGGTCCCACTGCTGACCTACAGACTTGGGTGGGTGGATGTTTCAGTCTCAAGCCACCTAGCTATTCTCACTGGAAACGCATTTGAAAGTCAAAAGGTCCATTTCAACTTTCCGATGCCCACTGTCTCCAGAGAACGGCATCAAAACACTATCTGTCCAATAAATGCTCTGGCTTTCGGAGATCACACCGACCTCCCCCAGATTACCTAAAGCCAGGGATTTCCCTGTCTGGTGCCAATTTACCTTTTCCCATAAATCAAGAGTCAGCCAGTGCCATAGTTTGAGCTATCTAATCCCTGCCATCCTCTCTTTGGGGATGAGAAAAATATCTCCTTCATAGGAAATGCCATGAGTCCTTCGTGGGACACTGATGTCTGGATTCCCTGATCCTTTGGGGGGATGTGGCCCAGGCTGGTGGACAGAGACAAAAACCAGTGACTCAGTCCCCACTCTACCATCTTTTAGCTATGGGCAAGCCTGTGTAGTCCGCACATTCTATGACCCGGCTTCTCTATCTGCAAAATGGAGCTTAAGTCTATCCACTGGAGTAAAAATTAAATTATAAAGCATTTGCATGCTGGAAACACAGTAAAGGTCTGCTGCTATAATTATTGACTTAAGGGGGTGTAAACTATTTCCAAGAAGTGTTTTGAAGTATATGATATAAGAACAACAACAACAAAAATCATGACAACTCTTTCCTTTCTCAAAAGAACCAAATTCCCTAAATTAGAATTGAATTGAAACTACATTAGTAGTTACTACTACATTAGTAGTCACTGACAACACTTTCCCTCTCTTGGCCGACTTTGTCTTTTAACCTTTATTACCATGGACCACCATGGTGGTTGGGGCCGTCAACCTGGAGAGACAGCTCAATGGCTAGCAGCACATGCTGCTCTTCCACAGCACTGGGTCCCAGGTCCCAGCATCTATATTGGGTTGTTCAGAACTATCTGAAATCACAACTCAAAGGGACCCAATGCTTTCTTCTGGCCTCCTTGGGTACTTACAAGCATGAGTGTGTGTGTGTGTGTGTGTATGTGTGTGTGTGTGTTTAAAAGAAGGCCAAAAAGGAAATGAAGAAAAACAATCTTTAAAAAAGAAATGGAGACTTTGACAGGGAAAATACCAAAACAGTAAGGACAGACATTATAAAATGCACTTTTAACAAAGCACGATATTACTTGACTTTGAAACAGAATATGATAAAATTAAGAATAACCATAGAAGCTTAAAGGAAGTCTGTGGGGAAAGGGAGGCAGGCGACTCTTAGTGAACCCAGAGCTAGCTCGCGTGAGCAGGGACTGTGAGTCTGGCGTGAGACAGACTGGCTTGCCAGTGCCTCATGCAGAGGTCCTCAAATTGCACGTCTCTCCTTAACAAGGGGACCAGCTATTCAATCTACATTTCCTAAATGAGAACCAGTCACCCTCTTGGAATCGCTCAAATTCAATTAAGTCACCTGGCATGCTTCCTGACAACACTTTCCCTCTCTTGGCCGACTTTGTCTTTTAACCTTTATCGCCATGGACCACCATGGTGGTTGGGGCCGTCAACCTCACTGTGCAGGGCACAGCAAAGGAGAAAGCCTGGGGAGCCCCACCGAGACACCAAAGTTGGGTGTACTGTGGGACCTAATCACCTCATGCTGGGAGGAGATCAGGGTAACTCTGAAAAACATTTATATTTTCAAGGGAGAAGGGGAGGAATTTACACATACTAAACCAACACCCCAAATTTAAGTGGACTTACCGATTTCTGGGTTGATTATTCTTCTGCTGTTGTCTTAGTCGGGGTCACTATCCATGACCAAAGCAAATTGGGAAGAAAAGATTTATTTGGCTCACGCTTCCATCACTGTTCATTATGAAAAAAAGTCGGAACAGGAACTCAAAAATGGCAGAAACCTGGAGGCAGGAGCTGATGCAGAGGCCATGGAGGGCTTGCTCAGCCTGCTCTATTACAAACCTAGGACCCCAGCCCAGGGATGGCACCATACACAATGGAGTAGGCCCTCCCCCATCAATCCCTAATTAAGAAAATGCCCTACAGACTTGCCTACAGCCTGATCTTATGGAGGCATTGTCTCAATGGAGGCTCCCTCCTCTCTCATGACTCCTGTGTCAAGTTAACACAAAACTGTCCAGCACAGCTGTCTAGTCCTCCTCTGAGTTCCAAGGTCCTCAGTAGGACCCTCCCAATTCTGTACTGTTGCCTAGTGATTTCAGTAATTAAATCCAGAAATGCCTTAGAAATATCACACACAGGGGAGGGTAAAGAGGAAAGCAGCAAGGGAGCAGAAGAGAGGGTCATCTGAAATATCCAAGGGATTTCAGAGAATGTCACCTGACTGCATGCTGGCCTCCCCGCCAGACACCTTAAGACAGTTTCTGTTGCTCCCCTGTTTCTGCACTTGCTGGGGAGTTCCGTGCTTGGCCACAGACTGAAGCTGGAACTAAGATTGCCTTGAACTCCAACCTGTCTTGGAGTGAGGACCCAATCCCTTCCATGGCTGTCCTGTGAGCTGAGCCAGGAAGTGACCATCCTGACTCCCAGCATCTTTCTGGCCATTTTCTCCACTTTGCAAGGTCTTAGGAAGTACAAAGGGATCAGACATCTTTTAACTGTCACCCACCCATCCTAGGAGCAACAAGCTTGAGGCAGGGACACTGTTTCTGGTGGTTACAGATAGGAGAGGAAGGAGATCCTGGGGGCTGTAACTGACTGCTGGTTGGCTGGTTGCAGCCCCACTGGTTGCTTTGTTGTTTAGTTGGTTTTGTTTCGTGTTTTTTTTTCTCTGGCTTTTTTGTTTATAGAACCGTGTCTATCCAATTTCAGTTCCTATGCATATGTAAGAGAAGCATGTGGTCTTAAGCATGACCAATCAGAGCTTCTTATTCTCTGTCACATGATCACCACAGATAAAGGAAGGGACTGTGTCTGCAGAATGAGGAAACAAAGAGGTTCATGGGGAGTAAGTGGGGGTTGCTGGGCTGTGATGGCCATCTCGCTTGTGCAGGGAGAGCCACCATATAATGGGAGACAGAAACGTGGGCATTGGATGTCCTAATTCATCCATGCCTCACCACCTGACTAGCTCACAGCAGGGTTTTCAGGCACATGAGTCAATCATCTGTCTTCAAAGTCAATTTGAGCCCCCCCCCCCCGGAACTTTGTACCTCAAAGATTTCCAACCACACACAGAAGTAACCCCTTTATCCACGAGGGCTCTGCTGCAAGCTGTCTGAAACCATGGGTAACACCCACCCATCTAGACTGCTTTATCTCTATATACTTACCTATGATAAAGTTTAATTCATAAACTAAACATAGTAGGGGGTTAACAACAGTAACAAAAAGCACACTTCTAACAGGATATTGTATAAAAATTTGTGTGGATGTGTTCTCTCTCCCCAGTCTCAAAATACAGTATTGTACTGTATGCTTTCTCTGTTGCCAACACAGCACTAAAACCATAGAAAGCAAAGCTGTTGACAGAGGATTGCTGGTGTGAAGCCTTCTGAACAATATGCCCTGTCCTCACAAAGCAGACATGACTTTAATAATTTTCATTCAAGATTCATTCAAAAGACACACACTCAGTTCCAGGGATCACTGGAAACCTTTTCAGAGAGTCCTTGATTTCTTTAGAGTCTCCCAATGTACCCTTGATGGTCCTAGACACCATACTGTTCAAGTCTATACTGTGTAACAAGAGAAAAAACAAATGTACAAGCTCCATGTGCCAGGTAAGGAAACTGTGGGTGAGAGAGAACTGACCTGCTTGAGGCTGGCAGTCTGGGAAGGGATCCCCTACTGGAAGAAGGGCAAGCGAACACCTGGGCTGCTATGGCTGCTCCCCTCAACTCCATCCCACACCCCCCTCAGATATCTATTCTATTTTATGTATGTGATTATGTATATGTGTTTTCCCTATGCACCATGTGTGTGCCTGCTGCCCTAAGGGTCAGAAGGGGCATCTGATCCCCTAGAACTAGAGTTATGTCTGGCTTAGCCATCATGTCAGTGCTGGGAGGTGAACCTGGGTCTCTGAAAGAGCAGCAAATGTTCCCAACCACTGAGCTGCCTCTCCACTTCTTCCCTCTTTCCTCTGTTTCTGCTGTTTTCTAATAGAGTGGGGAGAGTTTAGGGCCTCACGCATACTAGACGAGTACTCTGCTAGTTAACTAAATCCCCAATCTCATTTCATTTTTTATTTTTGAGAAAGGGTCTCGCTAGGTTGTCCATGCTGACCTTGAACTCACCCTGTACCAAAGGCAGGTTTCTGCCTGTAAAGCTGGAATTATTGGCTGATGCCACCATCCTTGTCAGGAGGAGACTTTCAACACAGATACACCCCCCCCCCCAACACCAACATTGAGACCCTCACCTTATGTGTCCTTGAGATGCCCCAACTTCGAACACCTTTCCTGACTGCCTGTTGGACTTTTGCTGACAGACTTTGAGTTGGCTCTTCCCACCAAAGCAACTCTGCATGGGGTGGTCAGAAGACACGGTCTACCATGTGAGGACTGTGAGCACACTGCCCATTGACTCTTTAGTTCCTAGCTGTTTTGGGGTTCCTATTCATGCCTCACTGGCTACTTCACAATTTGTCTCTTCCCTTAGGTTTTACTTCTACAGAGGATCTCATTTCTCCCTCTCTGCTCTGGGTTCCACACCTTGGGTTCCGGAGTCTCTCCTGATACACCCATCCATCCTTTAAATTAGTCAGGTTTACTTCTTCCAGAACAACTGGCTCCTCCCAGCCAACCCATCCATCCCCCTTTTCTGTTTGTGATGCTTCCCCTCAACGGCTTCAGGGCCAACCAACTCAGGTTTGAGATCTAGTTCTGGGCCAGGTCGCTGTGAAAGAGTAACTTAGCCTCAGACTCGGGTTCCTTATGTGTGAACTTTGTGGTGATCGTAATGCTTAGGGCTGGAGAAGTGAGGCAAGTAGAGGAGCATTAACTCGGTCCACAGAGGAAGCCGGGCCCTGGACAATAGGACTGAGTCTTTGCAGAAGCACTGAGCCCTCTGCCTTCCCTATTGATTGCTGCCTGAGGCGATTCCCATCTCTGTGCTTTCCCTCACTTTCCCACATGCCTGCTTCAGCCACATGGTGGCGGCCTATCCATGATAGAGCAAGCTTCTGGCTGCAGAATAGAGATAAAAGTGACTTGGAAAATGTGTGTGTGTGTGTGTGTGTGTGTGTGTGTATCCAGATACTTATTTTTAATTTCCCTGTTTTGGAGGTGATTGTGGGGTATTATTCTTTTCCACAGGCTCCTGATTCCATTTCCGGGAGTTTCCTACCTATACATGTTAAGCAGAAGGACAATGAATCAGTCCAGAGCTTCAAGGTGTTAGCTTTTGAGAAATACGGTTTATATTTACTCCTCTTACTGGAACAGTTATCCCAACAGTCAGACTCTAGCAGGAAGTCCACTGGGTGTGACACTCATGTTAAGGTGTCAGAAAGGCTGATGTCTCTAAAGTGACCATTTTGTCTGGAACTCTACTGGGGATGAAAAATCCTTGTGTCCTGAAGAATCTTCCAGGCCCAGGCAAATATGGATGCTTGGGCCTTAGGACATCAATGTTGTGCTCCTCTAAACTTGGTGTGTGGATCTTCTTCCTTTCTCAATGACAAAGGCATACAGTCCCTCCGTTTGAAAGGATCACAGATGACATTCTGCTTTCAAAGGATGGGGTGAACAGAATAGGCTTGCCCATCACGATGGATTGGTGGGGAAAGATCTAGAACTTTGTGTCCTATCCTCAGCTCTTCCCCAGGTCTCCCTATCTCCTTAGCACAGAAGAAGGAGCAGTGTGTCTTGGGTTTCTAGTCATTACCGCAAAGGGGATCCAGGAACACAGTGACCCAGAGCAGTCTGTGAGGAGGCAGAAGATCTCACTTGAAGCAAACTTGCAGCCTACAGACACAGTTAAGGTACTCTACAATCCGAAGACACTTGGACAGAAAGCTACACAAGTACCCTGTTGCCAGGCCAGAAGACAATCATCTGGGATATCCTTAGGGCCGGCGAGAATAGAGCCAGCGAGAATAAAGTGGAGCCAGGGACGCCTTTCTGGAATGGGCCTCCTACAGAAAGAATGCAGGGATTTCCCCAGAAACCTCTCTAGTGCTTTCCCCACCTCCAACTGCCAGCTGCCTGCCCTCACAGTTCACTTTAGCAAACCTTTCTGCACGTCTCTTTTGTGAACAAACTCCTGCTGGAGCAAACTCCTGCTCGCCAAAACGAATGGACATTTACATCTCCAAGGCCCTGAGCCCAGGAGGCTGCGAGACACACCACTGCATTCAGGGGTTTTATTAGAAAGCTCCTCTGAAAACAGGAAAGCTTTGGAAAACACAGAGAAAGAATGGCCCTTTGACAAAGCCAGGGAGAGCAGGCAAATCCAGGCATGAATGAATAACCTAAGTATGTATCTTTAAGAAATGGTCTTTTGTTGTTGTTGTTTTTGGTCTAAAAAAAAACCTTACAAAACTCTTGTTAGCAAGGAAAACTTTTTAAAAACTGGCTTTCCAAAACAAACTCCACAGGGAGTAAAAATAACTGCGAGAGGAAGGAACTGGCCCAAGTCATTCTTGAACCAGACAGAATTACAAACTCGGGAGCAGCAAACCACTCAAAGGACAGGAGCGAGGGCTTTCCAGCGAGTCTTCAGGGGGCTGTGTGCACGTGTGATTAGAAGGCACAAGGGGACGGTGAGGGGTGACAATTCTCAGCTAACCTTCTGCTTCTGCTCTGGTTAGAGGCATTCTGTGTGCGAGGCGCTGCATCCGAACCAGGCTAGGCAGACACGAGAAGAAAGGACAAGCAGACCTCCGCTTCGGATTGGCCCTCCTAAGCTCAGCTGAAATCTCCCAATCTGGACTGCACTGAGTGCCCGTGTGACACCATAGTGGAAAACATCCACACCAGAGTTCCCGTGATGGGTTGGGGTCAAAATGCAGGTGTACTAAAACGCTATCAAAATTCCTTCAGCCTGTGTATATAAAGAGAAAATGAATTATAACTTCATAGACTTAGGCCCTGACCCAAGACATCTCGTTATGTATAGGCAAAGATTCCAAAATCTGCCCCCATTACAAATCCCAGCCTACGCTGGTCTCAATCATTCTGCACAAGGGATACTCCCTCTGAGGTTAAAGCATTATGGGCGAAGTATATAGAAAAGGACAGTATAGTTCTTATCCCCCTGGCTACAGAAAAATGGGAGAAACTAGACTGAAAGCTAGCCAGTGAGAGTTAGAGTCTGATCCTGAGGCCGCCAGACACCAGAACTGGACCCTCAAATAAATCCTATACCTGCCCCAAGCTCAAGCTCCCTTTTTATAAGAAGTGAGAGGTCAGGTGGGGTGTGTTCCTTGGCCCGTTTCACCCAATACTCCTAGGAATAAGTGCATAGCTGACACATTAGAGTCACAGGAGGCTAAGGTGAGCAGACGGAGAAATGTAAGTCTACACTCCAGACCCTTCCTGTGGCCACCTCTCTGACTATTTAAGGGTTCGCATGAGCGCTCTGTTGTCATACCATGCTGGAGGATTTTTGACTCATTTCTGCCAAAGATGAGAATGGGGCTGATCTTGGCTGATGAGCTGACCACAGACCAGCAGACCAAATCGCATGAGTCGGGTCTCCAATTCAGGTGCATAGGGAGGTTTATCCTGGGACCTTGGGGGAACATCTGGGTCACAGTCTCTTCTTCTCTACTACTTTAGGCAACTGAGAGACAGTACAAGAGAATGTGTGTGGGACAGGACAAAAGTCTCCAGCACCGAGTTAAAAGTGTTTATGGCATGCTTTTATTTTTATGCTAGATACTTTCTGGCTTGTTCTCAAGGACTCAGTTCTGGGAAGCGCTCTCGGCTGGATTTCCTTCCTGCCTGAGGTCTTCAGCCTTAGCCCACCTCCACCACCTACTTTCCAAAACTACCTGCAGCCCTGAAAGCAGTAATTTCCCTAATGGGTCTAAAACTGACCATTTGGAGCTTGGTTTTTTGTTTGTTTTTGTTTTTTTCTTTTGTTTACTTGCTTGTTTAGTTTTCCCTAAAGTATCAGCTTCTCACTTGGGCCCAGAAGGTAACTAGTGGCGAGGTGAGACTCTGGCATCTCTTCCTTCATTTTGTGTCTATCTGTCTCTGAATGCTGCAGAAGTGGCCATTTTTCACTTTTTCTCTTCAGTCACCTCAGAGTCCCAGAACAGAAGACAGATACCCCATCATGAAATGACGGCAGTCACCCACGAGGGTGAGACCACAGACTAGCAGAAAGGATCTTGCAGAACCCAGTTGAACCCAACCATGACAAAGGATCCCTGGAACCAAGAACTGTGACAGCTACGGGCAGTTATCTAGATCAGGCCTGCTTAATTACGCATAGCTCTCACCCCAGGCCCAGGTTCTTCCTCTACTTAAAGCTCATTGGGTCCCTTTATCTTTTCCTCTTCTCATCATGGCCACAATGACTTGATTTCCCCACCTTCACCATTACTCCTGCCTTCAGTCCTATGGAGGTTGGATGGCTGAGCCTAACCTGTCCGGGCTGCTGGAGCCTTGGTTTTTTGCCTCATTAAGTCTGGTTACATGACCAGAACTAAAACTTTAAGTCAGATGTCCCTGCCAACTCAGGAGCAGTGACCCACTGGGAAGACGGCAGAGAGGCTTCCAATGAGTGCCTGGTGGGGCTTGTCACATTCGTGTCTCTCTCCTGGGGACACCAAGAGGAGGAAGGAGACAATTCTCATCTAACTTCTACATCTACCGAAGAGCCAAAACGCTGTCACTCCAATCACTCCAAGGAAGAGGGAAGGAGATGCAGAGGGAGGGACTTGGGACGCCCTGGTCCTGTCAGGTAGGTCAATACCGATGTCTATCTGCTGACATCCAAACCAGCAGCCTGCGGAGACACATTTTGAGGAGGCCTTAGGGAAGGAAGATCACAGGCCAAAATGGCTTCTCCCAGCAGAATGCGTTAGAACTAAGTCCACAGCGGCATCTGTCTCAGGAGGAGTGGCTGCTGAGGAAGGCCTCTGGCTAAGCACATATTTACATTCTCTCCCTTGTCTGCTGCTGCCTCTTCGCTCTGTGAAAAGGGAAGTTAAGGGATTTATCCAGCACCACACAACTAACTACCAGATGCCGTAGTAAGATCCTCTCAGGTAGGGTGGGGTCGCTTCCCAACAAGAATTGCTGTATAGACAAAAATAGCTAATATGTCTGTGAGGGGTGACTGTGGACTAACCCATAGTTTTAAAGACCACTACAGAACAGATTCTAGTCACATCCCCGACTTAGAGGAAGGGGCAGATGTGGTGAGGGGGGAGTCCTTCATGGACTTCACACAGGGAGTCACAGGCCTGGCCACCAAGGGACAGTGCTCACTGCCCCAGGTGAGTGCTGTGCCCTTCCATGCTGAGTCACAGAGACCAGAAACTGTGACTGCTCACTTTCACCATCCTCTCTCAGTGAATGGGGTGAACTGAGACCTTTCTTGGAAAAGCAGGAAAAGGTCTAGCCTTCTCTCTGGGCCTTACTTGGGTCTCACAAAAAGCCTTCTCAGTTTTCAGGGGCCACTCAGCAACCTATAGGAGAAAGCCCCTTGCTTAGAGCTGACACCTCTCCTTGTTCCTAACCATGTGACAGTGGTCATTCTTTAACTTGCATGCATACTGCTCTGGTGACACTGAAGAGTCAGTTCTCATCAGTGTCTGGCCCAGGAACCTGAGGGCTGGGAGGGTGGGGTAGGGACACACTGTAGACTTCCAGGGCCTGAGAGGCCCTATGACTAGTCAAACACTCCTCCTCCTCCTCCTCCTCCTCCTCCTCCTCCTCCTCCTCCTCCTCACCACCACCACCACCACCACCACCACCACCACCACCACCACCACCACCACCACCACCACCACCACCGCCACTGTTTTCATTTAAAAGCAAGATAAATAGCAATAGAAGGGCCCATATAAAAATTCTATGTGCAAGTAGAGCCTCCTTTAGGCTTTTTTTTTTTTTTTTTTAAAAGAATTTCCTGAAAACATGCATTTTACACTTTGGTTCCAAGTCAATGCATTTGCTACTGGGTTGTCTCACCCACTTCCTGGGCCACCATGCTTTGTTTGAGAAGTTGCTCCTTACAGAAAACACACACAGACACACACAGACACAGACACACACACCCCATACATTTCTGTAGTTCTTCCTTCTCCAGGCAGGGAGACAGGGGACTGGCCTCATGTGCAGTACGAGGCACTGCTATGCGCTAAGAGTAGGGGGCTTCGGGGACAGCATCAACTACATCCAAAGTGTGTGTGTGGGGTGTTATGATGCAGAGTCCTGTGGAATTCTCCTGAGGTTCGTTTTTGCTTTATGGAAGGGCTAATTAGCTGAATTGGCAAATAGGTTTTTATTTATTTTTCCCTGTAAATATAATTATAGCTTGAATCATGAGGCTAGAGCCACAAAACCAGCCATGGTCTTCAAACTCATTGTGGAAGTAATGAAACCTTTTGTTAAACAAAGAACTATGTGGACCCACTGCGCCATCAACAAGCGAGCAGAAGCTTTCTATGGTGGCAGCGGCAGCAGTGGTGAGATGAAGAGGAGTCTGCTGTCTGTGCATCCCATTTTCCTGCCGTCCCCACTTCCGGCTCAGTCCCTGGCCTGGTCTGTGGAACGTCAGGGTTCTGAAGGACATGGTTTGAAAAACACTGCCATAGTAAACTGCCAACCCTTAGAATGCATTTTGTGGTCTCTGCCTCCCAGGGTTATTGAACAAGGAAGAGACATCGGTATTTTTGTGTTCAGGCCTTTTGTACAGAAAATGCCAGTGGCTACCAGCCAAGGTCATTTTCAAGCAGAGCCTTGACCCTAAAGTTGGTCATGAGCTTCAAAGAGCTGACTTTATTGAAAGGTGACACGGTGCAGCTTCAGGCTTGGTAAGTGGGTGTTTGAGGGCTGGGAATATCCTTGGCCAGCTCTTTTAGGCCCTAGATAAAAACAGCTCTAGAGTGCTCATTCTGAGCTTGAGTGTGACAGTTAAGAGATTTATTTATCTTGCCTCTCAACCTAGACCATATCTTCTTTTTCTCCTATCTAAGAGACCAAGGAAACGAACACTGGCCACCAAGAGAAGTGGCTCTCTGTCTGAGCCACTGATAAGCTGTCATAAAGGTGCCCAACTGGGGCTCTGGCTCTTGCTCTGAACTCCTGGGATGGGAAGAACACCTCTGATACATCTGTCCTTACTTCAGCAGATCCTGAACAGGGGATCGCCCTGGAGGATCACAGATTTGCTTTTGAGAGACCCTCTTTGTCCCACAAGGGCCCTACTCAAATGTGAGCAATGGGGATATTCAAAGTCAGGATGCAAAATTCTTGGAGGCCAGTCCCCTTGTGGGCTCAGCTGTCCCCTACACCTCTGCTGAAGGCACTTGACTCTCCTGTGAGTGACATCCTCACCAGGATGTGTGAAAGGGGGCTGTGTTTGCCCATACATTTTCTAAGTAATCAGTTAAAGTATCCTGACTTAACCATGAAAGGTAGACAGTAAAAACAAGGAGGGAAAGTGACACCTACACAGAAATCTTTCACCTTGTTCTTGGGCAGCTGTTTACTAAGTCAACAATAGAGAGCCATGGGCACATTCCCTCCTTTCTCCCATTCCTCTGGTCAAGTCCCTGGATTTCTCTTAGTGTTACATCATCAAAAAAATAAATGGGACTCGGATTACCTACAGCATATTAGCTTCTAGCAGCAACCAACTGATGGTTTCTAGAGTTGGTTAGAATTATAGGTCACCTGGAGGTTGGGGAGGATGCAGAGGAGAAGCAGGAACTAGGAGACAGGCTGTGATAGATCAGGCTAGGTAACTTTGGGAAGAAACGGTGGGCGAGAAAGGGACTTAGCAGGTAACTTACAAATATCTTTGTCCCAGAAGCACTAGAGTGGCAGATTGGGAAGTTCCTGAAAGACTCTGGAATCCATGGACTGTAAGACTCATGACTCTGAAGAACAAACATGAAATGGGACCTTTGGCCTTGGGAGAGGAGCCGGTGCTAGCCAATGTAGATGGGTAAGACACTGTCTGGAGACTTGGGGGAGACAATGAGACTCAAAAGTGATAAGACTACGTGAATATAGCTGACTCTCCATATCCATGGGATGCAGACCTGACCAGGCAATCCATGAACTGGATGGGGAATCCTTGAAGAAAGAATTTGACTGGCCATTTTTATTCTTGGCATTATACCCTAAAATACAATTAAACAACTACTTGTATGTATTTATGTTGTGATTGGTATTCCATATCACCCAGAGAGGGTTTGAAATATATGGGAAGCCATGCATAGGTTAGCTGCAAATGCCATGCTATTTTTTGTTTTTGTTTTTTCCAGACAGGGTTTCTCTGTGTAGCCCTGGCTGTCCTGGAACTCACTCTGTAGACCAGGCTGGCCTCGAACTCAGAAATCCGCCTGCCTCTGCCTCCCAAGTGCTGGGATTAAAGGCGTGCACCACCACTGCCCAGCTAATGCCATGCTATTTTATATAAGCACTGGTAATCTTTGGTATCTATGGGGAATCTTGGATCAACCTCCCATGGATACTGAAGGATGACTGTGATGAAACCTAAGGCTGTTTAAACTCCCACTTGTGCCAGGTATTCTACTTTGCAAGTTCAATAGTCCATCGTAATCCACGGATTTACCTTTTACAGGTTCAGTTGTCTGCTGTTGACCCCTGACTGAAAATATTACATAGAAAGTTCCAGAAAGACAAAATTTCTAAGTTTTAGACTGCATTCGATCTTCATTAGCACAGCAGAATCTCACACCATACTGCTTTGTCACACCCAGGGTGCCGATGTCTTGGTTCAGTGTATCCAGACCGTATATGCTATCTGCCCTTTAGGAGCCTTTTTGAATATAAGATTAGCTGTCACGGTATCATAGAGCTAAGGTCGAGGAATGCTTATGTAGTAATCTATGCATTAATGCTTCATTCTATAGAACAGGAGATTATGACATGGAGAGATCACACTTGTATGATTTTTATCATAATATGTTGTTGTAGCTATTTTGTATTTCAGTAGTTGAGTTATTAATCTTTTATTGTGCCTAATTTTTAAAATATCGGGGAAGGTTGCTGCTATTATTGTTTTGTGGTGATAGTGATCACACCTAAGGCCTCTCCACTACTGATCCACACCAACAGCTCTGTGCCCAATTTAAAAGGGACACTTTTACTGTAGGTGCAAAACCAAAACCTAAACCCGGCATAGTAGACAGAATTCAGTCTGACCTGCAAATCCAACCATCAAGCAGGGACTTGCTGTCTTATTTATTAATGCCTTGGGTGTGTGTGGGGTGTGGACAGGGTATCTCTTTGTAGCCTGGCTGTCATAGAATTCACTCTGTTCTCAAACTCAGAGATCCACCTGCCTCTGCCTCCTAGTGCTTGGATTAAAGGCGTGCATAACTATTGCACCAAAGTTTAAAGCCAATGAAATCAGAGTAAGGTTAACAATCATGGCTAGCCTTCTATTTCTGTGGGGAAACTGAGGCACAGAGACATCTAGTATCTTGCCTAATATTGGTAAGGGAGTAGAGTCAAGAGTCAAGTCAATCCAACTTAGGAGTTCCTCTCTCCATATCAGCCATCCAGCATACACCTTACATCTCTAGATCTTCACAGCGCCGTCAAACAAACTTGCATCGAATAGCCAACAGATATCAGGTTATATGGGTGGGCTTGGTGGGAGCAGGGGAAATGAGGCAATCCTATTATAAATCTCAAAAATAAAAGAGATCGTTTTTAAAAAAGAAAGAGCAAACAGGTTTCCTGCATTCACAGTAGAAAGCCATACACAAGGGGGCTGTTAAGGGTGTGTGTGTGTGTGTGTGTGTGTGTGTGTGTGTGTGTGTGTGTGTGTCTATACAAGCACATCGGGAAGAACACTAAGAAAAATTAGAAACTTAGATTATCTAACAGCATAGACACAAAGTCATTTGAATTCTGCTATCAAATTAGATGATTAATTACTTGATTTTAATATATATTTACATGCCTTATCTACTTCTAATTGTAAAACCATAGTCACGGTTTGCACAATGAATACAAAAAAGCGAGTGTGTCTTCCCTGGGCACTCTATGACTAAGGGATGAATGGAAGTGATTTGGGCTGGGTGACGGTGGGAAATGTCACTAATGTACTGTCTGAAAGTTGAGAACCCTCACTGTCAAGAGAGCTCTTCAACGGAGAGGATCTGTTTGACACATCTGCAAGTAAATGACTCGCATTCTCCGAGGAGAACAGTTCCCGTGAAACCGAGTCACATCACGGCATCTTTCACAGTGGCTTCCCTTGCTCACTCCCAACTCTGGTCTAACTGCGTACCTAGCAATCAATCTAGCACCAAGATGGCGCCTTCAGTCTCTGTACATCGCCCAACTCTAACGAGGCCAGCAGCTGACATCTGTGCCTCCCTTCTCTCATGGAGCGTGAGAACACAGAGAAGGAGCGTGCTTCAAGCCGCGTTCTACATTATTACCATTTGTTTTGCCTTTGGTTGACCTGGAATTACCTCATTCTCCCCCTACCCACAGGTTCAGCTGTCAGACACTTTATACCGGATCCGTTAATGCACACAACGGCACCTAGGCCAGGTCAGGCCCAGAGCAGAAGCTCCACAAAACTCCCAGGAGTTTAGGGTGGCTGATGGCAGCTGGGACAGAGAAACACAGGACAGGACTTCTGTTGCCTGGAGACTTCTCTCCTAAAGGAAGGCCTTTGTCTTTTCCAACAGGGAGAACAAACACAAGGCACCAGATCAGCAAGCACAGCTTTCAGGGAACCCAACCTGCTGTCCCTCTCAGCAGATTCGTGATTTCTCTAGGTGACAGTCAATGGGGGAACCTCAAAGGGGCAACTATTCTTTCCCATTGCACAGCAGGGTGACATTAACATGACTCTTTTTTTCCAGCGGACAAGGGAAAGGAAGAGAAGATAAATGGGCTAAAGTTTCAATTGAAATGAAGATCAATAAAGTATTCTTTCCTAGATGTGTGCAACACAAACCTATGCAAGAGAAATAATCTATGAACCCCAGTGACCCCAGGCCTGTGTAGATATCCACAGAGCCTTTACTGAAGTGTTGAAATCCCTCATGACACCAATGATTGCTTTTCCCAAAAGGGTGGAGTCAGAAATGCCTACAGACTCCACCCTATTCTGACCCCCCAGGAATCCATCTTATAGACATTCCCCTAATGAACAAACAGTACAGCAGTGGGCATTTCGGTGGCTGAGTGTACATGGTCATGCTGCACTGGGCTAGTCAGTGACCAGTCTACTCGGTCCCCACCCCAGAAGGGGTAATGGGAAGACAGCTCTTGATTTTGAGGGCCGTGGATACCAGTGTTTTGATGGCCTTGGCTGGGATAAAAAAGCAAGTAAGTCTTAGGTGCCTTGTGAGCTGGGTAGTCTGACCAGGGAAGGCAATATGGTGTATAGCAGACTCTGTATACCATATATGGTCTACTAAGCATGGGACCCTTTCTGTTCCTATAACACTATCCTATGGGTACTGGAGTTTCCTTCTGTAAGACAGACTTTCTTAGAGCCATGAAGATTAGGGAACTCTCAGGAAATCCTGGTGACAGAAAGACCACCTACCGAACTGACACAGAATTCCCTGTCTACTCCAGTCAATGACCTTTAACTTTTGGATACCACCTTCAGGAACATAGCACAATGCCAGCCCCCTCCCTTCGGGCAACACCCATGTTCTCTCAATTGTGACGCACAGAGGTTGAGCGTGAAGAGGCACACCAGCATGAGCTGAGCTCAGAGGCCCCTTGATGGAATGGAGCTGGAGAGAGGAGCAACCTCCTGCTGAGAACCATGACTCTAATTGAAGGCTAATCAAACCATTTCAGTGTCAAACTTGAGCTGTATTGCCTGGCTCTCCCAGAACTGGGCATTCCGAAACACCTCTAGGCTTTACCTTACAGAAAATTAGTGGAGAACCCACAAAACCTGCAAAAGCTCTGCCTATGACCATTGGCCTAATCTCCTCTCAGTAAACGCTTCCGCCTGCAACTGAGACTCGTACAAAGAGAAAAACAACGAAAGAGTCAGAGACCATTGCAGCAAACACTTAGGTGAGATGGCATTAACAAAAACTCAATGATACCTGAAGTCAGAACTAGGAGTCAGAGCTGAGCATGACAAACTCTAGTGTGCACGGGGCACGGAGGTCACAAAAGAATGGCTGGAAATTGCCAGGTACAAGCAGCCAAGAAGAGACAGACCTGTAGTTACCACTCCGAGCATCCAAGAAGTACCCGATAAATACAGATAGGGTGAGCCGCATAATCGAAGTCCCAAGGAACTGCTCTTGAAGCCAAGTCTTTATTTCATGTTGGAGCTTTCGGCTCTAAACCACTCTTGAGTAATGTCTCCTGCCAATCTGTCATTTGAGTTGTTTCGGAAACCGTTTTTAAAAAGGAATTCCACACTGATAAGAAGTTTATTACTCTGTCATCCCATTTGTTAGGCTAGTTGTGATAGTCAGAGGAACGTAAATAATCCCATTCAATTGAAAAAACGGAAGCTTCTTGCAAGCATTCGGACCTTTTGGCATCTTAAGCTCCGTCTGCATTTATCCAAATGCTGGGCTGATTTTTTTTCATGACTGTATGTTGAGAAATTGGGGGTGGGGCAAGAATCTCAGATGACCCTTCAGGAGAAACCAGTTCGCATCTGGCTCTCCTCTGCCACCTGCTTTATCGAACCTCTGTCTTCTTTGCCTTATCCCGAGAAAATGTAAGTTTCTCTAACCATTGACACATATTCATCTGTAGACACCTTTTCCAACTCAACCACTTAAAATTGATGTTTCTTTTTGCTTGTAATGAAGAGAGAGACCTCCACCTTTCAAGTTCAGCCTCACCGACAGAAAGATTAGATTAAAAAATATCAAGTAACTGAAAGGTTCAGAAATCAGCTGCTTTGGTTTTTGTTTTTCTCTCCTTAGGTGTTTACGGTGGAGTGGGAATGGAAACTTGAAACAGACTCGATGCAGACCAATTTCGTGTTCCTGTCAGCATCTCATGACAGGTCCTAGATAAACCCCATAAACTGTGAAAAATGGACAAGTCTTAGTTTCGATAACCTACCCTGGGACGAGGACCAAGGAGTTAAAGTCTTTGGATTCCAGAGTTTATCTCATGTGTTTTCCAATGATTAATCCCAAACTTATCTTATTTTATCAACAATTTCAACAAGCCAAAAGGGAAGTTTTCTACGTCTGGCTGTAGCTCTCCTCTCTCGGCCCCGGCTTACCGATGCCAAATGAAGTGGTGTCAACCAAAAGCGCCCCTCCTTTCCCTTTTCCTGGCACGCAGAATTGCAAGGCAGAAATACAGCAATGCTCTGGAGATTGGAGACGTGGGTGGGAACTGCAGACAGTAGGGTTTTAGACTGTGGGGAAGGCACTGGTGTTGAAGAGGAATAGGAAGCAAGGGGTTCAGGGGTTAGGCCTTGGAAAAGCAATGGGGCTAAGCTGAACAGGGGATGTGAGGAGTTCCCAAGAACGCTGGAGAGAAGAGTCTAGCGGGGCCAGCCTCAGTTTCACTTAAAGTTGCCTCAGACCTCAGAGGGACAGGTGTACATTTGGGAAACAAATCTGCCTATGTTCGTGGGCTCCTACGCTTACTGGGAGTCAGAGACCCATCCACTCACTTTCTAAAATCCTGTTCCAGGGCTGGAGAGATGGCTCAGTAGTTAAGAGTACTGACTGCTCTTCCAGAGGTCCAGAGTTCAATTCCCAGCAACCACATGGTGGCTCACAACCATCCGTAATGAGATCTGATGCCCTCTTCTGGTGTGTCTGACAGCTACAGTGTACTCATATAAATAAAATAAATAAATCTTTAAAATCCTGTTCCAGGGAATGACATATGTCTGCATCCATGCAACCTTTTACATAGTTCCAAGTTGAGGAACCTTTCATCGAAACCCTTTGACCTATCTGAAGCACATAGGATATAAACGTCGGCTTCTATGCAGGTTGAAAGTTACTGGGTAAATCTCTTCAAATCTCCCTGCAGCCTTACCAAGGTCCCATAGGAGTCTTCAGTGCCTTCTGTGGTGGAAGTCAGACTCACTCAGCTTTCTAGAATGTTCTATGGTGAAAGCCATTCCTCTTGGCTCTGCAGTCACCCTGAGTCTTTTCTGAGGTTCTCATTCAGTACTGGCCTTTGGGGAACTCTATGGGACTACTATGCAAGGAGCAAAATGGCTAAGCTGGTACACACACACACACACACACACACACACACACACACACACACACACACACACACACTTGGGGAAGAACCGGGAAAAGTGAGCTATGAGTCTGTCCTTCCCAGCCTGCTGCTGGGGGAAGAGTTGGGCTCACTTGTGCCTGTGATTGCTCTGTCAAATCAATTCAAGAGACCATAAAGATATAAGCACTGAACAGCACCATCACGGGACTCTTTTATTTTTTCAAGGCTCCCTGCCAGATATAACAAGAATAAATATGAAATGGCTTCATATTCCAAGCATGAACTAATGTTGGGGTTGGGGCTGATAAGTAAGAAACAGCTAAACAGACTTTGACACGGTGACTCTGGAGAGAGCAGTGTTCTCACTGGAAGTGGGGGTGTGGGGATTTACAGAGGCTGTTGAGGACAGAGCTGTCTGGGAGAGGTTCCTTCATCATAAAAAACCCAGGCCCCTGCTGACGTTAGGAAAACACTGGTAAATCATCAGGACAATCCAAGAACGGTTCCCTCCGCGCCTGCTGAGCGCTGTGGCTCTCCTTCCTTATCTGGTTCTAATTTTCTTCATGGGTGCTGTTCCCAGTCAACTAATTGAAAGGCTTTTTGGCCCAAAGCCCATAACCCACCTGGAAAAAAAACAAAACAAATCCCCGGAAGGCTCATATTCTTGTGTCTCAGAGAAGTAAAAGGAAGAGGACCCACCCCTTCCCGCGTCCCTGCTGGGTCAGGAATGGGTGCCTAGGACACAGGTAGGGAGGGCTAGCTGGCTGGACATCTCTCAGTGCAGGGAGTGTGGTAAATCACTGGCTTTCAAAGTCTGAGAGAAAATAAGGCCATTATGAGGCTTTTAATATCAACCATAATAGACTCCCTACAATTTGCTTCTCTTTGGCTGCGTTTATGGACCCCCTGGGCCTCCCTTAGTGCTTGGTCTGACACTCCCCAGCATGGTACTGAGGTAAGAGAAGGGTTAGGGAACAGTTAAATACATCTGAGGCAAATACTACCTCAATGACAGCCTCACGAGGCAGCCTTGGTCACATAGGTTCACCCCTCAGCTAGGGACCGAATGCTTGTGTTTCTAACAGAAGTCAGATGGTGAAACCCTGATGTCCAATGAGATGGGATTTTGGGTGAGATCTCCGGGGTCTGGATGAGGTCAGGCGAGCAGAGTGCTTGTGATGTCTCCAGGGCCTCATGAGAAGGACTCAGAGAACTTTAAGAGAGAGTGAGACAACAACAGGCTGTTCTAGAGGCCAGAAGGAGAACTTCACCAGATCTGACTGTACTGGTCTCCTGATCTTAACCCAGCCTCCAGAAGTGTGGGAAGCCAATACTTGTTTACAACACAAAATCTAGGGCCTGGAGAGATGACTCAGTAAAGGGCTTGACCCATGAGCTTGAGAACCTACGTTCTGATAGCCAACACCCATGTAAAAAATCCAGGCACAGCAGTGTGTGCCTGTAGTCTTGATGCTGAAAAGGTATAGAGAGAGGCGTCCCCATGGCTTGGTGACCAGGTAGTTTTGTTGACTCAGTGAGCTCTAGGTAAAGTAAAAAAAAATAGTTATGGAGAAAGTTATAGAGAAAAACAGTCGGAGATAGAGAGATGGCTCAGCTGTTCAAAGCACTGACTGCTCTTCCAGAGGTCCTGAGTTCAATTCCCAGCAACTACATGGTGGCTCACAACCATCTGTAAGGGGATCTGGTGCCCTCTTCTGGTATGTCAGAAAAGAGTGACAGTGTACTCATATACATAAGTAAGTAAGAAGAAAACAGCCAGTGTCAAGCATTGGCCTCCACATGCACAGTATGTATGTATATTCATGTATACCCCCTACACACACACACACACACACACACACACACACACACACACACACACACACACACACGCAACCTAGCCTGTACCCCTCTGTTACACTGCACTAAGCAATATCTGCTCTTGTTTCTATAAAATCGAGAATGTAACATCTACACTCCACAACAACCAGAAGGATTCAAGGTGATGCATACGGAGAGTAATGGTGTGTATGACAGCCACTGAGGTTGCCACAGTCAATGTCTTCACCGTTACCACCAGCACCATCTATCTTTCCCATGACCTCAGCCGCAACAGAATGAGAACAGAGACACTACACGCAACCCAGCTCAGCACCACTTCCGGTGATGGGCAGGTGTCGTTCACACCATTAATTCCTGCCGCTATCCTTAAACTAGGTGACTAGGATGAGAGAAAAGATAGACTGTAACATTCATTCAGTCGTTCAACAAATACTGGCTGTATTTTCACGCTTCCAGCATTCACCCAGAATCATGGGTGAATCATAAGCAGGGAAGACTCAGGGGAACATCACCACCATTAGGGCAGCAAGGCAGGGGTGGACAGAGCTTTGGAGAACACAGTACAAAGGGCTCGGATGCAGCCCGGATGCACTGCTCAAGTTCAGTGTTACAGCCAAGGGGCAGCTCACAGCACGCATCAGGACTGTGGGACCTTAGGAGCTATATATAGATCTTCTGAAGATGCAGGGAAACTTTGACCAGTACTTATTAAGTTCGATTCAATATCAGGCACTGTGTTGAACCTAGGAGAGCCACAGGGACCACGGCACGCCCAGAGCCAGCCTCACCAGGGCCTGTCCCATGTGTGGAAAGGATAGACTGACAAGTGACAACCATCTTTCCTGGCACTTACACCAGAGCACTCAACAGCCATGACTGGAAGCTATGCAACTGCAAGCTCTCAACCACGGCC
This sequence comes from Uromys caudimaculatus, assembly GCA_028551405.1. Lineage (NCBI taxonomy): Eukaryota > Metazoa > Chordata > Mammalia > Rodentia > Muridae > Uromys > Uromys caudimaculatus. The sequence goes on from CM052710.1 coordinate 79,382,821, forward strand.
TTCTCTCTAACCACCGATTTCAGTTTTAGGATTATCTTGACAACACGGAGGGCAAAGGTTAACGTTCCCACTGGAAGGACAGATGAGACAACTACAGAGTTGGGCCTGCTGTCCTATTTGGAATTCCTACAAGTTGGTTCCCCACGGCACAACTCCCCGTGGGATCCATTAGGAAGCTGCCTCTCCCCACTCCTCTCCTCAGTAGCCCTCAGCCTCCCCCATTAGCATGTAAGCTGTGCTCTGGGACTGAGAGTGCTGTTTTTTAAACAGTTAAAGCTTTCATTGCAGACCAATTAAAATTTAAAGTCAGCCTTCCTCTCCCCCTTCCCCTCTCTCTCCATCCCTCACGTTCTTCCTCCCCCTTTCTCTCTCTTCTTCCCTCTCCTTCCCCTATCTGTCTGTCTTTGTCTTTCTGTCTCTGTCTGTCTATCTCTCTCAGCCCCCCTACATACACTCATTCCTACCTCTCTGATCACAAAGAACTGTTAACAGTCTGTTGGCTACCACTAGAAACAGGATTTCAAACCCTGACAAGAGGGCACCCTGTCATGTCTGCTTGGTTCCTCCGTTCTGAAGTTCCTTCAGAGAGAGCTGGACGTCTCTCACCTGAGAACTCCTGTTCCTGAACACTGTAGCTTACTCCTCAGCTTCCTGAGTATTTTCGGGCAGAGACCACATCTATGTGCCATGGCACGCTGGTCATGTCATGTAGCTATGCCCCCACCCCCAACAGCCACCTGTGCACTCTCCAGATCTCCGAATTTTGGGGTGTCCTCCTATTCTGTCATCAAGATTGACTGTCAGTGTCTCTTCTTGGCTCAGGAACTATCAGATTGCTCCTTCATTCCAGCCTTATTGACTACCCAGTCTGTGGGCCCCAAATAATAGACTCTAGTGTAGCACTACTAGTCAGTGTTGGAGCAGGTGTCTCTGGCTATGTGAGAGTGTGAATGAGTTTGCATGATACCTGTATGTGTGTGCACGTGCACCTCAAGGTGCAAGTTTTGGAGTGCATATCAGAGTCCATCTAATGTTTCTGAACCAGCTCTGTTAACGTTTGGACAACTTTGACTTCCTCAAAGTAGAAACCACTCCTCCAGAGCTGCGCTCCGTGATCTCTGTCAGAGCTGAAGATGGCCTTTGGCACTGTGCTCCTTCTATACACGCACAAGAATGTGGGTGAGTGCACACACAGACACACAGCAGTTACACTTCTTGCCTTTAAAAATCCGTTCACAACGGGGAATGTCTGAAGCATGGGGCGTGATTATATCGGCTCGACAGGGAAACTCTGAGGCTTAGAGAAGAGGCTGTGAACATCGCCTGGAACAGCGAGTGCATGGTACAAGTTGGAGAAATATCTGCTGTGCTTAGTCAGATGGGTCAGGACTGAGGGTCTGGCTGGATTTCTTTATCAGAAGACAGACTCTAACGTAACAACTGACTTCCTAATTATATTGGACTAAGCACGTGAAGTCTCTGCCTGCTTTCTCAAATGGGACAGATTTCTGCCTTTCCTTGGCCTCACACTCATTTTATTCCAGGAACGGCAGCAGGGATTTGTTCATCAAGCCTACATGTAGGCGCTGGGTGTTACAGAAACACTTGAACATGTATTTCTCACGTGACCCTCCCAACTGGCTCACGGTGAATGTATTTATGTGCTGTTACTCTGCACTGAACGGATGAGGAAACTGGAGTTCAGAGATTAAGCAACTGGTGGGAGGTGACACAGCTGGTAGGTAAGCAGCTGATGTGCACAAAGGCAATTTGACATTTCTACACTCAAGGCAGCATGTCAACGTGAGCAAAAGTCACTGCCCTTTTAAAGAAAAGGCAGAAAGGTTAATTAAGAGAGAGATCACACACAGCACGTGTGAAAGGTCCCGGAGAGATACAAGGGGGAAAGATGGTTTTCCCTTCTTCTAGCTGATCATACACACACACACGCGCGCGCACACACACACACACACACACACACACACACACACACACACGCACACCCTGCACCTTTGGAGAACAGCAACCTACTAATTCATTTTCCAGATCCCACGGAGCTGTGTCTCTGGGTGATCGTAACTCGGTAGAGCCAGCAGACAAGACCTGCAAGGCTCTCGGAAAGATGTCATTAGCTGGAAATGATGCCAGAAGTCACAACGGGGAGTCCGTTTACAAACATTCTCCCCTGTTTGCCAAAGAACAAGTATTGCGTGCAGCTTCCAGAGCCTTCCCAGGTGGGCTTTCTGGGCCAGGCCCCCCAGCTCCACTCAGGCATCTATTCCAGTGAAGAGTATCCCACAGTGAAGCAGGCTGACCACAGTAACACAGAGAGGAAACAGTCAACCAGGTTTGACTGCTGGCAACTGAGCGAGATTGATTCCTCTCTCCTGAAGGAATAGTGACAGTCTTGCAGCTGACTGATGCAGAATCCTAAGATTCTAGCTTTGAAAAATTAATTGAGCATTTACTTTCAGTAAGATATTGGACATACATGTAGAAAAAAAAGCCTTGGAAGAGATACCGCTATGTCTGATACGGTTAAATGTGTGTCGAGGAGAAAATATTTTAATTATGGCTGGAATCTATCTGGAATGATTAATTTGTATTTGTTTTCCGTCAATTTTTGGTGGCTGATTTAACATGGCTAAAGTCCCTAAAACTGTGTCCTAGAATGAGGGTCATCCTTTCCAGAAGTTTCTAGTGGCTTAGATGGCGGAAGCCAAGTTGTCAAATACAACCCTGGATGCTCTGCCTGCTACTTTCATTTGCTAAACCCAGCAATCCTAGATAGCACCTGAAATAGAAGGTAAGTTGACAATACAATGAGGACAGAAATTCATCCCGAGTCCGTAAAAATGAGTTTGTGAACTGAGATTCATCTTCATTAGAAAATAATACCTTTTATTTTTAGAGTACCTTGGAGTGTAGGAAGTGCCTGCGCGCGCACTCTGTGTCACTTGATTCTCCCAGTAACCGGGTGAGATGAGAAATGTGACTCTAATTATTTCCAGAAAAAGAAACAGGCTCTAGGAAGCTAGGCCCCTCAGAAGGCTCCAAGTTCACACGGGCCAGAGCTGTAACCAAACCCACTACCGCATCCAGTTCAGGTTGGCTCTGGGACCCTGGTTAGCTTCTGAGTCCCAGCCTGGTTCGGGCACCAGCATCCCAGAAATGATCTCACTAAGTTCAGTTCCCAACTGTTTCTTGCAAAACTGTGGGCACCATGAAGTTTTAGGTGCATATGCTTCCAGGCTACCTCTCCCAGGCTTGCAGAGAAGCCAAACGCCGACCATTTTATTTAGTGAGGTGGCCAGCTATACCTCCATACCTCCATTGCCGGTGTCTCTAAAGCTTCACCTTCCAGGCTGGGTTACACCTTTCTACAAAGATGTTGTGAGCCCTGTGCAGCTCAAGGAAGCTGGGGTGGAGGGTGATTTATGAAGAAGAGACATGTTCAAAGAGCCAGGTCAGATTTTTGGGGATGCCCTCAAGACCGCCCCCCCCAGAGGAGGTGAGGCTGAGGAATGTACCAGCAAGCATACTCAAGACAGCCATTTGCCTGGGGGAAGGGCCCCTCTGTCAGTGCTCAAGGTTTTACACGTCCTAAAATCTTTTACTTATGGACATCAGGTCAAAGGGAAGGGAAAACCCCAGCTGCACTTTAAAATTACCTGCGTGTGGCCGGCGGCTGCTTGTGAAAGTGCCGCAACTGGTTTCGCCATCACAGAGGCTGACAATTCTCTGTATTGTAGGGAATAATAAAACAAAACAAAACAAAACAAAACAAAAAAACCCCAGGAGTGCCCACTTTGATACAAGTTTCAGTTTTTCCCTCTGTAAAGGGTGCTCAAACCAGATAATGTGATAATGTTCTCTTCTTTCAATCAGGTGTAGTGTCAGTTTGCATTTCCAATACCTTGGAGTGAGACTGATTATCTACCAAGTTGTGGATACAAAAGACCTCGCTTATTATTGGTGGAAGTCATTTTGGAGGGAGCGAGGGGAGGGCATCCGCTCCATGGTGAAATCCCACAAGGACTTCCACGGCTTTGTGATTTTGAAGCAAGATGGCAGGAGGTTTGCTGGCCTGTGTGCTCCTGAGCTTGTAGTGCTCCTGACTTGGAGTGCTCCTGAGCTAGCAGTGCTCCTATAGCTTGCAGTGCTCCTGACTTGCTGTGCTCCTGAGCTAGTAGTGCTCCTATAGCTTTCACTGCTCCTGACTTGCTGTGCTCCTGAGATTGTAGTGCTCCATGAGCTAGCAGTGCTCCTGAGATTGCCTTCTCCTGAGCTATCCCTCCTTTGAAGGATCTCACTTACCAGTGGCCACTAACGCCAGCCCTTAGGGGAACAGCCACCTTTGAGAACATAGGGAAGGCCTTGGATCAGTGTCAGGACCCTTGGTCAATCTGGACAGGTATGCTGCCGGAGTATAGGGCTCCCTCTCACATTCCTGGATTCCGAGCCTGAAGAAAGAATCACTGAGTAAAGACTCAGCTCATTTATGAGCTCACAGGTCCTTTCTTGCACCTCAGGTGGGGTGACATGTAGAAGTGGAGGGCCGCCCACACGGCCTTGCACTGAGACTTCATGAATTGTTACATTTAGTGGAGTCAAAGAAAAACAAAACATAGCCTTGGGGATTATTTCCCATCCCATCATCCCCTCTTACCCTTCCCACTGCAACCCTGAAGCCATAAAACCACTGACTGGGCTAATTCTGCAAATTTGTCCATATCAAATATCTATAGAAATCGCTTCCAACACACTTGCAGGAAGGAAGGGCTCCTCTTCCATTTGTCTCATGATGTCATGTTGGAGCCTGTACACCACAGCAGCCAAGCAGAGGGCTGTAGGTATAGCTCAATGGTATAGCACTTGCCTAGCATGCACAGGGTCCTGGGTTCAATCCCCAGTACCCTAAAAAATAAAAACTGGTAAAGCTAGGCCTGGAGAGATGGCTCAGTTGTTAATCGTGCATTTTGCAGGCACGGCCAAATCCCAGCCATGTTAGATGGCTCACAATCACATTTACTCCAGCTCCAGGGATACACCACTTAAGATGTGACTGTGAGCGTGTGTGTGTGCACACTCTTACACACACTACATACATATACACACCACATATAACCCCCAGTTTTTTAAACAGACCTTTAAAAAGGAAGAGTCTGGTAAAGCCAAATTGTGAGGTACACGAGTCAATACAATATGGATCCTGACCACTACCTGATAATCAGACAACCTCGGAGTCTATGTAACTTCTTGAATTTTCATTTTTTAAAAAAGGAATAGTACTACAGATTAGAGATTCCCTACTCCAAAAACCCTAAAATCCAAGATTTCTAAAGTAAAACCTTTAAGAACATTTGCATCTAGTCAAGTGGAGCTCTCTCTGTGTGCCCGCTGTCATAGGCAAGTACTGTGCATAGGCAGTACGTGAAATATACGAATGAACTCTGTGTTTGCACTTTGGTCTCATTCTTAGAATAACTCATTATAGATACGCAACAGTTCCGAAGTCTGGCCCATTTCAAAGCCTAGAACACTTCTGATCCCAATGGAATGGAAGCCCTTACTGCGTGCTGAATAACAGGTTTTGAGATGGATTAAGATGATTAAACCCAGCATACATCAAGTACCAAACTGTGAGCTACTAACTGGGGGTCCTCGTTGGCACTGTCTCTGCCCTCCTACTGTTTTTACCAGTATTTGTGAGAATAAGGAGAGGAGAGACCTGCTCGGATTCCTGGCCCTGAATGCTGTTCCATCATTCTGTGACACCATAATTGGAGCTGCAGCTCATAGCTGTGAGTGTTGGCAACCCCAGCCAGTCTTGCTTCCCATCCTCTCTCCAGCAGCCTCTCTCCTGCCCACCTTTCTAGAGTCTGTGGCTGAGTGTCACGGTGAGCACTGACTCAGGGCAGCTTGAGGTAAGTACCCTGGGGCCTGCAGGATTGGAGACAGGAAGGCCTCTTCCCGGGGAAGTTGAACCCCAGCAGAACAGGATGGAGGCAGGGCTGTCTCCTTGGGTCCATAATTAAAAACTGAAACCCGAGACTCTTCTGCTAGGGGAGACCTGACCACAGGTTTCATCTTTCAAAGGGTCACCTGGATCTTTATTAAAGTCTGACTCGTGCCTTAAGACTGGGTCACTCCACTCACAGCAGCCTCCTGACCTCTGCCTCACAGAGCATTTTGGGGATAAAGATGTAACGTGGAATTCAACCCTGGCTGACCAGAACACTGGAACAGTCAGAGCCTAGGACAGATCCTAAGTACCTCCTCAACAGATGAGTCTATCTGTTTTGGTCTCCGTTCAAATATTCTCTCTTGAGGAAGACCTTCTTGGATGCCCAAATTCAGTTCTTTAACACATTTCCCTTTTCTATTTTCTTGTGGCACTCACCCCTGTGTCTCAAGAATCTAGTAGCTTCCTTGATTGATGCTCCCTAGACCATGGGCTCCAGGAAAGGAACACAGCCTGTGGAGCTCACAAGGGAGCTGAGCTCTCTCCACAAACATCACAGTCCATGCATGGGAGAAAAGAGAAAACCTCAAAACACCAGAGGGAATCTAAGACGCCTGCCTGCCAGTGGAGCCTGCATTACAGAGACTGTTTTGTTGAAGGAAGAAAGGAAGGAAGGGAGGGAGGGAAGGAGAGGAGGGGATAGGGAAAGAGAGAAGGAGACTCAGTTATGCTTTAATCTTGATAATCAAACTTTATGACACATTCATAGACTGGCAGAGGTCCATAGAACACGATATTCAAAGACTGAAGGACTCAGGGAGGTAAGCATTTCTGGTAGTATGGCTCACCGTTTATATATTGTAAATTCCCCCTCTCCCTTCTGCCTGCCCATCCCCTCTCCGTCCTCCTCTGATACTTCTCTCCCTAGACTTAGCAAATTTTCTGAACCCAAACTGGCCAGAGTCTGGATCTAGGCACCTGGAGTAGAGATTTGCTATGAATTTGAAGAGTCAAGAAACTAAACAAAGTACTGGTGGGGTAAAGATGGTGAGATAAAAAAGGAAAAAAATAACACCAGGAAAAGGCAAACAAATAACGGTAACTACAGAGAGTAGCAGCTGAGTTTCCTTTGGCTGAATCTGCAGCAGAGTTTCAACTTTAGCCGGCCAAGCGCATGCAAAGGAAGCCGGCCAGCCAAACTCGCTTCCAAGGGCATCTCTGCTTGTGAAATCTGTTCAAAGGGCCTCAGGTAGGGAAGGGAAGCAGAGCTGAGAAGGTGGCTCTCCTTTCGCAGGAGCTTGAGAGATAACCTCAGCAGGTGGTGGGGGTGCCTTAGTTGGCAACAGAGCAAAGCTTTTCAGTGGAGCAAGAGGCAAAACCTGGCTGAGGAGGAGGGCTCCCCATACAAAAACAAAGCAAAAGCTTCTACAAGCTGACTTCCTGGGCCTCCTGTGGCCTTTCTGTGTATTAGAGGAACAAAACAAGAGTACATCTGGTTTGTGTGATATCCCTGCTCTTCCCTGGGTGGCTGCTGTCATGATCAGGACATAACATACTCCTGCCAAGTCAGGTTTGGGGCATGTTCTCTGGTGACCCTGCATCCAGCAAGTGTGCAGTTGGGTGTTGATGGCTGTGGGTACCTGCCCAGGGATGCTGGATTCTAAGCTCACCAAGTCAGTCAATAATGACTGTTTGAGTTCCCCAAAACAGTATCTCAACATGCACAGGTTCTAGATAAGTAGGGGCAGGCTGGAGAAGTTTCTGATGTCCTCATCCAGAAGTCACATAAAATGCATAGCTATGCAACTTTGAAGAACTCACCTTAGGAACCCTCCAACCTTGTTAAAAAGAAAAAAGAAATTGTAATATATGCCCCCAAAGATCTCTCGGTTCAAAATGGTTTTTATATACGAAAGTCACTTCTCTCTAGCTTATCTTTTTCTTTTTTAGTTCTTCTTTTTCTTCTGCCATTCTTTTGACCCCTCTCTTTGTCAACACTCCTTCACCTACCTCACAAGGGGAAGGCAGTCCCAGCAGCACACCATGGAAGCTAGAAGTCAGGCACTGCACCCCCAAATCTGGCGCATTTGGGGATCCAAGAAAGTCTTCCTAAAGAGAATATTGGAATGGAGACCTGAACGAGGAGAAGGGGCTCTGCTCTGGGTAGACGCATCCACTTAGGATCCAATGCTAATTTGACTATCCACGTCTGAAACGCTAGGACAAACCCTCAAGTCTCTCGCTGAATGACCAGTAAGAAGGCTGGGCAGTCAGCAGGCAAAGGTGGTCTAACAAGGTCCTGGGGGTCCAAGGTAATACAGTTCTGCACCTAGAAGCATGGGCCGATCCAGAAGCCAGGATACGTGCAGGAATGTAACATTTCTGCCACAGAAATCTAAGCTAGGCTAACGGGTGGAATGGCTAGCCACCAAGGGATCACGCGGATTACGCTGGAGTGAATTTTATAGATCCAGAAAGCCTTGTTAGGAGAGGGGCGTTTCATCTGCAAGCTTAGCAAAAACTCCTAATTAAAACCGTAATTTTTCATTAGCTCTCTATTCCTGTAAGTTGAGAAATCACACCGTTTGGGACCGATCTGTCCATTAAACACACAATAAGTGCAGTGATCATCTGCTGAACACTGGTTGCCATGCCAAGCTCCATAGAAATCTGTCCCCTAATCTGCCATAAAATAGGGGACTGATGCACAGTATTAAGTAGTATGTTCTTAATCGTGAGATCTGATTTCTCTGCACCATAGTCATTTGAGAAATGAAAGAGATTGGGCTTTAGATATCATAGGCTTAATATGATTATTTTTCAATCAAAAATTTGAATAAAGCATTTACAACAGTCACAATATAGTAAATGCTATACAAATATTTCTTGTTACATCGTCTGTCTTCTACCTAAGGTTACTTTAATGCCCACAGAACATGAGTTACAGATAGCCAAGTAGTTTGAATATAGCTCCGCTTGTCTCCATCCTGTGATGCCTCTAGCTATGTATATTAACATCGAAGAACCAAAGTTTACTTGGTGGAGATGTCTTTCAATATTTAATGTAGACGTTGGATGTAGCTGAATGGTAAAGCTTGCCTAGCATGCATGTGGGGGCGTTGGTTTGATCTTCTTGCACTGTAAGAAAGATGCTGGTGCTGATGGTGCTGCTGCTGCTGCCGCTGACAGCAGTGATGGTGATAATGAAAGATGCAGGTGCTGATGCTGTTGTTGGCGGTGCTGATGAGTCAAGAGAACTTAATTCTGTCTGTATGACTTGTACTGCAATCTGTATGCATCTGTGCTTCAAATCCCTGAGCCACGGAAAGGTGCAAGTCAAATTGACATCATAGGCAGGCAGACTTTAGACACATCTACAGCTTTTCCACTGGTATGGGCTGATTAGGCTGCTCTGTGCTCTATCTGGGGTTCCTGAAACTTGACTCTCCATACAGTTTACATTTTGCAGTCTCTGGCTAAGATTGCCTTCCTCTCCCTTTCAAGTGACTTGACTCACACTGGACAATTGGGGTCCAACCAAGAGAAGTAAAGACATTGAACGGACAAGGCCAGGTACAGACATGAAAATGCTGGCAGCTGTCATCAAAGCAAGCTTTGGAAGCAAAGAAATCAGTCTGTTGGGAAGTTTGGGCAGGGTTCATAGCATTCATGATGGCCCCTGCATCAGAGGACAGCTGGGAAGAGCAGGCATATGACATCCGCTCTGCAGCCAGCCCCTTACTTCCTGTGTGTCTATGTGTGTGTGATCATGGAAACAAGAATGTACTATAGACATGGATGGTCCCAAAGGTGTGTGCGTGGGGCAGAAGTAACTCTGGGAAGGGGGACTAAAAACTACCAAGAATAAGACCCAAGAGGAGGCTTATGTGGATGAAGTTTGTGTTTAGCAACAAGGTCATTCTGTCTGCAGAAGAAAACTAAGCCAAAACAAACCAAACCTAAGGACTGTGGTCAAGCATTGGAGCTGAAGTAATCCAGAGCCACTGAGATTCACAGAAAGGGAAATGGACTTTAGCAGTGAAATGGGAAAAAGTATTTGGAACCCAAGCTACCAGGATTGCTAGATTCCATTGCTGAGCAAGACTATGGCTGCTGTGAACCTAAAACAAAACAAAACAAGCAATTCTGAAGCCTTGTTCCCCACCATTCTACTTCTTTATCCTACTGCCCCAGAGTGATTTCAATTACTTACACATCTGTATCAGAAGCATAGGGGAACTTACAGGAAGGCAAGCTCTCAGGCCCAATATATACTGAGTTGGAATCCCTAGCAGAGGGGATATCCATTACCCCCAAATCTCCCCAGGTTCCTGAGGTAAATATCCTAAGACCTGAGGCCACCGGGTAGCTCACATCTGCGTTTGCAGAGTGCATGTGCAAGGCTCTACCCACCCTGAGATTTCCAAATGAATCCATCTTCTCAAACTCACCTGAAGGCTTCTGGAATAGACAATAACAATCAGGGCTGCCTTGCCAAGGAAAGGAGCTCTTTTAGCTGCCAAAATCATATCCCGGGCCAGCACATTGCCCAGCTGCTGAGCTAAGGACGAGGGTGGCTGAGGCATTCCATATTCCCAGGCAGACAGGTGAAGGTGGGCTGCCAAGACTCACCAGAGATGGGGACTTGAGAAATGAGCAGATCTGATCACTTAAGGGCAAATTTCCATGTTCAATAATCAGACATGAGCACAAGACTCCCCATCATTTACTATAAAAGGAATCTTGGGGGAGGGGGTGTTAACATTTTTTCCTCCCTAATCTCTGTGTGTTGGGTGGTGAACTACAGAGACAACCTTAGGCTTGCTACTTTACTCTTGGCCCCTTTGCATTTTCTCACTCAGAGAATCTCAAATATCCCTACCAATACTCAAGATAGGCAATTGGCTATTTCTAGAGGAAAGCAGGGGTCTTGGAGATGGATTCTTCTTCCTTCTGCTTCCATTACATCTTTGGACCATGAGCAGATGGGCGGACACATGTGACTGCCTTCTCTAGGCACTGCAGAGGTGACTGCTCAAGGTCACTCACAATGCGTTGTGACATCTCCCTGCTGAAGTGCTGTGCTTAGGACTTTGCATTGGCCACCAGAGAGTTAAGGAAGCCACTCCCTGACTCTCATGGCCAATTGGCCTCCCTCATGCTGGTTGCTATGCAACAGGAGAGAAGCCAGTGCGACAGGGCTAAATATTTCTGAAGATGGAGGGAGAGTTTTTAGCTGCACCATGGCATGATGGGAACAGCAGCCACAAAGCTTCTGGAATGAAGGATCCAGTCTTTGAGCTGGGACAGTATATTCCATATTAACAAGCAAGGTTCCTTTGTAGAGGCTGGGGTGGCAAGCAGGTGTTGAAGAAGCAGACAGCAGCCTAAATGTTTGCTGAGTCACACTTGGCTTGAAAGGTTTTGTTTGTCGTTTTGTTTTATTTTGGTTTTGAGGGAGGGTCTCTCTACATAACCCTGGCTGTATTGGAACTCACTCTGTGAACCAGGCTGTCCTTGAACTCACAGAGATCCACCTGCCTCTGCCTCCTGGGTGTTGGAATTGAAGATAAGAGCCACGACCGCCCAACTTGGCTTGGAAATTTTAACTCTTTCCTACAATTCACATATTCAACTATCTCAGAGCAAAATCAACATTAAACCAGAGTTCAAGTAAATAATAATAATGATAATAATAATAATAAAAATTAGAAAAGCCTGTAGGACCATGGCCTTTCTCTTAAATCTTGGTAGTTTCTTTGAAAGAAAGTTTAGTTTCCCTGTATGAGTAGCTTCATGTACAAGCTGCATCTTATTTATGCTACACGCTAGTGCCAGGGTCAGGGGCACTAATGGCTTTTTAGTTAATGGATTACACAGAACCTATACCACCTGCTTAAATGGCAAAAGTTTATACTGAAAATATAACTTCTTTAGTCCCATTCCAAAGATCGTGAGTGTGGCACTTGAAGCTTATGCTTTTTAATAAACAACTTTTTTTTGTACATAGCATTATTTTCCTTTGAAACATAGCTGGAATCATCTCTTCTGTAACATCTCAATTGTTTCTCAGACATCTCTTATGCATTTAATCCATTTATACTCATTACCTCCAGTTCTTCTCCAGAAAACACAGACACTTTTTTGTAGTTCTTTGCAAACTATCTGAAATACTCGTATTTCATGTTTTGCTGGGGAAATATTTTCCCTGGACTGCAACCGTGGGTGATACACTATGGATCTGGGGCCGTAATAGGCCATTGTCAGTCTATGGAATCAAGTTTACTGGAACAGCTCTGCCATTTTTCTTAACATTTTATAACATAGTCATAGTGTAGTCATAGAAATGAATGGGTAAGATAGAGATGATATGGCTTACAAAGCTTAAGATATTTATTTTGCCATCTGGCCTCTTACAGCAAAAATCTGCCATGTGTTAGTTTGGATGAGTGGCAAAGCCTGGTTAACCCCTAAACATAGTCGTTTCTGGTTCTGTATCGACACTACATTTCCCAGCCTTCCTTGCAGTGAGGCATGATCCTGTAACTGAATTGTGATGGAGCAGATGTGTGAGAAAATTATGAGTCTAGCCTGCATACAATCTCCCTATGTTTGCATACAAGCCCACCATTGACTTCGGAGGTCCCCTGGAGGTATTGGGGCTCATAATTTCTACCCTTAATCATTCCTTGCTGACAGGAATCTGGTCTCTTCCTTCTTACTTGGAGGCAAAACACTGAGCCAGTAGGAAAAGCTATTTTGGTTTTTAAATGAGAGAGAACCCAACCTCAATCAGTTTGTGTCTTTATGCATTATATTAAGTCCATTTGTTTCAGCAGCTTGAATTAATTTAATTTAAATACTGAGCTTCCTCCTTTAGGCTAGTTAAGGAGCGGAGTCTTTTCCTTATTCGGAACACCCCTAGCATCTCTAAAAGCATGAGCCAGGAGGTCAGGGACCACTACTTTAGGACAGGAGAAAGGAGACGGAAGAACCAGGGAGGGTGGTGGGTATGGGAACTAGTTTTGCCTGGGGTCTCATCCACATCCTACAAAGGCACAGGGAGCTTGTCATACACTCCCCCCTACCACCACCACCACACACATGGCTGGAACAAGAGGCGTGGCTCTTTCTCCAAGAGACAATCATTTCCAGGGCAGATGAAGCAGTCTAGTATGTGGTTATAATACCATAGAAAGACAGTGGAGCCTTAGGGATGAATTCTTCATACAATGAGGCAGACCTGGTGTGAGACTGTCCTGGCAGAAATTGTGTCCCTTAAAGCAAGTCACCACCCCTCTGAAGCCATGATTTTCTATGTACGTTTACCTCTCAATGTGCCACACTAGATTTTGGGCAGAGAAGGAGCAATTGTTTATAAATCAAGTAGCCAGGATGCCCATGGTCCACTAAAGGGGCCTCGGGGTATGAGGCAACATTTAGGGGGTAGACAGAGCGCAGGTTTGGGTTGCTCATTGGTTTGAGGGAAACTTTTTAGGACATATGTTTATGTGTGTAGAACTTTGAAGTGTTCGCTGATGTTTTTCACAGAGCCCACTCTTAAACAGATACACTCCCTTGTGCCTGGGAAGACAAGATGCAATCCACCTTTGCTTCGGGGATGATTGTACTGGCTCCATGTGGAGAACAAAGACACGAATTCTTGGTCTTTTAAGTTTAAAAAATCTAGACCCATGTTATCTAATACGGTGGCTTCTAACTACATGTGGCTATTCAAATTTAAGTGAGTCAAAGTGGAACAACCCCCCCCCCCCAAACTCCAGTCTTATCGCTCATGTGGCTTTGGCTACAACGACTGGAAAAGAACATGTTTTATCAGACAGCTCTGCGCTGACTCAAGTGTACCCAAGGTCTACTGGATTCACCAGAATTAGGACCCAGGTCTTTCCAAAGATTCCTCCACCTCAGAGACATAGATGGGCACATGGTGACTGACACAGGATTGGAGGCAGGTCAGATCAGAAGACAACAGAAACCAAGGGCTGAGGAGACATAGTCCCTCTACTAGTGGGGGCCACTCAAGGCAGAAAAGGCTCTCAACACTACCTCAGCTCTTGGTCCTGAGGCAGGAGCATGAAAAGGGCAAGGAAGGCATGGAGGTGATTAGTTACCTGGCTCAAGGTCTTCAGACTCCTACCCCCGCCCCAGGAGAGAGGAAGTAAGCAGCAGGACTATTACTGCCCATGGGGAGAAGCCCATGGAGGAAGCAGGATTGTCTCACTAGACATCAAGGTGGACCAAATGATGATGCATTGCTTCCTCCTTTGAGGCAGGATGTGGGATCAAACTCTACTACGTGCCTACTCAGAAGCAGTCTACCTCTTGTCAAACAGGACAGGAACTTGGAGGCAGGAGCTGACACAAGCCATCAAGCCTCTGGCTTCTCCTCATTGATTGCTCAGCCTGCTTTCTAGGAGCAACGGCACAGAGCTCAAGGAGCTGACCCCTCTGATCAATCACTAATTAAGAAATGCCCTATAGTCAGATCTTACAGAGGCAATTTTTCTCAATTAAGGTTCCCTCCTTTCAGATGACTCTAGCTTGTGTCAAGTTGACATCAAGCTAGACATCACAACGACCTGTCAACCTGACACACAGACACATCATTGTTAAGCCATAGCCTTTCCTTTCTTGTTCATCCCCAGGATCACACAGTGATATAGACATCACAGTATATAACTATTTGAAATTTAAATGTCCCGCAATCTTTAAAAATTTAGTTTCTCTTAAATATCCAGTCTCTAAAAATTTCAAAATTTCCTTAAAAGTTCAAGTCTCTCGACTGTAGGCTCTATAAAATAAAAAAATGAAAACACTTCCTTACTTTAAGAGGGAAGACCCAGGGCACAGTCACAATCTAAAAAAAGCAAAGCCAAATTCCAACAGTGTGAATAATTCATTGTCTAATGTCTGGGATCCACTCATGATCTTCTGGGCTTCTCCAAAGGACCTGGGTCACTTCTCTGGCTCCTCTGTAGCACATACAGCTTGGCTTCTAGGCTCCACTACACAGCTGTTGATGTTCTTGACGATCATCTCATGGTACTGGCATCTCCAAAATCTATGGCCTTCTGCTGCAACTGGGTTCCAAATTCACCAAGAGAGCCATTCCTGGGCTCTCCTCAGGGACTCTAGACCTGCCACACAGTGCCAAACCTCAGCTGCTCTCCATGATCCCTTCATGCCTTCAAAGCCATTACCACCTGTGTGAGTCTTATACTACCAAGACCGGCTGGCAGCTTGAACGACAACCTGGGCCACATCTGGAACCCAGCCTCTCTGTGCTGACCCCAAGGAAACACTTCCCAGAAGAGTCTACCTCAGTGATGTTGGTCTCTTCTTAATCGCTTCCAATTTCTCAGCTCCAGGTAGGCAGCATCAATTGTCCGTTTAAAGCAAAGTGGTTCTGGTTTCTCGTTAATCTTGGAGCCTACTCTTGAGCTCCAGCTGACCAATCCACAGGTTCTTCACTCAAAATATCAAATGGCTGACAAGAATCATTTAGGGATCCTCAAACTTCTCTTTGCTTTTCTCTCAATATCTAAGCTCCCAGAGAACGGCTCAGCAAACGTTGAACACTCACTGAATTTTCCAGCCTGAAGTTCTAAAGTCCTTCCACAATCCCCCCTAAAACACACGGTCTAGTCTATCGCAGCCTACCCCACAACCCTGGTACCAATTTCTGTCCTAGTTATGGCTACTATATCTGCAATGTAACACCATGACCGAAGCAGCTTGGGGGAGAAAGGGGTTTATCTGATTTCCACTTCCACATCACTGCTTATTATTGAAGTCAGGACAGGAACTCACACAAAGCAGGAACCTGGAGGCAAGAGCTGATGCAGAGGCCTTGGAGGAATGATGCTAACTGGCTTGCTCAACCTGTTCTCTTATAGAAGCCAGGACCACCAGCCCAGGGATGGCACCACCCACAATGGGCTGGGTCCTCGCCATCAATCACTAATCTAAAATATGCCTTACAGACAAATCTTATGGAGACTTTCTTGGCGTTTTTTTTTTTTTTTTTTTTTTTTTTTAAGATGTATTTATTTGTTATTTATATGAGTAAACTGTAGCTGTTTTCAGACACCAGAAGAGGGCACCAGATCCCCTTACAGATGGTTGTGAGCCACCATGTTGTTGCTGGGAATTGAACTCAGGACCTTTGCAAGAGCAGTCAGTGCTCTTAACTGCTGAGTCATCTCTCCAGCCTTATGGAGACTTTCTCAATTGAGGCTCCAACCTTTCAAATGACTCTAGCTTGTGTCAAGTTGAAGTAAAACTAGACAGTGTACCTCTGAATTACATCTCCTCTTCCTCCTTTCTGCTGGGTAACATTCAAACACTTAGAAACTCATACACACCCCTCTGGGAAAAAAAAGGGGGTGACCCAGAAATGTCTGCAGTTTGGTTTTTGTGGAAAGTGAGCATGAGGGAAACATTTTTTTTTTTTTGATACTTTATTTACATTTCCAATGTTTCCCCTTTTCTGGGTCTCCTCTTTGGAAACCCCCTATCTCCTCCCCCTCCCCGCCTCTGTGAGGGAATTCCTCCTCCCACCTACCCGCCCACCCATTCCCATATTCCCACCTTGACATTCCCCTTTACTGGGGCCTCTAGCACCCTCAGGCCCAAAGTCCTCTCCTTTCTCCCTGATGGCCATCGAGGTGATTCCTCTGCCTCATATGTAGTCCAAACCATGGGTCAATAGATGTGTA
>CM052710.1:79399624-79605339 GCA_028551405.1 Uromys caudimaculatus
TGCTCTTGCTCCCTCCATGGGGCTACCAATTCCCTCCGAGAGGGAAACATTTTTTATAAACGAAGCCACCTCTTTTTGGATTCTGAAGCTTGCAGACTGAGTTATGCCCACTGTATATTTCTTATATTTGCCTGGTAGAAAAATGTTCCTGCTGCTAAATACAGTAAGAATTGAAAGCTCAGTGGCACTCAACCTCAATTTCTCCATGCACAAGCCCATGACTAGATATGAGGGTCTGGGATAACAGGAAAAGGCAAGAAGAAACAGTGCTCTAAGTTGCCAGGGACCTTTAGTATGTGCCTTGATGTTTTCCCTAAGGGGAACAAAAGCCAAAACGATAAAACACTGAATGTGTGCTCTCCGCTTCAGTATCAAGGTGCAAAAAAAGAAGACACCCCCACCTCAGCCCCAGGTCCTGCTTTGCTCCAATAGGAAGTGGGGAAAGGGTATTGTGTAAGAGCAAAGAACTGCACTTACCCACTTGGCAGATCCCTGAGCCAGTAACTTAATCCAAGGAGTGGGGTAGGGTACAGAACATGGACACAGAGGGAATTTAGCAAGGGGGCAATGTCAGCATGATCACGCTCCCCCTTGGGAGAGGGGGAGGAGCACTGGAAAGGCACACAATAACAGTGCTTACTGGGCATCATCGATGTGACTTGTCTAGTAAACAAAAGAACGGGCATTTAGCGGGGACACTGTGTCTTCTTCTAATATAGTATGCTGCCCCCATGTTGTGTGTGGGTGGATACAGATTCTCTAACATTAAAACAGAGAGCTGTCAATCAAAAGCCTCTTAACAGGCAGTGAGCTAGATATGTATTTTTACTCCCTGGAAACTGTCAAAATGTCTTTGAGACTTTTATGGTTGACTAGGCCAGGGTCCCTCTCTGAGTCCTATGGCATCCCTGCGGGGTGGAGACAGGGAGATGGGCAGCACTTCTTGTTGGCAGGAATGGGGTATGACACAGCCTGGGCTCTGTGTTCTCCTCTAGCTGTGACACCACTTTCTCCAGAGTAAACTGTGAACTACTCGGAACCAACCAACCCCTTTAAAGGAGGTGACAACAGAAAGCAAAGAGGGAAAGAGGAAAAATAAGACATGGACAGGAAGGAGAGCTATAAACCCAGGACGTGGACTTGGCTTGAAGCCACTCCGGCCCAGGTGTTACAGCATCCTCCCTGGGCCATGGACAGGACAAAGCTTTGACTCCTGAAGTCTCCAGACATTGCTAAGCCTCACAGCTTGGAAGCCAAGTCATAAAACCAAATGACTATGCAATGAGCCCTCATTGCTCATTATTAGAGCAGATACATATTATATCTCTAAATGCAAGTATGGAACAGGTCAGAGTATTGGAAGTTTCTAGAAGCAATCCATTCTTTTTGGCTGATAAGTAGATCGATATCCGAAAGAAATTCTTAGATGTATGGTTCTAGAATCACTGGAGAGTGAGTTTTTTATTTTTTTCCTCCAAAATTGTCTTGACTCTACTTGGAATCTTGAAATTACTACTTTAAAGAAAGTGTGTGTGTGTGTGTGTGTGTGTGTGTATGTGTGTGTGTGAATTCATAAATACTTCTAAAACCATCACCATGCCACCACAGAACAATGGGCAGCTTAGGCTGCCTCATTTACCCCATTTCCATCTCTGTAGGAACTTGTCTATAAGAAAGAAATCAGCTGGACCTAGTCATTCCATTCAGAGTCATCCCTGTAGAAAAGAAGGCACGTTCTGGCACGTTCTTTCTCTGATCTCGTTCATTCGTGAGTTCCTTTTCTGGGATGGATTGTGGGAAGATGAAGGGTTCTCACCCCGTTGCTGGGGGAGCCTAGGCATATGGGAGACCTGGATATCTCTGCTGTGCAGAATCCAAGAGGGGCTGAAATCATCAAGCACATCTTGGGAGAGACGCACAGACATCTAGGGGTCCCTCCCAGAGTCACAGGATGCAAATAATTAAACAAATGGTTTCACAGAAATGTTGCCAAGAAGAGGCTTTTCAATTCCATCTCCATGGTGATAGCTCATCAAAAAGAATCAAAATGTAAATCTAAAAATTGCTTCATTTGGCTGATAGAAAATAATACATAGGGCTTTGGGGATTTACCATGTATCACCCACTGCAATCAGGCTGAACTCTCTCCGATTCCACTTGTGTGCCTGACTTGGTCCTGAGATGTCTCTGATTAAACCATTTTGACTCCCATGGGCCTTAGAAAGGCTCCCCCCTCCATCCCCGAAACCCCAGCCAGCATCCTCTCGCCATTAAGCCTGCCTTTTGACTCCAGGCTTATGAATACACAGAAGTTCCACAGACAGGACATTTCTAGAAATAACTACAAGCTCCCTGGTGTGTTAATTCCCTGGGACAGAGTGTCCAACAACACAGAGGACTAGAACATTTTAATGGGTTAAATTTAAAAAGGAAAAAAACAAAAAAAGGATGTGTGTGTGTTTCCGCTGTTCTAAGTGAAACACCATAATCATAATCTAGTTTTCACAATAAAATCTAAATGTTGTAATTTGAGGCACCCTGAGGTAGACAAAGGCTATGGTCATTTCTAAAACTATTATCCAAACACACGGTCTGTGTGTGAATTTTCCAAGAAGCAGAGTCAAGACAATAAGCATTAAGTTGTAAGTACAGAAAGCCTTGCTACACCCGTGCAGAGATAAGCTGCAGGGACCAAGTTTATCAACTGCAGACGCAGAAACTGATGACCCAATGGCTCAGAATACTCTGTAGTGTGGATATTACAGAAGGTCTACAGCTTTATGACACACAAAGATGGCCACTGTGTAGTGCTAGCAAAACATCAAGCTACAAAACACGTTTTGTTAATGTGTATATGCACACAGGGGAAAAAGTAGAAGGCTACATTCCACAACGCTAATGATTCTTCTCTTTATTAATTTTGTTGCCTAAGACAGGAATTTATGCAATGAGCTTTTATGAACAATATGGTATGATGATGATGATCATGATGATTTAAAAAGCCAAGGGGCAGGGAAGTTGGCTCAGTGGTTAAGAGCACTTGCTGCTCTTATAGAGGACTCTAGTTCAGGTCCCAGCACCCACATGGCCATGTAACTCTAGTTCCAAGGGTTCTGATGCCCTCTTCTGGCTAACAGAGGTATTACACACATAAAGCACACACACACACACACACACACACACACACACACACACACACACACACACACACAGAGCACTCATGCACATTAAAAATAAATGTTTAACCAGGCAGTGGTGGCATACACCTTTAATCCCAGCACTTAGGAGGCAGAGGCAGGCAGATTTCTGTGAGTCGGAGGCCAGACTGGTCTACAAAAGGAGTTCCAGGACAGCCAGGGCTACACAGAGAAACCCTGCCTTGAAAAACTAAATAAAAATAGTTAAATATCAAGCCACAATGCTGTTTTTAAACTGACTTTTCAAGAATAAAAGAAAAATAGGCAGCATGTATGAGACACTTGGTTTTACTCCCCTCTCCCCACAGAATCCCTTAAATGAATACCCCCCCAAAAGGCAGAAGTCTCTATTGTGTAGTACACGGTAGTGAGAACCAAGCTGAAAAGACCATATGTTCCCTAAATGAGAAGTCTACATAAAGGGGACACTCTGTGTGACCACAAGAACAACAGAGCCACAGATCTCTGGAGGTCAAGGAGCTAACTTTACAAGTGAGAATGGGTCACACCCACATGGGCAGATACATATAGGTCAGTAGGTAAGAGCAGGAGATAACTGTGGTAACCAGCCCAGAGAAGTGTGATATTGCCTAATTTGGTCATCTATGCTGAGACAGCTTTCACATCGGATATCAGAGGTGACAATGGCTGATGGGTTAAAGCCCAGAGCATATTAGGAAATGCCTACTGCTGTCTTCTCCCCATTATTCCCACCACAGGCTGGGTGGAAACTAGTGTGGGAACAGCTCTAGGCAGAAAAAGGTTGCCTTTCACAGGGCATCTCTTGATGCTCACAGTCTGCTTCCTGTAAAGACCTTCCATGCTAAAGCTACTATTGAAATTAAATGGCACTCATTTTCCCAAGAACATTTGGAAGTCTGGCCCAAACGTCTCTGGCAAGATGCAGTTTTACTGAAGTGTATCATCTGTTGCTGACTTAATCTGTTGCCGAAGCCAATCAGAGCCTTCCCCCTCTTCCTTGGCAAATGACTCGCCATGCTCCAATCAAAAGGCACCTTTAATCCGATTCCTTTTCAGTCTCTTCGCCATGACCCACATTCCCTTCCTCCCTCCCCCTCCTGAATGTAACCAGCCTGGTCCAATTTGCTTAGATAAACAGGAGGCCAAGGCAGGGGACATCGCTCGGCCATGGCGGTTCTGCTTTCAGACACTGCCTCTGCCTTGTTTCCCGAGTCCTCTCAATAGAACCAGACTTGGAGGAGAGTTATATTAAACAGTTTGACTCCAAACCTAAACAGCCCTTGAAGCATTAGTAGTTCAAAGATCTCCTGGTGCATTTATGAAAAGCCATTGATCTGGGGCGAGGTGTTAGGAGACTGGAAACTCACTAAGAAAACTCCTTTGCTGGCAGGAGGCCGAGTGGTCTTCATTAAGGAGTTGCCCTTTATCTGGTCACATTACTGACCTGCTGAGGCAGAGATGGTCTTCTTCCCCGGCCTTGAAGCTGCCTTGGTGGAGAAACTATGATAAGAGAGCATTCCTTTATAAGATACACACACAAAGGAAGGAGGTGTGGCTCTATGCCTGCTTGCTTTTCTCAGTTGGATCCCTAAATATATTTTAAACTCTGAATTTCGTGGCCACCTTTGATACATCAAAGTCTTAAGAATATTGCGTGTCATTTTACAGATATTTGTTAGTACCTGAGGCTAAGAAAAGCAAGATCTGTGAGCTCTAAACTTCAGAGCCAGAAATATCACCCAGAGCAGCGTCCGCTTGTAACCCAGAGCCATAAACACCCAAACTGCCAGTTGATCACCTGCAGAACCGTTCGGGCTGCCTCCAACCCCGTTCTGTTGCTTCCGGGCTGGGTGACCCTGTGGAATTTTTGCCATGCTTTCTCACATTGTGATGGACATTAGCAGCTTCATTGTGACAGGCTTTAGCAGCTTCGTGGCGCATTGTTGGCAGGTTATGGCAACAGGGTGCCTGGCGCATAGTTGGCACCCGAGAAAAAACAGCTGTTGCTATCGCCTACTGCTGCTATAGGATTATTTCGGCAGTCTAAAAGCTGTAGGCAACATTCTGCATTTATGCGCATCTGTGCATATTTCTGGGAAAAGGTCCATACATTTTATCTTCATTTCCCCCCAAAGGGAATAAGCACTAAGCTAGCCAGACTCTCTCCTTTAATTGATGAGCAAAATCCTACCCACGGGTTGTAGTGTTTTTCTCACGACTACACAGTAAGTCAGAGACAAGTCCAGAACTAAACCCCCAAAGCCACTGACACACATTGTCCAGTGTTTTGCCAAGTGTTGGAAACGTCAGGAAAAGCAGTCTAGGAGTTACTCAGCCTTGCACAGAAGTGACCTGTTAATGGGAGTGGAATGGGATGGACACCTATTGATGGCCTCAAGGCAAAAGAAACACAGCAGACAGGAGGTGTGAGAACTGTGTGTGTGTGTGTGTGTGTGTGTGTGTGTGTGTGTGTGTGTGTGTGTGTATCTCTTGACAGTAACTATCAACAGATAAGATGAGTAAACCACAGGAGCATAGAGGAGCTTCAGGGCCCTGGACAAGCCTGTTCTATTCTGAACCCCTGTCTATTTTCCATGCTGCCTAGCAAGACGTGTTGAACCCATGACAGCCACACCCCTGTGAAAGCCTAGGGAATACACACACACACACACACAGACACAGACATACACAGACACACACAGACACAGACACAGACACACAGACACACACACACACTTGATTTTGGAAATAATTTTTGAGTCTGCCTCATCCCCCAGGGAGACACAGCCTTAGGACTTTGAGATTCACATTCCAGTCCTAAGGCTAGGTTCTTGTCTTTCACCTTTTCTTAGTTTCTGGCGGTTTTTAAAAGCAAAGCCTGGCAGTCGGGGTTGAGACCAGAAGCAGGGGTGTTACTGGATTACTCGATAGAGATGCAGATTGGGCCTCCCTTTAAGACCTAAGCTGAGGCAGCTCTGGTGGGCTCTGATTTAACAGGGTTCAGAGGTACAGTCAACTCTGAGAACCACTAATTTGATACTTTGGTGTGGTGGAGAACCCAAGCATGCGACAGAGGCTTGGAACAGCCTTCTAGAAAACCCAGACTCGAGAATACCTTTTTCCCCCTTTTAATTTGAAATGAAACTAGAATTAGATTAGTTTTGAAATAAAACTAGAATTAGCCCAGACCCTCCTGTATTTTGCAAACAAGAGATCTTGAAAGGGAAGTGGAAAATAAATTCAAAACCTTTCATTTCAGTTACAATGGCACATTCATTTTAGCATTGTGTGGGAGGGAGGCAGGGAGGGAGGCAGAAGGGAGGACGGGCTTGCTTTGCTGAGAATTCTCGGTTTCAATGGAATCTCTGTAATTTAGGGGCAATTGGTATCCACACACTGTGAATCCAGTGCCTATTAATCCGGTTAGTTTCTATACACTAACCAAAGCCAACATCCTTGACTGTATATAGTCTTGACTGTATTCTGTCCCCAACGCACCCCCAGTGCTATCCACTCCTTTAATGTTGAACTTGTAGGAGTAATTTCAGCTCCTGGGAAAGAGGAAAACCCCATTATTTTGGCAGCATCTGGATGGCTTCGGGGAGTTCCGCCCTCCCTGGAAGGAGGATTCAGTTGTCTTGCTAGCCCTGTCTTCAACTTTATTCAAGTCATTCTTGACACTGTCATGCTATTCTGGGCAGCCTTCCCTGACAGCTTCTTACTGCCTCATGGCTAACTAGCCAAGTGCCAGGATGGTGGTGATGCCTTCCATCACTAAGTCTATTGGCTTTCCAAACACCTTTCTCAGATTTCCACTCTGCCTCTACCCACCATCATGACTACTACGCCATCTTTACCCTTCCAGCATCCGGCAACGTAGTGTCTCATACACCAGTGCTCCATTTCCCCATCTCGGCTTCCACATGTCTTGTGACCTACCATCTCAAACTGCTAGTTGAACAAGTGACGGGGTAGGTTCCAACCAATATCCTGATCCAAACTGCTGTCGCTTTCTGACCATTCACTTAATTCTTTGGTTCCAATGAAATGTGCATTTAACTTTGACATTGCTTGTCTTTGAGGCGTCTTTGTATCTATGGAAATCAGTACTTCTTTCCTTTACAAATCCTTAAGGAGAATAAATCATATCTGTGTAACATAAGCTTAAGGAATAATGTGAATTATGTTTCCCTATTTAAATATTTTCTTTTTCTTTCTTTCTTTCTTTCTTTCTTTCTTTCTTTCTTTCTTTCTTTCTTTCTTTCTTTCTTTCTTTCTTTCTTTCTTTCTTTCTTTCTTTCTTTCTTTTGGTTTTTCAAGACAGGATTTTTCTGTATAGCCCTGGCTGTCCTGGAACTCACTCTGTAGACCAGGCTGGCCTTAAATGTTATCATTTTTACCTTATTTTATCCACAAAATAATCCGAGTTAAGCATGGTATGAACTATCACCACCGATTTCATGGTAAAGAAACTGAAGTTGAGCCACTAAGAGCAGCTTATCTACTCAGAAGGCAGAAGTGGCCTCCATGAGAATACAATTCAGATTTCTAACTTCTGGTGCTGTATTTATCGTCTAGATCTGTGGTTTTTAAACTAACATCAGAAAGGACTACCGGAGATGCAAGGGATAGGAGAGCTGGCAGCGCTCTGTATATTCTACTCCTGGTTTAACTAGGGTGAGCCCTCCCTTAAGCCAGCTTGGAAGCCATTGCCAGCTTCACATTTCCTGTCAGGTATAACCAGTGTAGGGTCGGGGCTAGTGGCTAAGGGCATGGATTGGTTTATAGAGAACCAGAGCTAGGTTCCCAGAAACCAGATGGCTCATGAGAACCAGGTAACTCTTGCTCTGGGGCTCTGGTGCCCTCTTCTGGACTCCGTGTGTACCTGCCCTCACATATGCACACACAGAGTAAAAGAGCAAACACATCTTGGAGTATCCAGTGCAAGCATCAGCTTCAGGGTGATACAGTCACAGAAGCTCTGATAAACCTTGAAGCTCTTGTAGGTGCTCGTACCTTTTGGCTTGCAGCTGGTATAGGCAGTAAAGCCGTACCAGCTCTCAGCACAATGTGAATGAGCTACATAATCCCCTTATTCACGTTCCGCTCATTGATTCACTACACATTGAGCAGTTGCTATGTGCTAGGTTCTGAGACTAAGGTGTTAGAAAAAATAAACGGATGCTTTGGAATAGAACTTATCCCCCCACCCCCCCAAAAAAACCCAATAAACAATTCCAAATCAGAAAAAGAGCAAGGGAACTAATAAAGATCTGTTGGCGGCACGAAAGCGTAAAGAGCGGTCTCATTCAACGAGGAAGCTGGGGTTGCAGTATGAAGTGGTAACACTGAAGATAGGGGTTTTTGGAAAAGTGAGAAGTCATGTTTTGTTGCAGAGAACTGTGCTGTGCTGGCATGAAGGGACACGGGCCTGGCCTGGCTGAGGAATCTGGAGCAGATGCAGCTGTTAGGGGCCTGGTGAGCAAGAAGAGAGCAGCAGGAGATGGGAGGCAGGGGTCAGGCTGAGTAGGTCTGTGGATTTCTGCAAAGCAGGATAGGCAGCTCTTGTAGGGATTTCAGTAAGCAGGGTCAGGACTGATTGACAGGATGATGACGGCCATGCCCAAGGATAGAAGAGACCCCAGAGGAGGCTATTAGGTAGCTTTCCTTTGTCACAGAAGTGCCCTTAAGGGACTTTATAATTTCACATGGATGAGCAAGCAGGCACCACAGACAAGTTAGTGGGGGGGGGACATAAAGGCACCCCAAATTCAGAACGTGGTTCCCATCCTGCACTTTTAAGATGGTGCTGAATAATGGGACAGGCAATTTAACTCACATGCTTGGGCCTCAGTTTCCCCATCTGTGTCAAGTGGGCAAAAATGCAGCCTTACTGGGTTCTTAGGAAGGTGCTTTGCCAAGATTAAAGCATTAGGAAATGTGGTATACTATTGGCATTAACTGTGTTGACATATACCATGTAAATAATGCTACAGAAACTCTGTTGATATATACCAGGTAAATAATGCTACAGTAACTGTGTTGATATATACCAGGTAAATAAAGTTACAGTAACTGTGTTGATATATACCAGGTAAATAAAGTTACAGTAACTGTGTTGATATATACCAGGTAAATAAAGTTACAGTAACTGTGTTGATATATGCCAGGTAAATAATGTTACAGTAACTATGTTGATATATACCAGGTAAATAACCTTAGAGTAACCACGTTGATATATACCGGGTAAATAACGTTACAGTTTAGAGTAAATATGAATAACATCTTTAAAATCCAGGCTGAAAGTAAGTTATTGGAAGCCAAGACTTGGGAGGCAGAGGCAAGTGGATCTCTGTGAATTTGAGGAGCTTCAGGATAGCCAGGACTACATGGTGAGACCATGTCTTGGGGTGGGGGGTATTAGAAAAACAAAAATTCTGCATTTTTCTTTAGATTTATTTATTTATTTTATGTGAATACACTGTCACTCTCTTCAGACACAGCAGAAGAGGGCACTGGAACCCATTACAGTGACACATCATGTGGCTGCTGGGAATTGAACTCAGGACCTCTAGGAGAGCAGTCAGTGCTCTTAACCACTGAGCCTGAGCCATTTCTCCAGCCCTGAATTCTGTATTCTTTTTCTTCCTTTTTCTTTTCTTTTTTTTTTTTTTTTTTGGTTTTTCGAGACAGGGTTTCTCTGTGTAGCCCTGGCTGTCCTGGAACTCACTCTGTAGACCAGGCTGGCCTCGAACTCAGAAATCCGCCTGTCTCTGCCTCCCAAGTGCTGGGATTAAAGGCATGCACCACCACTGCCCGGCGCTAATTCTGTATTCTTAAAACTTAGAATTTTTACCATACTCCATGATTTAAATTTCTTATACAATATATTCTGATCATGGTTTCCCCTCGCCCGACTCCTCCCAGACCTTCCTCACTTCCTTCCCACCCAACTTAATAACCGTGTACATTCTGAGGCATATTTAAAGACATACTTAGTTCCAGCATCAATACTTACTTCTCAAGCATCATTTAAGTATTTATCATAAAGATGTAGTTTTAAACTTGGTGCTTATTTAAATCTAATTTATATATATTTCTCTCCATATTTTAATGAGTTAATGTTTTCTGCTGTCCTGACGGTTGGCCCCACAGCCTTGCACATGCTCTCCAGGTCTACTACCCACCCTGACTCATACTTGCAGCACTGGGGTTTATTTTTAAAGAGATGTAAACAATACCACTAGTGACATCAGAATCAATAAAGACCGTTCTCAATATCAAACTAAAAGACCGTTCTAGCAGGTCAGTGGTGCTCAACACTGAAATCACCTAATGAGCTTTTCAAACACTTCCCATCTGGACACAGGAGGACTCAGCTGCCACTTCTGCTCAGGACCAGAGCGTCAGTGACACTTGAAGCTCTTGTAGACAACTTTTCTAATTTATTTTTATGTATGAGTGCTCAGTCTGCATGCACACCCGTGTGCCAGAAGAGGGCATTTGATCCCATTACAGATGGTTGTGAGTCACCATGCGGTTGCTGGGACTGAACTCAGGACCTCTGGAAGAGCAGTCATTGCTCTTAACTGCTGGGTCCCCGGAGACAATTCTTAAGTGAACTGAGGCAGGAAGGTATACGCCTAGATTCTTGGCTGCTTCTTAAAACTTCTTGAGAACTCTGGTACTGAGGGTAGCTCCCCAGGACACCTTAGTGGACTGGAGTCTATGTCTCATTCCACAGGAAGTGGGTCTCTTGATAAGTTATAGCACATCAGTAGCAAGAGTAGAATTGAGAGATAAACTGTTCCTCAAGATCAGGGTAGTATTTGACACAACCCCAATTTCTTTTTTTTTTTTTTTTTTTTTGGGAGGAGGAACGGTCTCTATATGTTGCCCAGGTTGGTCTTGAACTCCTGAACTCAAGCAGTCCTCCTATTTCAGCCTTCTAAGCAGAGCAAGTGGAACAATACATACAAACCACCATGCTACCCTGTGAGTGCTTTATCACTCTCTTTCTCCCCAACCCCAGGGTCTCCTCTCTGAGACTCTTGCTAGGCTTCTTCCCCCATCCTTAAGTTTTACGGCAAGCATCTCTTTTAGATGAGAAAATTAAGATCCACAGAGGTCATGCTAATCCCTGGTCACAGAACTGACTCCATAGATGGTCTCGTAAGACTGCTCTAACTTCTCTTGGATATGGCTTTTCTCATTCCAATAGGAAAAATAAACCACATGTCTGCCTGGTGCCCTCAGAGGTCAGAAAGAGGGCATTGGAGTCCCGGGAACTGGAATTACAGATGGTTGTGAGCCACCATGTGGGTGCTGGGAATTGAACCCAGGTCAGTTCTCAACCTTGCATCCATTAGCCAGTTCTCTGGCATTCAAATGGTTAGATCTCAGCTGCTATTGTCGAGGAGACAGCTCTGAGGATAAGACAGTTGCCAGCACTAGAAGTCACCTCCTTTCTCTAGACTCAAGTTACAGTAGGTGGTCTTCAGCCTGCACACATATGTAATTAGCACACAGAGGGAGGCCAGTATGGGTTTGTGGCACACAGCGCTAAGGGAGGTGAGAAGAGCTTCAGTTTCTCCATTTTATGATAAAGGAAAGACGACAAAGCCACCCTGTGATCACCCGGCAGACTCTGCTTCACAGCTGAATAAGGAGCATGAAATCGGATGTTTTCCAAGCTCAGAATAAAGCCATGGAAAATCTACCTCCTTTCTCTTGCCATAAAGAACATCTAAACACATAGCGTTTAATTTCCGAATAGGGCAGTGTTCCTTTTTAAGGGAAATGTTAAGGGTGGATTAGAGACAAGATGGGCTGTAACTCTATCCTCAACCCTTTCATTGTTAATAGCATTCCGGGATGGGGGGGGCACCGGCTCTGCAGAGATGTGGGAAAAACCAAAGTCTATGTAAATGAGAATCGACACTCACTGATAAACCAAGCGCCAGACCCGAGGCCTTAATTACACAGGAGTCTAGATGTCAAAATGAATGCGGCTTATTGACGCTCAGAGACTTCACTCGGTATTAAGTTGGATGACCTTCTTCCGGGAGCCGAGAGCCAAGAGAAGGTTTCTCATTACTCAGGGCCACGTTCACAAATGCCAAAGGGCTATGGTCATGCCTAGACACTTTTCTGGGTACGGTGTAGCTTTGAACCCACGGTACAGAACTGAGAAGTACTGGCATCAACCAACAAGCAACAAGCCAAACACAATGTGAAGTCACTGAGAACTCTTAGAAGCCAATGTCTCTGTCCTCTCCCTCACCCCCACGCCTATTCTCACTCATTCCTGTAGCATTTACAACAGCTAACACACAGGTATGATCTCACTCCAGCAACCGATGCTTCTGCAAGATACACAGAAGTGTCACAAGCCTCCGTTTAAAGCTGAGAAATCTGCAAAGAAAATAGTAAACATTGATGTCATCTAAGATGAGAACACTCAATGTTGCTCACTCACACAGGTTGCTCTGGGTAGGTTAGAGTTTCACAGAGCTTTCTCCCTCTTGGCTCAGGCTCTTTTTGTTAGATGACATGAGGTCCTTCCCCCACACCCCCACAGGTTGTGTTCGAAAAGAGAAGGCTTCTTTCACGCTTGTGTATAACCCAATAGTTCTCGATGGGAGTTAGGGTCCTTGCCTTGAAATTGAAAAATAATATACTCTCCCCCCTCCCTGGCACTAATTAAAGTGTCAGGACAGAGCCCCAGCACTGATTTGACACATGACATAACATCCTGTGTAATCGGACGTGTTCTACGCTAACTTCAAAGCCCTGTCTGGGATAATGGAGCAAGATATTTAGTGTGTGTCTGTTGCAATCTGACATATAACTCCATTTCAGCTTCATTCCGCAGGTCCTCGCTCACCAGGAGATTAACTAGGCTGGCTGTAGTGAGAAGGGACAGAGCAGGCTCTGACAAGAGGCCCAAGATGGAAAACAGCCCAAAATCAGTCTACCTGCTTAAGGAAGACTCTCCCTATGATTGCTACTCTGAGACCCCGTGGTCCAGTGGACACTTCTGGCAAATGTTATCACAGTCACTGGCGTGGCACTGGGCAGTCTATGACTTCCTGATGTTACTCTACACCATTTTGTTTGTTGTACTGTTTACCAACTTAGAGTGATCATTGCTCTCACTCAGAATAAACCTTAGCAAAGGTCAGAGTGGCTTCCATCTGTGTCTGTCCTGACCAGTTCTCACACAGTCAGCGAAGGGCCAGGCTGCTGTTCACTAGGCTTTGCAAATTCAACAAATTAAAACAAAGCAAATTAAAACAAAGCAAAACAAAAAAGGTCAATGTATCAGAGTATAATACAATGGAAATGAAGTATTAGGGAAATGAAGGTCAACATGAGAGTCTAAGAAGTATCCAATTACTATAAATGTTTACTTTCTATTTCTGAACTTGTCATAGACCAGGAAAACACAGGAACACACAACTGGCCCCAGCTGATGACCAACACTCTCAGCAGCACTGGACTAGAACACTAAGAATCCCTGGAACAATGGCTAACATGGGAAATCTCTGTAACTCATGGCTGGGCGTGTGCATGTGTGTGTGTGCGTGCTCACACCTGCACTTGTATATGTATGCAAGTATATGAAACATTTATACAAAGTAGCCATATGTACATATAAATTAAATTATGCTTTATACGGCACTAGACAAAACAATATGGGCTTCTAAACTTTCTTGCCTAGGTAGTAGTATTTCCCTTATCTATAGGAAAAAGGCTGCCAGCTAATTAGCAAGTCACTCCCGACCACATGGAGAGTAATGACAGAAAAATTTGCAGCTCCATGCTTCCATTCCTGAAAGCCCCCTGGAGCCCACACCACAGTCTTGCTCTTTAGCTCAAGAGAAGCTCCCTGGGCTGTTTTGTTAAGGTCGCACAGGTATCTTATGATGGAAATGGGGCTCAGATAAGCATTGCTTGACTTGACAACACGTATATATACAAAGGAGCCGGTCGCATTCTTATCACTGTGGCCAATCAAAAGTGGCCATAAGATAAGGGGATGGGCTGGAGAAGACAAGTTCTGAGGATGAACTTCTAGGAAAATTGACTCATTCCTGAGACGAGAGTCTGGAGATGAAATCTCCCCTTGTGCTGGACATTCGTTCCATCCTGGATAGAGATGGAAGGTGAGACCGGCGTGCCAAAGAAGCAGAGCATCAAGGGAATATCTCAGAAGCAGAGCAGGAATCTAGCCTGCTCCCCTGCCCTCCCCCTGCCCACATAAGATGGTGTCATATTACACTTCTCTCCAGCAGGAACACTGTCACTTACAGCCAAAGCACCTTACCTCATACAGCTCCACTCTACAGTTTAATCAGCTCTGAGAAAAAGCCAATTCACACTAATGGCCAGAATTTCAAAGGAGACAATTATTTAATTTGGGGCAGCTAGACATAGCCCGAATAGCTCTTTTAAATGACATTTAGATGCTAGGGAGCATTTTAGACGGAATTACAAAGAGCTTAACTTGGAAAATTTGCTTTAAATGACAAAACGAGAGGGAAGCCTAGAGCATGCCACTAACTTCTGGGACACTGCACATCAAGGCCTGTGCAGTTGCAGCCGGTGGCTCTGTTTAGGGATTCCCCTGTTCCTCCTGCATGCTTACAAAACTTGAATACTTCTCCATATTGGCTCAATAAAGCATTTTTTTTTCTGTTGAGATGGCATTGCCCATTCGTATTTCTCCCATGGTAAGAAGACTTAAGTTATTTTAACATTTCATTTTGGTAACTGTAAAGCCGATAAATTGTGTATAAACAGCTCAAAAATTTCTTAGGGTATAAAACTGCAAAGACGAGGCTTTTGCCTCCAGCTTCTAAGCCACCCTTGCCTATTTTAGATTAAGGCGAAGGTGTAGGTTTTTCTGTCAGCTAAGCCCACATCCCTCCTGCCCTTGACAGCTTAATTTCCTGTCCTCTTTGGGAGATAGACGGATGAATATTTAGTGTAGAACATGATTGTGATTAAGCTTCCAAATGTGTCTTCATCTGGATTCCAGCTGGTGTAGCATCTCAATTACTCCTCCGCTCCCCTATGGAAGGTTCATATTGATGTGGTGAGCTTTACATGATGGCACTGGATTAAAAATCTCCCAGGACTCTCCAATCTTCTAACCTCAATCAGTTATCCCTTAATGAAGGGGAGAGAAAGGGTTTGTGCATACATATCATGACCTGATATGTCCTGCAAACAGGCACCAGGCTGGTGTTGACTCATACCTGCAAGTGAGCTAAAACCTCTGGCTTCCTCGCTTCTGTTCACCCCTCTGCAAAGGATGGTTGGTACATTAGTAAGAAGACATTAAACTCTGGAGAAAACGGTGATTGATAGTTGTACTGTCTGTCTATCTATCTATCTATCTATCTATCTATCTATCTATCTATCTACCTACCTACCTATCATCTATCTCTATTTTGATAGTTGTACTATCAATCTCTATCTATCTATCTTTCTATCTGTCTATCTATTAATCTATTTATCATTGCAAAACTGTTCACCTGTTCCACAATTCCTATACACGACCAATAATCCTTAAGTGTTACAGTCTGCAGTGTCTCCTGTACTGCATGTCTAAACTAGTAAAAGTGTACACGCCATTCTATGAATCTGCTCTTCACACTTAGGATAGTCACTGTTTTCTTAGCAGCATTTCTTTCGAGAGGAGAGCTGGACTAATTCACATGGCTCTTTAATTTGTTCAACTCTTCATTCAACAAACATTTACTGAAGGGCTTGAGCAGCAGTATGCTGAACCCTAGGCATAGATATGATATGGTCTTTGTACTTCATGTATCTCGATTCAGCCAGGGTACCAGACACACAGGTAATTGCCAAGTGTTGTCCATAGGACTTGGAGGAGTCGCTACCCTCAACTCGGAGGAAGGACTTTCAGAGCCTTCTTGTACACTTCCTTTCCAGTTGTCTCGACCCTTGGGCCAGATCTTTTAACCGCAGAACTCTCACGTCTTCATGTCTTTCCTTCTCTGCCTCTCTTCCTCTCTTCTCTAATACATATGTCAGACACTCCTCAATTCATTCACTTATGATGCAGCGTCAAGATAGAAAAAGCAGGTTAAAGTTCATTTTCTAGTATATTTTCCTTCCACAGTTACAGATAACAGGTGTTTGGAGAGAGGACGAAATCTATGTGTGGGGGTATACAGAGAGAGACTCCAGAACCAAGGAGAGTAACAAGGAGCTTAGTATCTTCCATTTCCCGTAGATGAGACTTAGCAACTAGACTCAGAGGGCAACTGAATGGCAGACAGTCCCCAGGATCCCTTCCTGGTGATGAAGGGTGGTGGAAGATAAGCCACCAATCACAGCCCTCATTAAAAATGAAATCTTGGCATTCAAGAGAGGGCACCTTTGTGTAGGAGTGAAGCATGCTTACCCCCACTAGCCTTCCTGGCTCCATGTTGGTGTGTATACTACAGGTACACAGGGTACATGGGTGCAAGGAAAGTGGAAGACCTAAAAGAACACTGACTAGTGGGGGAGGGTGGAAGATTGTTTCTCAAGCTCATAAGTAGCTACTGGAGAATTCTCAAGGTTCCTGGAATCATTC
Source organism: Uromys caudimaculatus (assembly GCA_028551405.1). Lineage (NCBI taxonomy): Eukaryota > Metazoa > Chordata > Mammalia > Rodentia > Muridae > Uromys > Uromys caudimaculatus. The sequence continues at coordinate 79,416,416 of CM052710.1, forward strand.
TTCCAGATTGTGACCAAAGGCAATACAGAGTGCCACAATTCTTTCTTCATACAGAAACGCTTAAGACACATCACCATGAACGTGGGGAGAATAGGTCCCAAGAAACTAGAAGACGCTGCAACAGTGGCCCAGAGCGCTACGAACTCATGAAAAATTAATCCAATCCTCAAAGTCAGTGTTGGTTAAGGGCTGTTCTACATAACAAAAAGTTCTTTGCATTATTAAAAGCACTGCTTTGTACCGACCAATTAATTTCAAAGGACCCACTCTTTGCATTAGAAGTTATCAAAGACAGATGTCCTAAAAAGGCCCCCTCTATCAAAGCTGGCATGCCTCTGCCCTCCCAGAGTTATTGAGATTCTTATCACGGTTTGAACACTTTCTCTCTCATTTTAACCTAAACGTTTTGTGAGACTTCAGTTAAATGCCCAAAGGAGGGCAAGATTATCAAAATCTGGAAATCCGTCTGTTTTCCCCTAGGAGTTGGTACGCCCTTTAACTCAGACTCTAGGCTCTCCAGGGGAATTTGCTGCTGCCTCTGTGGTTTGTAAAGAGTGTCTGCCAACCAGAAAAGCAAACAGGTGTGTCCAAGCGGGGGTTTAGGATGGGGGTCAATACTTAGTATTCCAAACAGGTATGCCCCGTTTCAAGAAATGTTGCTATTTAAAAATAAGGTAAATGATATATAACAAAGTGATTGGTCCATGTACAAAAAGATTCACTACTGGCATCCTGGAAAGCCAGTTTCTTAGTCTAATTAACATTTTTTTTTTCTAAAAAAAAAAAGATTATATATATATATATATATATATATATATATATATAAAATGTGTATGAGTGTTTTGCCTGTATATATGAATGTCTGTGTGTGTGTGTGTGTGTGTGTGAGTGAGTGTGTATCACATGAGTATCTGGTGCTTTGCCTGAATGAATATGTGTATAACACATGAGTACCTTGTACTCAGGGAGGCCTGAGGAGGACTTCAGGTCCCTTGAAACTGAATTGTTACAATCATTAGCTGCTTTGTGGGCGCTGGGAACTGAAACAGGGTCCTCCAGAAGAGCAAGTGCACTTAACCACTGGCCCATCTCTCAAGCCCCTAGTTAACAAGTTTCACTATCTACAACAGTGGAATGAAAGGGTGCTGTACTGGCTGGTTTTGTGTCAACTTGACACAGGCTGGAGTTATCACAGAGAAAGGAGTTTCAGTTGAGAAAATGCCTCCATGAGATCCAGCTGTAAGGCATTTTCTCAATTAGTGATCAAGGGGGGAGGGCCCCTTGTGGGTGGTACTATCTGTGGGCTGGTAGTCTTGGGTTCTATAAGAAAGCAGGCTGAGCAAGCCAGGAGAAGCAAGCCAGTAAGCAGCATTCCTCCATGGCCTCTGCATCAGCTCCAGCTTCCTGACCTGCTTGAGTTCCAGTCTGACTTCCTTTGGTGATAAACAGCAGCGTGGAAGTGTAAGCTCAATAAACCGTTTCCTCCCCAACTTGCATATTGGTCATGATGTTTGTGCAGGAATAGAAATCGTGACTAAGCCAGGTGCTTAATATACAATGCATTTATTTTTTAAGGATTGATGTATTGACTGTGTCGCAATTAATGGCTTCCTTCTCCCAAACACCTCTATCTATGCAACTATCCTCACAGGGACGCTTCCTAACCTCACTTTTTCAAATGGCCCCTGAGGCCTACTTCTCAGAACCTCACGACATGCTAGGCAAAGACTGATTTGTCTGAGATCACTTTCCCAGCACCAAGCAGAGACCCAAAGTTGAAGCCTAGCTTGCTTTGCACTCCCCAGTCTAGTTACAAATCAGGACATGATGTTGATTATATGTACAACAACCATTTGGACTGGCTGAGACACACAGTGGGTCCAACTTGCTGGAAAAATTTGAATTCCAGACTGTCCACTGGTTATCCATGAAGTATGCTCAATGGATTTAGTGATTTGCTGTTAGCTATCCATCAGGACTTAACTCACTGGTAATAATTATAAACCATGGCCCCGGGGTATAAAGGAAACGCAGACATGCAGCTAAATTTAATGGAAGCAGTTTATTCCCTTCAATTTGAAGTATAACTGGATAACTTGCTTTTCAGCCTCTCCTCTGGGGAAAGTCTACATAAGCCCAGGTTAGAAAAATCAAGAGCGAAGAGTAAACCTCTGTGAGGCAGCCTTCTGACCGTAATTTCTTCCAAACGGGAGGTCTTTGTATTTTTCATTAACTCCTTGGATTAGAAATAAAGAGAAGCAAGGGACCGCACGAGAAAGCAATGAGTTCCTTCTCTTTCCTCTCGGGTGGCCTCAGTGGGAAGGGTACGGGCCTAGGAGGGACCCACACCCCAGCAAATTCAGGCCTCATTAGCATACAGAGGAGCAAGGGGCATCTGAATGGGGTGATGGGGGTGGAGCATATCCTGTCCAAGCCAACCTTAAGGATGACATGACCACAGCAGATACATCCTATTAAGGCCTATATCTTCTTTTCCACCTTAGGAAAAATTCTTGGAGCCCAGACCTAAGTAACCTATCCCAAATGGGAAAAAGAGGAGAGCCCAGACTGACCAAATCAATGACAGATGTGGAGGGAGCACCACTTTCCACTCACTAAGATGCTGATGCTGAAGGTGGAGAAGACAGTAACAAGTGTTGACAAGCATATGGAGAGACTGGAACCCTCGGATATCACTGGCTTGAATGTCAACAGTGAGGTCACTGTGGAGAACAGTGTGGCAATCCCTCAAAGTTAAACAAAGAATTGCCCCTGACCCAGTAAATCCCACTCCGAGGTATATGCCCAAGGCAATCAAAACTACACATCCACAAAAAAAAGTTGTACACGGATGTTCAAAGCAACATAGTCATAATAATTAAACAGGACGAACAACCCCAATGTCTATTGACTTAAAGAACAGACACATAAAATGCACATGCGATTGGCATAAAAAGGAATTAAGCTTTTGTATGAAGCTCCAACCCAGATGAACCCTGGAAACTCTTCACATATGCTGAAGAAGTCAGGCCCCAAAGGCCACAAATTACACAATGCTATTTATACGAAAAGCCAAAAAGCCCCAAAAGTAAGTTTGTGGTTGCCAGGGGCTGGGGAGAGGGAGTTCTAATGGGGAGCAGGTTTCTTTAGGAAGTGACGGAAACACTCTGGAATTAGATGACGGTGCTTATTCCGCACAGTAAAGACACCGAAAGGGCCTGGACTGTGTGTGCATTTCACTGTGGAGAATCGAAGACCCTTCGAATTGCATCTCAAGAAAAGGCAAGTAAGAGAAATGACAGGGGGCTTGCTCAAAAGAATAGCCTTAAAGAGGCTTGCTTCTCTGGTTCCAACTCTAGGTCAGGGCACAGAGGACTGTGCTGACTGCCTATGCCTCTGCAGTGGTGTCCGGGTTTCCTAGGGGTGAGGCAGCCCCAGAGACATAGGGTCATGCTGAAGTTTCCACTGGGTCTCCAGCTAGTCTCATGGTCAATCTGTTGTGTGTGTTCTCTCTCTCTCTCTCTCTCTCTCTCTCTCTCTCTCTCTCTCTCTCTCTCTCTCTCTCTTTCTCTCTGTATTGGGTGTGTCCTGAAACCACTGTAGTTGGTACGTAAATGGCTAAATAAGTACCTTACATGGTACATAAATTCGAGGGTTAAAGAAAAGCTCTTAGGAGGGCAGTGTGTTTTGTGTATAAAAATCCTGAGACCTCGGCAGCAGCAGGTGACGATGATCTAAAGGTTTATATGACATTTCCACCCCCACCCACTGCAACCCCAGCAACAGAGGATGCCTGTCCAGCCATATACTTTGTCATGCTCAACCATCCTTACTGTGACATGGGAGATGTATGGGAGAGTGGCTCCCGGGGGCTGGAACTTCAGGTAAGATGAAAAGCCTAATAGAGAAAGCTGGGTCAGCCTCATTGGCTTTTTCCACATTCCTGGGCTTTCCTTCGCTCTGGTAAAGTTCTCTCAGTAGATACTTCCCCAGCAGCAAAAGAGATTTCAATACACTGAGACCATCAAATACAGCTCATGCAGAGGAAAAGCGGCTGAGGTGAATGCCATTTGCTCCCTTAGAAAATACTGATCTTTCAGGACCCATGTTCATATCGCCACATCTTCAGAAGCACTGGCGTGCAGTACAGGTCGGCTGACTGGAGTGGATGAGTGAGTGCTAACTGAGCACCTACTACATGCTTGCTAAATGCCACCTTAATTATCTGGCCTGAAAGGCATAGAGGCCTGCACCAAGGCTTACCTGAGGTAATGCAGTTTTTAAATGCAATGCTGAAGGGCTGGATCCCCTTACAAGCTCTTATCTCCTAGGGAGGTATTCCTTGCTGAATGGAGATGAGCCAGGGGCCTCTATTCTTGTTTCCAGGAAATCTCTGCACTTGCTCCCGTTCTTGGCATCCACAGTCTCAAGTTTTGAGCTTGCTTTCCATCAAGGAAACTCTTGCATGCAATGTCTACTTCTGTTGCTCTCTGTTCTACTTCCAGAGACCCCAAAACAGACTTCACCTATCTTTCTTTACAGACAGACTGAATTAATGGCTGAATTTAGGACTCTGTAAGTCAGACTTTTACTAAGGCAGAATAGAGAACACAGAGGATGTGGAGGTTTTGACAGAAGATGACATCAGGGGCAAAGACTTAAGAGGCAGCACCTGAAAGGGCATCAGCCCTCCAAGTATCTACCCTATGTGTGCCTAGCTACAGGGAAGGAGTGAAAGTGCCCAGAGGGAGCACCACTCGCCTGGGATCACAAAGCAAATTAGGGGGCACCGGGGTCCAGCAGGACAACATCTGTACAGCACATTGGGAGCACCAGATGAAAGGCTTGCGTAGGAAACCAAGGATCACCGTGCTATTTGCAGGAATGAAACATTCTTAAATCAATCCAAGAAGGGAGGTGAGATTCCCAGAATCACACACACCGCAGAAGAGACAGCAGCCTCTGATGCTGCATTTAAAAGCCAGGAGCAGGCCAGTGAAACTAGACACAAGAGAGATCAACAACCTGTTCTGTACAATGCTCTCCTTGTAACCACCAGCTCTCCCTGACCTCTGAGCTGATCAAGATCTAGCAAAAGATTGCACACTCACGAACAGGAAGAAAGCCACCAGATAGCCGGAGCTGGAAGTCACTCTCTACTAGTCCCTCACCAAAAAAATTACCTCCTCCACATGGGAGTCTGCTGGGCAGAAAGTAACAGTGCCCCCAGCTTCCCATAGAGAAAGGTTCACTCTTATCTCTCCATCTTACCTAACTGCTGAGCCCAGCTTTGGGGAATATTATGAACCCCATGTGTGTGAAATTAAAAACAAAAGTGATTTCTTAGCGATAACTGTCTTAACCCTCCCAGTTCCTTGCCCTCCCCAATCCCGCTCTGCCCTGACCCTGACTCCAGGCCTAAACTCCGATTTAGCAGCCGGGGGTCATACCAGACTGCCTCATAACACAATTTGCTTTCTTTTTCTGGTTCTTGCTGTGAGCAGCCCACCTCAGCCAGGGTCAAGTCACACTAATTCTGGTAATTTTGCCAGCCACCTAATTTCTTTAAGAATGATTCAAATTGATTTGTAAATTAGAAAAATATGAAAAAAAAACCCCACATCAATGCACAGGTGGACAATATTATTTCCTTTCCTGACTGTTCTGAGGGCTCAGCCAAGTCAACAGGCCCAACCTGCACAGAGCCTCCTCTAGGCACTTCCTTAAGCCACTAGCTCCTCCTTCTTGCCTTCCTGATAACCAACCTCCCTTAGGCACCAGACTGCAGCAGCTGAGAGCCTAGATGTACTTTCGCAAAGTTTCCTCTCTCCCCCTATGCAAACCTGTTTCCCAGGCTTATAGACTTTTGCCATCAAAATACCCTTTGAATCAAACCCATGACCCCATCTTTGCAATCTGATCTCTCAACACGGGCCCTTACTTTTCCCTCCTTGAAAAATTCTGAACATTTATTTTAAGGGGTGCACAGCTTTCATTTGGAGGGCAGGGACTGAACTTAAGTTATCAGGGTTGGTAGCAAGTGCCCGTATGCCAGAGCCATCTTTGCCAACTCTCTCCCAACTTTATTGGAGATTCTTCTGCCTTTGGTGGTCCCCAGGAGTCTTCCCCAATAGACACCTATTCCCTTTGCCTATCTGCCTTGCATCCCTCCTCTCCCGTGATGCGATGATGCTGTTTCTGGGTGGGCGGCGTCCTCCAGGATTGGGTTGTCATACCCATCTCTGGCATCCGGAAACTGGAGATATAATGAGGGTGATGAGGCAGGAGCAACAATTTAAAAAGGAGACTGATATTCTCAAACCTGACACAACAGAATGTAGGCTTTGCCATCACTGTGGCTGTGTACCCAGAAGTTATTTAGTTTCTCTACAGACTCTTTCAGTAGTACTACCAAGTGCTCAAAATGGTACAGACATCTTAGTCTTTGGATACAAAATGCAACATTGGGCCTGAACTCCAATTCAACATTATGCATGAAATGCTATGGGCTTTTTGCTTAGCTAATAATAACCATATTAAGGTATTAGAGATACATTGTCTCTTTCATCTCTGCAGGTGCCATGGGATTTTTTTATGGAACGTTTCCCAGTTTGCAAAAGGAAACCCAGATCTCTTGCCCCATTAACTCATTCTGCCTAGAAAAAAAAATCATTAGAAATGTTCACTGCAAACAGAATAAAAAGAACTAGATAATCTTTCCAGGAAGGCCAGCAGCCCACGAGAGGCCACCAAAATTAGTACAGCAAGGCAGGCCATTGCCTATGTTACTACAGACCGATGGCTCACAGGCCCCTTGAGGCCAGATGAGAGTGGTGTTGGAATAAAATCCCATTGACATCAATATACAACAAGGACAAAGTCAAAATACAGAGCTTTAAATTCTCCCATAGATAACTTCTACCTAAATTGTGACACAGTGTTCTATACTAGATTTGAAATGTCAAGGGGTAGGATTGTTACAAAAATATAGAGTTCTTGGAGGCTTTTATAGGTCCTAAGATGGCCAGAGCAGGTAACAGAAATCAGGTTTACGGGCTCAGAAATGCCTTTCTTGACTTTTGTTCTCTTATGTTATTAGCCTCTCCTGGGTCATACTCCCCCCCCCCCCAAGTGACATAAATACAAAAGACCAATTGGCAACGGAAGTGGAGAACAGGAAGGATACCACGAAATGTAGAGCATAGCAGGGTTTCCAAAGGCCAGATTGTCTGCATCCCATTCTCCCTCGCCTCTTTCCGCAGAGTCCAGGTCAGAGCCCCACACTCCCCGCATGATGCTGGGAAGTCTCTAATTGTCTCAAGATTTATTGTAGTGGTACGAAGAAGTGACATTAAGGCATATAAACTGGCATTCATGGCTGACGAACGACAAGCAACACACTTAAATCTGTTAGACATAAGCCTATGTTTGGAACTGGGTGAAGAAAAGAAATACAATAAACACATTGTGACGTCCCCAGGGTCGTCTTGTTATAGTTGTTGTTGTTAGCTTTCACTTGACCATGACATGAAGCTCCGAGTAAGCGAGCTTCCCCGGGGAGGCGCTCGCTGCCTTTGCCATGTCAAGCTTAGAGGATGGTAGAGTTGATCTGCTCCCTTTTGATGCCCCTTTCCTCTCTGTTTTTCCTTCTAAGTAAATGGGAAGGCTCCAAAGAGTGAGGAAGGGGTGTATGTGAGGGAACCTGCCGAAAAAATGGCAGAAACTCATCAGGTGACACAGAATTTACTGGCCTGTTCTGATTAGTGTTAGTGTCCTCTTCTCAGTGTCCTGACCTACCTAAAGGACAGTCATACAGCAGCTGGGGAGATGCACAAACATGCAGAGTGTACGAGCTCCTTCTAGGTAGTGATCATTGAATTCTGTCTGTCTGTTATGTTGTTTGTCCAAAACAAGATCACTTCTCACTTCTTATGCTATCTATCCGCCCACCCATCCACTCACCCATCCATCCACACATCCATCCATCCACCACCCATCCATCCACCACCCATCCATCCACCTACCCATTTATCCATCCATCCATCCATCTATCCACCCACCCATCCATCCATCCATTCATCCATCCATCACGTCCATCCATCCATCCATCACGTCCATCCATCCATCCACCTACCTAACCATCCATCAATCATCCAACCACCTATCCATCCACCCACCCACCCATCCATTCATCCATTTATTTATCCCTTTATATTCTTCCTGACCAATTCACCAAGCACAATATCACTTCAACGTTTATCAGTACAGGATCTGTGCAGGGAGAATCTGTTCATTCTTCAAGCATCCACCCTGTATCTCTAACAGCAAAGCACTGTTGGTCGTTATGGGAACAAAGCAATCAGAGAACCAACATCATGCCTTTCCTTAGGAAATTTACAGCCAAAGTAAGTAAGTAAGTAAGTAAGTAAGTAAATGAATAAATAAATAAGCAAGTCAGGCAGCCAATTAATGTGAGGGATTTTACCTAACCATCACCCCCTTTGAACGGGATACTACACACATACATCACAGTATTTTTATTTTTGGTAACCACACAGTACTGTTTTTATTGCTCCTATTGCTCACTGTAGCATGAAGTGTCCTCTGTGACAGGAAGAATGCACTAGAAAGGAGGCGATACCATCGGCAGCACAGCCAGATCACATCTACCCCTTTCGAGTAACTGGCACTCACAAGGCAAAGCCATCCCTTGCCCGTTTTGTTGGTTTTATTTCTCTCATTTTGTGAATTTCAATTCTCCATCATCCCAGGGCTCTGGATCCTACTGCATCTGGCCTGCGAACCACCATCTCTTACTACATTTAGATTTATCTGAACGTGTTCTTAGAAACCCACCAAGATCTGTATTTGAATAATAAGAGGAGAGTGGAGGAGGAGGAGGAGGAGGAGGAGGAGGAGGAGGAGGAGGAGGAGGAGGAAGACCAGGCATGGAAAGTTGGCTGGTTTTAGAAGTTCATGTCAACTTCTAAATGTGGTATCAGAGATAATAAAAAGTCGACTTTCAAGAATCACAAAGGGAAAAGGGAAATCCAAATATTCAGGGGTCAACTTAGATGTACAAAATATAGAAAGGGGTTAAAAAAAGAAAAGAAAAGAAACAGAATTAGCTGTAGTTTGGATTTGAAAAAAAATGGCATTGAAAACGTGCCTAACCTCCCCACCTCCCCAAGCCACTGCCGAGCTGCATAGGAGAGAGTAAATGGAGCTCTGGGCACAGCATCTCCTTGGTTCCCAGCTTAAGTTTCCTCCAGCCCAGGAGAGACTCCAAAGAGGAAATGAATCTCCGTGGGGGTTCTGCCTCTGATTAGCTTTCACCTTCCACACGAGGTGTCAATCATGTTAATTGGAATCAATAGACAGCCATTCAGGGGCCTGGGATAATTAAGCAAGCCATAAAGAGTAGGACTGGAGTCCCCTTTAAAAATTAAAAGGGACCCCACTGTTTGCTAACATTTTAAGCCACCTTGGCCACCTAAGCCCTGTTCTGATTTAAACCCACTGATCAAAGAACAGCCTTTGCTTATCCTATGGGAAAGGAGAAAACCCACCCTTCAGAAGGGAACTTATGTCACAGTCCTATGGGAATCTAAACTGGTGGGTGGTGGAACCATGAGCCAGACTGTTCTGAAGAACTGGAAACAGCAAAGGGAAACAGGGAGCAACTGTACAAAACTAAGACTCTAGGCTCTTGCCCATCCCAGGTTCGCACTCCCTGGTCAACTCCTAGTCAACTGCAGAACACATCATCTGTGACTCCCTTTCTCCCCAGAGGGCAGAGCACAGTTAACTTCATAGGACCAGAAGGAAAGAAGACACACTGACAGCAAGTTACAATAACCGGACATCCCCAGTCCCTTTCAAAAAGATGCCCCCCGCCAGTGAAATGCTTCACAGATATTCATGTGCATTTTTATGTCCCTTTTAAAACTTGAAAGGAAGCCCACATACCCCGCCCGGTGTTTGCCTCAAGATGGAGAGGGCTCCTTCACCCACATGGCAACATGAAAAGAAAATGAAATTCTGTCCCAAGGCTCATGATTCCTTTTTCTTCCTTTTTCCTTAGTCAATGGATGCCAGATGTTCTCACAAAACGTCTTCATATCTTCAGGACAGCCTGCGAGGATTCTATTTATTATTGCTTAGAGGCCAAGAGGCCATAATAGATTTACAAGGCGACTGTGGTCATTCTTCGTGTCTCCTATACTTAGGGATGAATGTGGCCAGCGTAAGAGACAGCTCTTTCTATGTAATTTACTTCCCTGGGGCCAATTAGTCAGGTCAGATCAAGAACAGAGGTGGTTACCTCCCCTACACCCCCTCGGGCAGCACCAGGCTTGACAAGGCGGGCTAAGCCACACAAGGCTTTCCAACTGTCAGAAGGAGGGCCGAAACTGTCAAAAAGAACCAAGAGTGTGAGCATCCATAAAGCCATCTGTCAATGATGTGTAACACATGGAAGGGTCACACACTCCTTGGCCTTGGCCTTGATGAGGCTTTGGCCCAAATAAGCCATCTTACTTCCTGGCCTTCCGGGCTGAAGTAGGTTCTGCGTGGAAGGAAGGTGGATTACCTTCCACACCACCCAAGTTTCTGCTCAGACCACTGCTGATACACAGCATCTTCACCTCTGTTCGGTGCCTACAAATTCAATGGGCTCTTTCTTGGTAGTGCCCCTCCCCCCATATCACAGCAACTTTGTTCTGTTTCAAAGCAAAGAGGGATGCTTCCTGAAACCATGATAACCACCTCACCCCCTAAACATACTGCCCACGGGAGAGCGGTTGCATTTGATCTAAATCTCACAGCATCTTGGCTGTAAGTACTGGACGAATCCTGCCAGAACAAGACCCCATAAGATCAGTGCTGGGGAAGAGAGTAGTATACCTATAGAGTGATTTCCACATTGTGTCAACGTTCTGAGCAAAGCTCAGCCACTAGAGCTGACCACAGTTTTCTAAGGTTCCCAACCAAAGAGGGCTCTATTCTAACTCAGTTCTAGAATGAATGGAGGGTCCACAGATTCAGCTGGGGAAACAGGTTTCCTTCTTTCCTTCTCATCCAAAAGGGAAACACCAGTTATCTCTGAGATTTGTTTGTTGACAAGGTCTCTCTATGTAGCCTTGGCTGTCTTGGACCTCACTGTATGTGGGTGTGGGGCACTAGGGTTCCAATATTCTCCTCAAGAATACACCCTCCAATAACCAGACTTCCGTTCACTAGGTCCTACAATCTTTTGCCGCTAGGCCCACCTCTTAAGAATTTATCATCTCCCCAAAACACTATGAGTTGGAAACCACTTCTTTCATACTTGGGGTGTGTGTGTATGTGTGTGTGTGTGTGTGTGTGTGTGTGTGTGTGTGTGTGTGTGTAGTCAATCAAGATTTTTGACAACTGTATTAAACATAAGCCAAGAAGCACTGTAAGTACTGTGGGCATAGATCTGAACACAATGAAGTCCTTGCTTTCTCGAACCTTCCATTGTATATGGGACAGATGGATAATCAAATAAATTTCAGGTAGTGATGTGTTCTAAGAGAAACAAGACAGAATAAGATAATAATGACTGGCTAGCGAGGGCCTCTCTGAGAGGGTGACATTTCAGATTAGACTCATTAAAGTCAAAAGAGCTGGACAGAATTGGAACCATGGCACTGAGGCAGTGGCCCACGTGTGGAGGGCTTCATCTGCAGTAGTATGAAGCTGGAGTTGATTCTGCAAATCATAGGAAACCGACCAGTAAGACAGGCTTGGGCAGACAGGAATGACTCAGACCGGCTTGTCCTCAGGTACAACTTCAAAGGAACCTAGTAGAGTCTGGAAAGTCACTCCGGTAGTCTTCCTAAGTCCAGGAAGGTGCTGCAGAGGCGCGGGTGATGCAACCAAATGGGGCATTCCATCTTGTAAGGTAAAGAACATGATGAAGACATGGTCTGATTGGGAGTCAGAGCTCTACCAGGAGCAGTTGGAGCCTCCCCTTTCTTCCTTTCCTTCTCTCTTTCCTTCTCTCCTTTCCCTCATTGGGGATTAACCACCCAGGACCTTACGAATGCTAGGCACATTCGTATTTCTCTTTTTTATTTTTTTCCGAGACAGGGTTTCTCTGTGTAGCCCAGGCTGTCCTGGAACTCACTCTGTAGACCAGGCTGGCCTCGAACTCAGAAATCCGCCTGTCTCTGCCTCCCAAGTGCTGAGATTAAAGGCGTGCACCAGCACCGCCAGGCATGCATTCATATCTCTTATCTCTGGGCCACATCCCTAGCCAATCCTCACGTTTTCATAAACTCAGTGGGTGAAGATTTTGCTTGTGGATTATTGGCTGGGCATGCTTCCCAGCGAGGAGAAGCAGAGTCCAAAAGATTCCTCAATTACTATGGCAGTTTCCATCCCTTCTGCATTCCATTAAACATGTGTATTTATCCGTATTCACATCTCCACGTGCTGCCTTCCCAAACCACCTTTGGAGAGGCCGGGCATAATTGATTTGTCCTTTCAACATGTGCTGTTAAATTGAGTGATTTTGACATCACATTGCCATCAATAGGGAGGTTTGACTTACAAATTATTTAGTGCATACAATGGATCACTGGCTACCTCCCAGACATTCATAGCTGGCAATCCTTTCAGAGAGCGAGAGAAAGAGAGAGAGAGAGCCAGAGCGAGAGAGACAGAGAGATGAAGAGGGGCTCCGAATGACTTCAGCATCAGCTGCTGGCTTCCAGGACCTGCGCCTATTTGAGGCAGAACTCCTGCCGATCTTGCAGCTGTGGATTTCATGGTTTCTACTTCATAATCACTTTAAGAGACAAGGGAGCAGATTGGCGGAGCCGATGGTACCCTGCAGCTGACTTCACAGTCCTGGGGAGAAAGGGGGCACCCTAGCAGGGGAGGTGGCCTGGTGCCACAGAAGGAATGCCCTATCCAGGGTCAAAACACTCCCAGCTCTTCCTGGCTATCCACGAGCCTCCCATATCCAGGCTGTATGACCTTGGTAAGTGTCTTAACCTCTTCCAGCCTCAATTTTTCCAGCTATTAAATAAAACACTACCTGCCTTATCTGTTCCCATAACGACAAAAAAAAGCATGGCATAAGTGAAATGGCATCAGTAATTTAAAAACAATGCACTTGATATTTGCCCATTTTGGTAAGCAGGATTGTCCCCGTATGTGCCAGAGGCCTGAGGTTTGGTGATCTCCATGTAAAATCCATGTAGCCCACAAGGGCAGGAGTGCTCATAAGCTTCTGGCCATGCACATAGAAGGGCTAGAGTCAAAGCCTATGGGGTCTTCCGTGCGGCTCTAATGCAAGGCAGGAGAGTAACCCTGGACTGAAGCAGAGGGAGGAGGAGGAGGCGGCTATGAATGGTTCCTAGAGAAAATGTTTCAGAGAACCTGTGGAATGTAGGTCTCGAGTCAGAGGCGGAATGTGTTTGGGGGGGGTAAGTCTCCTCTGATAAGAAAGGGGATTTTCACAAGCCACAGCTTCAGCATGACTGGCAGCCAATGAAAGGGAAGGGGCCCGGCATACTCCTAAGGAAGGTACTTTGTCCTGGGCTAGGGCGCTGTGTGGGTTTCTCTAGAGGCCGCCTCAGTTAGGAAAACAAGAAGCAGGCTTGAAATACTGAGAATCCATCCCAAAGAGAATATGTAACCTTAAAGGAGACTAAACAAGAAGAGATAGCTTTTTTCTTTTGTTTGTTTTTTGGTTTTTCTGTTTGTTTTGTTTTTTGAGACGGTTTCTCTGTGTAGCCCTGGCTGTTCTGGAACTCACTCTGTAGACCAGGCTGGCCTCGAACTCAGAAATCCGCCTGCCTCTGCCTCCCAAGTGCTGGGATTAAAGGCGTGCACCACCACTGCTCGGCCTTTTTTTTAAAGAGGAGGATTTAGGTGTTTCTCTGTCCTTTTCATTGGTATAGAGGCTGACAAGATGTGACCGGTTACAGAAATGACTGAGCAGCCACTTTGTGTAAGGTATAAACATAGTCTGTTCCGTTGAACCCAAGGAGGCATGCATTACTGCAGGTGATGCGGTGCTATTATTGAAAAGGCTTTGAGTATCCCCCAAAATATTCTCTGCCTAGCCAAAGAGCTACCCATCAAATGACTTTTTCCCCTGAGCTTGTGACACCTTTGTAAGGATGTGATGGGCAGATCCGGATGTGTATGCTTTCCCATCCAAGCCCCTAATACTGCTGAAACGTTCTGAGCCTGCCTGCTTGCTTGGAACACAGTGCTTTGTCACACTAGGGAGAAGCCAGGAAGGTAGGCCGGGTAATGCTGGCAGGTCAGTTAGAGAGACACACCATCTTATAAGTAGGAAGGTCCAAGAGAATTCATGCACTCAATGGACTCCCTGGGAGGTGCCAAGAAGACGGAGACTGCCTTCTGCCTGAGACAAGAGAACTGAGACATTCAGTAGCAAGTCAGGAACAGAGTCCTGTGCTGGGAACTTGAGAGGTGCAGTTGGTTCTGAAGACTGAGAGTGCACCCCTGTGGCGGCAGCATCCCCCTGAAAGTTAGGTCGAGTTCCAGTATGTGCTGGCACAGGCTGTGGGCAGTCTGGCTCTATGAGGACGGTGTTCATTTCTAATCTTCTTTCCTGTTTTGGATGCACTCCATGCAGAGATTTGGACAAGAGGCTGAGACCAGAAAGGTGGAGTAAGGTGCCTCAGGTTGGGAAAATGCTACTCCCTAGGGAAAGGTTTTCCAATGCTCCTGTGGGCAGCAAAAGGAGAGCCCCCAGGATATTGCAGGCCATGAAGGCACTGTCTCACACCAAACATGGTCTGGAGGCTGCAGGCGGCAACCAAGGAGCACAAGGGTGGGAGAGTTCACCCAGAGAGCTGAGAAGAGCTGGCAAGACGGAGGTTCTCATGTCAATCATAAGTCCCTGGAACTCTTGTCATCCTTGAGCTGGGGCCAGAGAAGCTGATCACAAGCTCATGACATCCTTGACCTTCTTGTTAAAGAGTCACTGTCAGAATCAAAGAGAAGGTCGTGATTTCTTGGGCACTAGACCAAAGAGAGTCTATGGAGCATACCATTTGATAAAGGTTCTTCCCTCTTCCAAGGAGCAAAGTCAGGCAGAGTGAAGCAGCTCACCCTTCACATGAACTTGAGAACAGGGATGAAAAAGAGCCATGGTATTTATGCACTTCCTGCTGGACCAGACGCTATACAAGGCATTCTGTAAGTATTAGCCACTCAGCCTTACAGGGTGGTCTTAGGGTCACTACTCTGTAAGGATGCTGAGTCATATACCTCAAAAGCACTGGTGTTCAGGGAAGCAAGAGTTTGAACCCAGTGCTGTGTGTTCCAAAGTCCTCGCTCGAATCCACAATATACTGCAGAAAGTCTCAAACACGCTCCCTTCAGCCCACAGATGCAATCAGTATGCCTAGTCTACATTACCATGTTTAATTAGTCTTCAACATTCAAAAGATGTGAAATTTCATGTTTAAAAAAAAAAAAACCCACTAAATTTCTGGCTTGATTTCAAGCGAAAAGTCCTGAGTATTTCAGCTCCACTTTACTACAGCAGCCACAGGTGGACACTGAGGGGCAGCTTAGCAAAGTGGACTAGAGAAATGGCTTAGAGGTTAAGAGCACTTCCTGCTCTCCTTGAAGACCCCAGGTTCAGTTCCCGGCACCAACACTGGGCAACTCCCAACCACCTGTAACTTCAGCTCCAAGAGATCTAATGGCCTTTTCTGGTACACACGGACCATGTACACATAAGGTGCACATATACTCGGGCACACATTAAATAAATAAATAAATAAATTTTTTTAAGAGAGGGGTGTATGTGTGTCTGTACACATACCTATTGCTTTCTCTCATGTGAACTCTCATTAAGAAATCAACAGTCTTCAGCTCGGAGCAGACCCTTATCATAGTCTGACCATGCTAACCCATCTAGCCCTGTGGAGAGAGTCCTCAACGTCCCGTGTTGCTTCTGTTCCCACTTTCTTGGAGATAAGCTACAACCACCAGATGAATAAGATTTCTCAGTATCTCCAGAGGACTGTGTAATCTCTCTTCCTGACTTCAGGTCTATGACACCACATGATACAACCTTAGTTCCTGCTCCTTCCTGAGAGTCCAGCCTGAGGCTTGTCAGGAGCTCAGGTGTGTGCAAAGAGGAGTCGTGGACCATAAGCTGAATGCCTTTTAGGGCAGTGCTCACTCTGGGTTCCAGTCTTCTCTGAGACAGATTAGAAAGACGAACAATTATCCGAGCATCTCTGGGGGAAAACACACCAGTATCCTTCCCTGCTTATATTAAATGGGAACTTGTGGCGTCCAACTGCCGTGAGTCAGAGACACTAGGACCCAAGTTGCTTTCTAAGCAACTTACACCTCTCATTGGTACGGTTTTCTCATGTGCCTCATGGGGTCGCTGTGGGGTTTGATGAGGCAATCTTCTAGCCTGGTTCAAGGGTCAACACTCAGTATGTGTAAGTCATTTTTACTTTCCTGTAAAGGTTCCTTGTTGGCTCACTAAGGCCTAAAAATGCTACTTTACACTGGTGGCCTTAGAGCCTCTCCCGGAAGTTTGGTTCACTGTTCTGGGAAGAGAAAGCTCTGGGTGGATTCATCCCATGTTCTAGATGTTGTGGGTCAACCTGAAACTTGAGCTGGGACATGGGTGTGCGCAAAGCTTGGGTCTGTATTCATCCTGCATAATTTTCCTTTAGTCAGAATACTAAATGCTCACTTATGCACAGCCCCACCATATAATAGCTGTGATTGTAGTCACAGGCTGTTAGCCACATGAACAGAGGCTCAATGGAGATGCCCTCTTTGCAGTATCAGTTAAGTCTTCCATTCTGTCTCTGTCTAACCCTATTACAGAGTAACACCCAATCCCCACACAAGATGGCTCTGCTGCTGTCAACAAATCTTGTACACAGGATTCAGCTGTGTTTGACCAGGAAGACTGTGAAGTAACATCAGTGGGATGCTCCCAGCTTTTCCTGGGAAGACTCTAGATTGCCAATAATCTGAAGTCACAACTTGCCCCTGAAGAAATGTCCTTGTTCCCCTCACACTGGAAGATAAGAATCATGAGGAACAAATCATTCCCTGACCCACCATGCTCTCTGGACAGAAAGATGTCCAGGCACACAAACCTGTCCTGCTTTAAGCACAGTCTAAATCTATGTTATGCTATAAGAATCCCATGCAGTTAGTTTGACACATAGGTCTGTGTCTCTCTCTCTCTCTCTCTCTCTCTCTCTCTCTCTCTCTCTCTCTCTCTCTCTCTCTCTCTGTGTGTGTGTGTGTGTGTGTGTGTGTGTGTGTGTGTGTGTGTGTGTGTGTGTGTCTAAACTTGCTCAGAAGGAAACCTTTCCTAACTAGATTGTGGAATAGACACTTGTTTGAACTATGTTTTAGAGTACATCTATTGCTTCATTTTGGTGTATTTGTTGGCCTTTCCCAAACTCAGGTATAAAACCTGCACAAATTCATGCTTCAGTGACTGAAAATACCCACAGGAGAGAACGTGGTCATGCTAAATGCCAGGCAGGCACTACTACCAGCTGTGCGCATAGGACTCTAACTGGCCACCCCAGATGCAGGTCCTTGAATAGTTACCTCTGCATCCTCCAGGGTCATTTGAGTCTGACCATCCTTTACAGAATTCCCCTTTTGCCTTGCCTTAGATTCATTTCAGAAAGGAGGAAACGTGCATTCCTACCAAGAGCAGACAGCATCTTTTTGTAATCTCTCCCTCACCCATCTTTCGTCTTCAGTTCTTCTCCTGTCCTGATTCCCTTATGGTATGGAAAGGATAGGGGTCATTTTCTCAGAATCCACGCTCTGAAATCCTGTGGCATTCCAAAGTTTCTTGGAGACTTTACTCTGTCTTTATACCCTACCGGGGACTCTTTGCTCCAGGATCCATTCCACCTACGACTGTATTTAACTTCCTCCTCTGTGTGCATGGGGTGCAGGGAGATCGTAGTGAAAGTTTTATATGTGCAATGTGAACACCATAAATCAGGGCCCTGGCAGCATTTAAATCTGTGAAATGCAAAGGGAATTTAAATAACAAGTCAGCCACACAGGCAGGTGGCCCCGAAGCTCCAGAATGTGCATCTCATGCTAACAGCTCGCATGTTTATATTAAGGTACTAGAAGCAGCCAGCAGCAGAAGAAGGTGTTAACAATGACTGCAAAATATTTCTTTAAGGATACATTTCCTCTATTTCCTCCCAACATAAATTCTGACAACACGAATTCTGGATTTATTCACAGAATCATGTATCAGAGAGGATTGCTTTTAATGTATGAGATGATATGAAAAAAGCCATTCTTTAATCGACACAGGGATAACATATTGGTTAATCGGATGTACTTAGCAGAGTAAATTATTTTCCTAAAGAAAGAGCTTAAACTACAAAACCAGCCCATTGCTAATGCACACCTTCCATTGGGCTTGGTGTCAAAAATGACATTCTGTTACTGTCTTTTCCTAAGAAGATACATCTTACATTGTTACAGGTCATGCTCAGCTCTTGGGACACACCTTCTTTGACCCCCTGGAAGGACCCTTATTGAAGTGGGAGGGGGATTATGGGAAAGAACTTTTGCCAGCTAGACCGCGCTCGGCTCTGGGAAACTGTATCTTGACTCTTTGGGTGGCTGAAATGGAAACTCACTTTCTGCAGTGTAGTCCAATAATAGCAATCATGGTCCCACTGGTGAATGCCCAGTATGTGGCAGGCCTCGTAGCATGTGAATATTTTCTGATATGTGATCTCATCTGCTACTTGCAAAGACTCAACGTTTGGATTTTTCTCTTTATAACAGATGCGACGGAGGCCGGGAAGGTAAGCACTCTGACTCTGGTCACAGAGCTAGAAAGAGACTGAGGCAAAGTTTGACCGACCTCTTGCCAGGTTTCATGCATTTTGTCCTGGTGCCTGCTGCTGCTGCAGCAGCCCGAGTCATTTCCTCTCTTCAGTCTTTTGTCCTAGGAGATGGAACTTCTTTCAGTATCAAATCCATTCTAGGCACGGCAGCCAGGTTCTAGGGGTACACCGGTGACAGGCTGGACACTGCACGTAGAGTTCCCTGCTTTAAGGCAGGGAAGAGACTTGCACTTCCTCCCTCCCTGTTTTAGCAGAAGGGAACCAGAGTGCTTTTCAGGCTCTTCTCCAGCATTTAGTAAACTGTTTGCTTGGCTGGACACTATGAATTTTTATCACCCGTGGTTACTACTTCACTTTATCCTTCCCACTTTTGCTCTGTGAGAGGTGTGAGAAATATTAATATGGCCCTTAAAGAAACAGAACTCAGAGGAGAAAGGCTCGCATCTTAAGCGGCCCTATATAATAACCCTGGCAGAAAGATTCAGTCAGCGATCAGCCTGTGGAAACCACCCACAATGCACAGAGAATTCATTCCACAGAGTTGAAAATGTTCATAAGAAGTGAGGTTCTTCCATACCCGCTCCAAATATGTTCTCACCATTGAGCCTACTACCCAAGGTGCTAGGATCAAAATGTACAGAAGAGACACCCTCTACCCAGTGGATACGATCACAATGAGCAGGGCCCAAAGTTCTAGGCAGTCTTATGGCCTATTTCCCCATTCCCTCCTCTTGAGCAGCCTGTCGGATAAATCTGTCAGTGTCCTGCTGTTCCCAGAGGCTCTAAGCCAGTGACTCTTGAGAATATTTTTGAGTGGGGCCCAGTCACCAAAACCATCCTCTTTTAGATTTGACATTTTCCGTGACCTTGCACTCAGCCACATCAGACACACCCTGCTTACTGCTAGGGAATGTAGAGGGCAGGCTGGCTTGGCCAACACATCCTTGGTTCCTGGGAACAGTTCTCTTTCCATGGCTCTGGGCCAGTGTGAAGGTGAAGAGTGTCAATCTCCCAAGAATGCCACAGGAGATGGCAGATCTTTTTCTAAAACTTTATGTATCTCTTTCCCTTTGTCTCTTCAGGAGAGGGAGGGAGGGAGGGACAAAGGGAGGAAGGGAGAGAGAGAGAGAGAGAGAGAGAGAGAGAGAGAGAGAGAGAGAGAACATACAGAGAAAGACAGAGATAGGAGAGAGAGAGACACAAAGAGGAGACTTACATGAGTACAGAGAGAAAGTGAGAGAGGAGGGAGGCGAGAGGAACACAGAGACAGAGAAACAGGAGATAGATGGAGAAACAGAAAGAGAGACAGACACACACAGGTAGAGAGACACACAGAGACAGGAGAGATAGAGAGAGGCACAGACAAAGAGGAGACGCACACAGAAGGAGAGAGAGGTACAGAGACATGAGACAGAGATGGGAAACACACAGAGAGATACAGGGACGAGAGAAATAGAGAGACAGAGACAAAGGACAGGAGGCAGAGAGAGATTGCAGGAGACAGAGAGGGACACAGACAGAAAGGAAACACAGACAAAGGGGAGGAGAGATAGAGACAGAGACAAAAGACACAGAGAGACACGGAGAACACACACACACACACACACACACACACACACACACACACAGTAGTTACATCAAAGGAAAGGCAACTAGAAAGTGACATGATTGAGCAGAAAATGGTATCTGTTAACTTCTGCAGCCTTAGTGATAACCTCAGCATCTTTCAATGTCTGCCATCTTTGTGTTGGATAAATGTCATTATCCACTGGACAGATGGGGGGAAACAGAGGCTCACAGAGGTAAAGCAACCTAGCTGAAGCTCACAAAGCTGCAAACCTGGTCTAACTAGTAAAGCAAATAGAACCCAGGTTCACCCTAACATTTATTGGCTGGCTCTGCCTAGAATTGGCTGCATGTATTTAGAGAATCTTCAAGGTTGGGGTCCCATTCTATTCTCCAATCCTGAACCCAGAGTTGATCTTCTCTTCCCTTTAGCATGAAGTAATATAGACAGTCAGGGGAAGATTTGCTTTTTGGTAAAGTAGAACCAAATCCTTCAAAAGATACATGACACCAAAATTAGCATCTCAAGGTGGGTGAGGTATAGAAAGAGGCAGTTTCCAAAATAAGAAATTCAAAATTAAAACAACTACCATTCTCTATGCCTCGAAACCTTCAAAAAAACCACTTAAAAATAATAGTTCTGCATGCTAAAAAACACATGTAGAAATAACCACTCCTTATATAGTCTAAACTGTTCATATGCTCAGCCTCTCTAGAAGACAATGCGCCAGGGCCGACCACTGAGAGTCTCTACTCCCTCTGACTATTATCTAAAATGTTCACCCAAGGAAATAATCATGGTTTGTTCAATTTGTTTTAATGAATTGATAAGTTGCCAATAATAATATAAGCCTTAACACCATCCAAATGTTCAACAAAAGACAGAAATTAATAAATGATGGTTACATTTATGTAATGGCATCCTTGGCAGATCTCAAAAGGCATTTTGTAGAAGAGGATTTAATGGCGTGGGAAAGCACCCATGATATATCTCTATGACAACAGAGTGCCATTTATGAAGAGAATAAAGGATACAAATCCGTGCCTAAAAAAGACAGAATAAATAAGCAAAGTCAACACTAATAGTAATTATGCGTGTTGTGTCCTTTCTTTGTGGCGTATCTTCATAAAAACGTATGTCTTCCTCTTTATCCTTCAGCAAATGCACATGCGCACACACACGAAACACAGCTTATCCAGACAGACAGAGGACAGATAGGCAGCTAAGAGGAAGAACAGAACTGAGCAGCAGCCGGGGAGGCAGCCACAAAGTGCTTGATGTGCAAGCCCAAGGACCCAAGTTCCATCCTCTCCGTGCGCGTTGCAAAGCCAGGCGTGGCCATGCATAACTTGTAATCCCAGTACTGGAGAAGCATAAATAAGAGGATTCTTGTGGCTGGCTGGCCAACCATCCCAGTCTCGTCAGCAAGTCCCAAGCCAGTGAGAGACTCTGTCTCAACAGGTGAGAACTGACACCTTAAACTGACCACTGCCTTCCGCTCCTGTGTGCAGCTGTACACAGATCACAAACACACGCATATGAGCATGAGAATGAAAAGCAGATTATCACCCCATATGCGGAACAGGCCTCTGGGACAGTTCATCCACCTCTAAATCCTCTAAAAACATCTCAGGAGGCAGAAAGAAGGTCACAGGTTCTACTTCAGCCCAGTGAACTGTGATACCGTGAGTCTCCCTGCTAGCCGGCTGCAGGCTCACCGACAGGCATCCAGGTATTTGAGCTTTCCGATTTACATCCCAACCAGTGACGTAACTACACTTCCGGAAATATTCCAATAGGGTTAAGTTTTCTAGGAACCTCAGACTTCAGAGAAAAGGAAGTGGGCTGTGTTTTAATTAGCACCATACAAACACACAGTCAGGGCGTTGAGGGTCTGCACTTTCTGCACCTGCAGGTTTCCCAGCCTCGGACTCTCAGCTCTGAAGTGCAACCAATGAAAAAGAGCACATTCAGGCCGGCTGCTGCCAGCATTCAGGGCATCATACTGAGCAAGAACACTTGAGGAAAATTATTTAGCTATGATCATTATTGGCTGCTTTTAATCACAATAATGAACTAATACAGCAGTACTTACGCTTGGGGAAGTCAAAGGGTATCCATTAAAAATCTAATTAAAAGCCAGTCCTTAAGAAGAATCATGGCTTATTTATCTCTCTATTAGGTAATATAAACCACTGAACTGTACAGCTTGGAAATCTTCCACTAGTCACGCTGGTAAGCAGTATTCCCCTTTCGGTTGTAAAAGTACAATAAATCCTGCTTTAAGGGAACTCTTGCTATGCTTTAAGAAGAGAGACGAGAGAAGGAAAAAGAAGCGAAGAGAGAGAAAAAGAAATGTTAAGAATAACATTTATATCCTGCCATTTTCAAAAAAATCAAAAAAAGACAAAAACTAAACAAACGAACAACAACAACAACAACAACAACAACAACAACAACCCAGGTGTAGATTTCTATAAGGAAAAAACTTACAAAGGGCAATCTGTTAATAATAGAATGAGACTCTTCCATGTGACAACAAGAGTGGTCAGTGGTGGACAGTGTGGATAAGGCCCATGAAGGGCCCCAGATAGCTGTGTTAGGAGGCTCCCAGTCGCCATGGCTCAGAGCCAGTGGGGATGAGCAGCAACCCTGCAGATCCGTCAATCCCCATGGTCTAGGCTGGAGCAATGACCATGTGCCAAGTTGAGCACTGGTTCCTGCAGAGAGAAAGCCACCAGTCTGTGGATGTCCAGGAACTCAGCCCTGTGCAGAGTGATCCTCGGAGCGTGTGTCTGGGGCTCTGGAGCCTGGAAGGTGGCTGACTTCTGCTGGATGCCTGTGAGCAAGCGTGTCTTCTGTGCTGTAATGTTGTTACTGGTAAAGAAGACAGTACAAGCCGGGCAGTGGTGGCGCATGCCTTTAATCCCAGCACTTGGGAGGCAGAGGCAGGTGGATTTCTGAGTTCGAGGCCAGCCTGGTCTACAGAGTGAGTTCCAGGACAGCCAGGGCTACACAGAGAAACCCTGTCTCGAAAAGAAAAAGAAGACAGTCCAGAGGTATCAGGATACACGATCCAGCCTGGGAGTACCAAGAGGCTTGACATCAGAGAGGAAGGGAAGAGGACAAGAGACAGCAGGAGAAATGAATATGTAAAAACAAACAAACAAACAAACAAACAAACAAACAAAACCCTGAAGTATCGTGACTACGTATGCAGGATGACAAAAAACATCAACCGGAACAGGAACCAGAGCAGACCACAGAAGAATGTGCACCCTCCTTAATTTGAAGGTGGCAGGTGCCCACGAGGAAGACTACGGGTGGAATCAGGCCAAGGTCAGACGACTTGAGAAATGCTGTTCTCTGAAGTTTGCTAGATAGGAAGGCTGGGAAAGGCCAGGAATTACGTGACAGGATGGGACCGAGGGACTCTCTGGAGGACCAGAAACGAACGGGAAAATAAAAGACAATTGACCAATCTGGGATCTCATTACATCTTGGAGAAAATGGAGGTTTGAAGCTGATTCTAGGGTTCTAGGAGAATGGGTGATGGACAGAATACAGACAGAATGAGGGGTGTTTGGGCTCTTCAACTGACTAACATAACTATATGCAGGCTTCGTCATACACTCAAGGAGTGTGCCCAGGAAATACCAGGATTCATACAGCATTCCAAGGGAATCCATATAATGTGTTAACTCCCCTTTTGTTGGCTGCTGCTGCAGGGCGGACAGCTAGCTGCAGTCCTGGCCAGGGTGAAAGGGAAGATTTGACCATTGCACAGCCCTTTCCACTGTCTCCAGCCATCTGTCGCTGGACCATATGCTGAGAGAGGACTGGAGCTGGAGGCTTCGCGTAAAGCCCTCACCAGGGAGAAGCCAAAGGCAAACTGGAACTACTCCCTTTGTTGGCTGAGATGACCTTTTGGAACAGGTTTGAACTTTTGTCAGCCTGCTATCGGTATTTCCATCAGCAAGTTTTTCAACCAGCTAATGTTTGCCAAGTGGGAGGCCTGAGCTCTCCCTTCAGCATCGGTGGTTTCTGTGCTAATCTGACCTTCCAAGGTATTTAAGGATGCAAAGGCCAGATTCATCACCTGAGTTCCCCAATCCATCGGCCGAATGCCAGAGTCCTGTCTACCTAGACTACCTCACTACTCTCCACTCTACAGAGGAGCTTGGAGCTCTAACCTTCAAATTAACCTTCAAAGCTTTTAGACTCACGTGCTGCTTTGACCACCATCAATTCATCAATCAACCTCCATCTTGAAAAGGCAGAGGTCACAGCACGAGGTATGTAGCATTTGGAGACAGAAGACTTGAACTCTGGCTTTTCCTTCCTATCAGGGACAAGGTACTTAAATGGCCTTAATCCTCAGTTTCCCCATCTGAAAGTATGCCATATAAGAGGATCTACCTTATAGGAAACATATCTACAAGACACATGTATGATCTTAGCTATGAAACAAACACATGGTGAGTCTTAAGGCCACTTGTCAGGCATACATGGCTAATTGCTGATCTGTGTAGTTATCACCAGCGACAGCATTTGCTATATGCAGTCTTCCAGAAGGTTCTGTGTTAGCTTCTGTCCCTAAGAGGGGCCATTGTCACCGACCCAGAAGAGGGTCTCTGAAGCACCAGATGAAGTCATTTCTCCACACCCCAAACCTCTAACACCATTTTACTCTTCTGAGAGGTCGTGGCAGGAAAAACCCAGAGTTTAATTAAATTCTTATTTTGAGCAAAGTGAAGGGGGAAAAAGAGCCTTCGAGGGAAAGACAGCTCATGAAGCACTGATTACTGTGTCCAGAGCACACTGCATGATCAATGGCTACAGTAGGAAAGCATATTACAAGAGGGCTTTTCTCACCCTGTACGGTTTTTTTTTTTTTTTAAACGTTGTTTCCCCCCTTGGGCTCAGTCTTCTAATGAATGCACAAGGTTAGGATTCTCTGTGCTCTGCAGTTCTCCCTAACTGCACCAGCCTCCACTCTAAGGGAGGTTTCTTCAGTGGCCCTTTGACATAAAATCATTGCCCTATGTAAGCCTAGAATCCAGGATAACCACGGGGATTGAAAGTCTGCCTGGCCTGCCTTCTCACATAGACCTTGGATTCTTGAGTTACCAGTAGGACTCACAAGTCTTGCTTTCTCAACTGTCTGTGAGGTTGGGAGGCTGTGAATGGGGCAGGCAGGGGAGAGGCACTGAATCTGTACAGTGAAGGGAGGAAGGGGGAGAGAAGACAGGTGCCGAGGTCTCAGAGTATCACAGAAACCCTAGAAGGCAATAAAAGCTTGCTTTGATGTTAGGTGGGTCTAAGTTGGGCCAAATCAACACTACAATAGCTCCCCTTAGAGTGTCCAACAGCCAAAGGGTCCTTTATGAGGATGTATGATAATGACCAAAACCTCATTCCAGAACTCTGGAGGGGGAAGAGGAAGTACTGCCTGCAGGGGAGTGCACTCTATCAAGAGAGGGGACTCCCTATATTAATGGGGGCTCGCTGAGGGCTCTACACATTTAGAAGCCTGACTCCAACAGAAAAGAATGAGAGGCTTTGTTGAGAACTCTTTGCGCCCTGCTCGATACAAAGGATATGCCATGCAACCATGCAGCCTCTTCTGTAATCCTGACATCCACTTCTCATTATGGTGGGAGGGAGGGGCAGGGAAGTCACCAAGGGCAGTAACTGCAGTGTGACTAGACTAAGCAACAGGAACTCAGATCAGTCTTCCAGTTGCTACTGGGTGACCTTGGAAAAGCCATAGAAGCTTTCCAAAGCCTAGATGTCTTATCTATCAAATGAGGCGCGTAAATAGCCACACTGGCCTTCCCTGGAGAGCTGTGAGGACAGAAAGACTTAGATACCAAGGACTCCCACCAGAGCCAGCTGCCCCATCATTCACCTCAGCTACGCTGCTCCAGAGGGACTGTAATGAAAGGTGAGTACAGATGAAGATATAACTTATTATTCAAGGCTAGGAGTCTCCCATGGATCAAATGGAGCCACCATCCAAGTGGCAGGTCTTGCCTGTCTGGAGAGGTTTTATGATCCTGACATCACCGCCCATGGAGAGGTTCGGGAATGTTCCTTGACTCCAGATGGCAGAGGTCAGCTGGTAGCAGAGGTGGTCCAGCCACAGATGATAAAATTTACTCCACACCATCCCCCCCCCCCACACACACACAGCTGTGCCACTGGCTGGAGTGGTCCCTTGGGCATTTTCCTTGTCCATTCTGGTCCGAGTGTCTGGGATGCTTATTCATTTTTCTGTCTGTAATGCTCTCCCCTCTGATCTAGAGATCTTGAAACCATTCCTTCTGCAGGAGTTCAAAGTGTTTCCGTGAAGGTTCATCAGATGCTGCCCTCCTCCACAGCCTACATCAAGCACACAGGTAGCTACATGTGGCCTGAACGCTGATCCAGTGGTGAAAGGCATCCATTTAATATTTATTGGTGAGTGCTTATATAGCACATGAGGCTTGCCAATCATGAGCTATCTCTCAGATCTGATTCTTGCCACTCCACTGTTCTGCTTTGGTTGAATTCTTTTTTTTTTTGTTTTGTTTTGTTTTGTTTTTCGGAGACAGGGTTTCTCTGTGTAGCCCTGGCTGTCCTGGAACTCACTCTGTAGACCAGGCTGGCTTTGAACTCAGAAATCCGCCTGTCTCTGCCTCCCAAGTGCTGGGATTAAAGGCGTGCACCACCACTGCTCAGCAGTTGAATTCTTCTTATTCTCCTTGGGGGCTATCTCGCTGGTCCTAGCCTCCCTTATTGCTAGATCCTCTTGGGATGAAGGAGACCTCCATCTCCTAACTCTTCAAGGAACCCACAGATTGGGATGGGAGAAGGCATCAGAGTCTGTGTCTAGAGTCTAGTTTCAGGTTGACCGCAGGCCAGTCTTACATACATGACACTCGCCACAAAGGATAAGTTCAGCCTTGCATGTGCCCTAATCCCCATAGGAACACTTCTCCCCTTTGTCACCCTTTCTCGTGAATCACCACTATTCCTCCTCTGTCTAATATGTGGGGACCTCTCTCCTCTTTGGATTTGGGTGGGAGGTAAAGCCCCTCCCATCATAGAAATCTGGTTAACGGTTGATATGTGTTTTCCCAGACTCTCACAATAATGGCAATAATGTATCACCAAGGATCTGCCAAGCACACAGAGCAGTTCTACATGCTATCCAGGTCTGGGGCAATGGTGGCTAGAGAGAGCGGAACTCAAAGTCCCAGTCTGGAGATGTCTGACAAGCACCCTGCAGCCTCCTGAGCTAGGTGAGGAGGCAATGCCATCCTCACAGGGCAAGACTCATGGGTGATGATGGATACTGCAAGCCAGGTGGGATTGCTACATGCCATTTTCTTGCTTTCTACACAGTTAATAATAGGACACTCAATATAATTTTTAAAACACATTTCTTTTCTGCTTAAATTAGCTATACTCTGGTTCTGTGGCTTCCAACTAGGAATTCCTGGAGATACACCTTGGGTATAAATGGCACTAATAAAGACATCACAGTTAACAAGTGTCTTTTGATTCCAGGCTCTACCCAAAATGTTATTCAACCAAAAACCCATTTACTCCTCAAACATATCATGTGAATCAGGTCCTATGGGTAACCCAGAAGCTCCAAGAGGCAACTTTCTGAGGGCCCCATCTCCTATGAAGCAGGGGGTTCAGTAGGGGATGCAAAGGAAAGCCATAATCCTGGGGTTGTAACAGGTCATAACATCTACACCATTGGAAAGTCTTCTGATGTGCAGTTAAAGATTATCCCAGGGTGACCAAACTGTAGCTGTGTCTGTCACTGGTACAAACATCTGGAACCAGGGTACAAGGACAGGGTACCCGTTGCCTACTCCTCCCCCAGCCCTACTGCCAGGACCACTGAGAGCTGAAGCCCTCAAATGAGCTAGCTGCTGGGAAGGCAGAAGGTGCTTTCTGGAAATGTCACCACTGACCTCTTTAATCACCGCCCTGTGGCTGAATTAATTAGGCTGAGAGCCCTGGATGCTGAGTGGCTCCCATATCTGGAGTGGTTTTATAACTCAAGAAACTCATTGCAGAAGGCCAACTGTCGGAGAGGAGAGTCAAGACATAAACATAATTCATCACCCAGAGACTCTGCATATGGTTGGGTCACTGTTGGCCACCTGGGAATGATGGATGGTCTCCTTGTTCTCATGTGGACCAGATACTTGGGGTGGTGGCTGGGTTTGATACTACCATCATCACTTCTCATTACATGAGGAACTCTAGTGCAGAGGGGAGGGGAAGGAAAGAGGAGCCTGGTGACGTCAGGATTTCTGAGCATTTTTCTGACAATATACTGGAGAGAGAACATGTCTTTCTGCACCATGAATAAGTGCCGGCCCAGACCTCTCCCTGTGGGTGTGGCCTTGGTGCTGCTCATGCACCTGTTTGTCAACGCTAGAAAACTTAAAAGCTTGTCTTAGGATCTGGCGATGCTGAAGACATTTTGACAGAAACTATTGTCTAAAACTCCAGCATCCAGAAAGTACTCATCTACATTTCAACTTGCCCAAAGTGGGCCTTGTGAAAGCTTTCTGTGCTGAAAAATCTCTGGTGTGTTAACTGAGCCTGGTTCAGTTATGGCAGAAACAAAAAGACTCCACTTTGTATGCAGAAAGGTACTGTAAATATCATTAACCTCAGTAGTGTCCTGGAAGAGAGCTTGGTTTGCGGTTTCTCTCTCTCTCTCTCTCTCTCTCTCTCTCTCTCTCTCTCTCTCTCTCTCTCTCTCTGATTTCAGCTAGTGCTTCCTCCAGCTCCACTCACAGAGCTAGACTGGGTATCAACTAATGATTAGATCTACAGTGTCTGTCTCCATTGGCTTTAATACAACACATCTTAACAGAAGGGTGGAAGTGGGTATCTACATCTTAGAAGGGGCTCAAGTTGGGAATTCCAAGTTTCTCTAACCATTGGCCATGTGAAAAGTTAGCATCCCTTAACAAAACTAAGCCCATGTCCTCTCCTTGGGGGATTTGCCAAGAGAAGAGCCCTAGGGGGCTTCATTCAATAGATGCTGCTAGCATTTGAGCTGGGTTGGTTTGTGATACTGAGGGGCCATGGGAAAGAAGACGCCTTGTACTTCCCCAGTAGTTTACGAGGAGTCTTATCAATGCTAGCAGCATTAAGGAATTTTTCTTTAGATTTACAAGAGATCAGAATTTATTCTGTAGGCTATGATGATTAACCAGAGCTAACATATAACAAGCATGCCATAATTATTAGTCAGATTAGCTTGACTTCTGCAAGCTCTGACGTAAGGAAAATGACATTGTTTTCTTCCCGGGGCTCTGGCTGCCTTCCTCCACTGCACTGTGGTTTGAAAGTCTGCTCTCTTCCAAGTTGAAATTTACTTGATATGCAATGATATGGAGAGCTGAAACTTGGGAGTTGGAGAGCCAAAACCTGGGTTCAAGGGACGGTTCATCAGTTAAGGGCACTTACTGCTCTGTGCAGAGAACTTGAGTTTGGTTCTCAGCCCCTAACTTAAGGGGCCCACAACCACCTGTGACCCCAGCTCTAGGGAATCGAATGCCTCTGGACTCTGCAGGCCCTTACAAATATCCAACACACACGCACACGCACACGCACACACACACACCTTAATAAAATACTAAAAAGGAAATGTATCTGTTCTTAAAGGGGACGAAAGCTTCAGGAGGTGCTTGGGACATGAGGGCTCAACCTTCATGACAGTGTTTAATGCTGGTATAAAAGAGTTCGTGGGAGGGTTTACTCTCTCTGCTCTTCCACCTTCTGCCATGTGATAATGCAGCGGAGAAGCCATCACCAGACACCATCCTCCATCTTGATTTCAGATGTCAGAGCATCTGGACCTATCGGAAAATAAGTCTCGTGTGTTTTGCTACAGCCGCACAACTCAGCCACACTGTCTTCGTTTCTCTGTTTCTCTTTCCCACTTTCCATTGGTTTCTCTTTCTTCCATTCTTTATGCCTCTTTCTAGCTCGCTGAAAGGGTTTTTTTTTTTTTTTTGTATTCAGTATGTATATCTGGGGAAGAAAATGTCAAGATCTGTAGACTTAACCCAATAGGAAAGAGGAGAGCAGCGAAAATTCGTGGCCAAGCCTAAGAGAGAAGGTGAGGCCTCAAGGAGTCAAAAAGCTGCTTTGGTATCATACCCTCACCCCCTTCTGGCTCTAGATCCAGCTTCCCAACAGCATGGAATTTGGGGGTGGGGGATAGCAAATAATGAAGTTTCCCATTTAGCTTCTTAAACAAAAACAATACACCAAGACAGACAGACAAAAGAACAGAGAGGACCCCTAACCCGCTGTGTGCCAATGCAACCAGGCCTAAGACTCCAGAATCCGTCCCCTCTGCCCCTTAGGGAAGCAAAGGCTGCCTGGATCCCAAGGTGTTCAGCTGTGTTTGCCTGGATGGCTGTGCAAACCAAAGATCGACAGGGACCCTGCGTTTTCCACACCTGCCCCCTTTCCGCTCTCTCTCTCTCTTTTTTTTTTTTTCTGTTTGTTTGGTTTTCAGATCTCACAGCTCAACAAAGAAGGCATTCCCTTCCACCTGTAGTCTCCAAGCAGACAACAATTTCGATTTATTCAGTTAAAAGGAAGACTCCAGCTGCCCAGGCCACACTGGTAGAGGCAGAAATAAGATCCTGAAAGGGAAAAAGAGGAAGAAAATGAAGAGAGGATAACTAGAGAGAGAAAGAAGAGGAGGAGGAGGGAGGGAAGGAAGGAGAAGGATGGAAGAAGAGAGAGGAGGAGGGGGAAGGAGGGAGGACGAGAGAGGAGGAGGGAGAAGGAGGGCGGAAGAGAGAGGAAGAGGGAGAAGGAGGGAAGAAGAAAGAGGAGGAGGGAGAAGGAGGGGGAGGACAGATGAGGAGGGAGGAGGAGTGGGAAGAGGGAGGAAGGAGAGGATTATGACTCTTAGTATACCTCTATGGCACAATCCACTTATAACAGGTGAAGCTTTATGGGCATGGAGAAGGAATGTGGATGTGGGTGTGGAGTTCACTGGATGGAAAATTGCTAAGAAGAAACAAAGACATTGAGTTGCAGGGTCCCAGGTATCTATTAGTCACACTCATTAGGATTCTTGAGGAAACTGAACCCAGCCAAGCAGAGACCAAGGTCAGAGAGCCCTGAAGAGGGCTTGGCTAAGGAACGGGTGAGTCTTTGTCCAGCCAGGTGACTGAGTGTGCCTTTGCCAATCACTGCACGGTGCCCTTTGACATGTCTAGCATTTAACCTGTAACAAAATAATGCTTCAAGGGAGATGAGATCACCAGGCAGCACCCCTGCAGAGGGGAATGGCTCTACCTGGGAAACACGTAGCTTGCATCAGGGTTCCCAAGCTGTACACACATCAGCTGCTCCCCAGGGGGAAGCTGCAAGGCACATGCTAGCAAACCTTATTCCCCCTTCTTTAATAGCAAACAAAACCCAAAAGACACAACTATGGAACCTATTTTTTTCAATCTTCCCACTTCCCTGATCTCATAGCCATTTTACCCTCTCTGTAGCCAGGAAGATCTTCTTAATGTTTATCATCATTCTTCAAGCTAAGTCCAGCTGTCTCTAAATATCACCTCTGTGCTGTAGGGCTTTCCTGGTATGTTCGGATCCAAGGGTGATTTGCAAGCATGTTAACTCATGAAGCCTCATCACTCTAGAGAGCATCTGCGACAGGCTTTTCTGAACAGCCATTTATCAAATTCCATGGAGTTAAGGGGGTGGAGCAAGAAGAAGAAAAGACCAGAAAAACCCAGCCACCCTGGAGGCGCTAATGGGATAGCCCCCAACCAGGGGTTTATGGAGGGAACAGATGT
The DNA here is from genome assembly GCA_028551405.1 of Uromys caudimaculatus. NCBI lineage: Eukaryota > Metazoa > Chordata > Mammalia > Rodentia > Muridae > Uromys > Uromys caudimaculatus. The sequence goes on from CM052710.1 coordinate 79,448,731, forward strand.
GGACAGCTCAGGGGCTGCTGAAGCCCCATCCCACCCTTGCTCCCTTTATCCTATCTGGGGGTCTTGTGTATGGCCTGGGAGTACAAGGGGAAGAGGAGACTCTGCGGTTATAAAGGGACAAGCCAGTTATGCAAAGGAAATTTCTGCTTCTTGCTCTGGGGTCTTCATAGAAAGGTGTTATGTTTTTCTATTTTATAAGAGCAGAGTACAGGAGGGCCTGGAAGTCCATGGGAGGGGAAGGAACGGGGCTTCAGACAGTGAAGGCAGGGGGTTTTGCTGGGTTTCTGCTCCTGGCTGGGTCAGCATGGCTGACAGGGACCCCTAGCTTCATAATTCAGCATACCTGTCATGCCCTGGGGAGCTGGTAGGAAGTATTGACCAGGGTCTTCATATGTGTTATGCATCTTCCACCATGGCTAACCTGGTCCTTGTCCTGGGGTTTTTGTGGCATGTGTTGGAGCATCCGGGGACTTGGGGTCATTTATACATGTGGCTCTCCTAGGAGGAGAGGGACCTTACACTCAGGTCCTGCTCTTGAAAGGCACAAGTCTTTAAATGATCTTTTCACCACACTCACCAGCAGGCAAGCAGCCTGGGCTGCTGCAAGCATGACACTAACAGGGCTCTGGGTAGACCTCTGTTCAAGTAGTTAAGAACGCCTCGGCATAGAAGGCTTTCATTTGGGGACAGACCATACTCTTTTCTCTCAGTCCTGCACTGTCTTAGTCTTCATAACAACAAGAAACATTATCAATCCATGTGAGAACATTAAACAGAGGTGCTGAGGGATTTTCTCAGAGTAACACCACCATCAAGCCAACATTGGCACAAGGTGTGAGCCCAGGGCCCCATACACTGTGCCACTGACCAAACTGCATAGGAAACAGATACCCATGACTCCCTTCACATAAGCAGCATTCATTTTGTAGATGAGCAAAACAAAGCTGGGAGAGGCAAAGAGATGTGTTCTCCACAACACAGTAAGTGTCCTTCACTATGGCACCAGAGCTTGTTGCCATGACAGCAAAACAAACTAATGTTTTCTATGGTCAGTGTTCAACCCTCACGTTTTCTAGCTTGTCTGTTTTCCTTTGTTCTTTACAGCTTAAGTTTTTGTTAAACATCCAATTAAAAAGATGTTGAAGTGATCACATTTTTTGAAGATTCATTTGTGTGTGTGTGTGTGTGTGTGTGTGTGTGTGTGTGTGTGTGTGTGTGAGTGTGTATTCACAAAGGCCACAAGAGGGCACTATATCCCTCTGAGATGGACTTACAAGTAGTTTTTGAGCCAAAATGGGCTCTAAGATTCAGGCCCTAGCCAGCAAGTGTTCTTGACTACAGAGCCATCTCTGCCCCACAGAAACCAGTTCTTCAGCACTGCAAGCCTCACATATGTCTCAAAGAGCTCTGAGAGAGTTCACTGAAGAACAGCAAACCCATCTCTCTACTGAAAGCCTACAGTCTCTATCTGACCCATCCTGCCAACACTCAGGGGTTTGGAAAATTGTTTACTTGTCCCCTGTCTGCCTATTGAAAGTCTTGTAGCAGAAGGGGGAAGACAGGATTATGAGAATCAGAGTTACTCCTCCTTGTCATTGAATTGGTCCAGTATAGAACCTGAAAACTATGAAATAAACGTGTAATAGTGACAGAGATGTGGTGGCGTTTTTCACTACAACAGTCTCTGACATCAGGAACTCTAGGTGAGTATTTCTCTCAGTAGTAAAGTTTCCACCATACCCATAGCCCACCACAGGGCAAAGGCACAATTTGAATTTAGCAGTTGTTCTTACAGCTCCAGAGCAAATAAAAGGACCAGAGAATCAGATATATTGACTGTATTAAATGCGGGCGGTACCCAAGCATTCAAAGTGGGAGCTTGGGTTTCCTCAATTGCGGATGAGAAGTACTGACCTTCAGGGCTATTTGGGACCCCACCGGTCACCCACTTTGAGAAACAGGACAAATACAGGTTCCAAACCAACCAAAAAGGTTTACTCCATCTACATCTAATTAGTTTCCCCTTGGGATCCACGGTGACTGGTTCTAGGATACTCACATTCCTTCTGTGAAACCCACTGACATCTTCCTGCAGACTGTGACAGATCTCTAGATGACTTATATCTAATACACCATAAGTAACAACTGTATGCTGCATGCTTAGGGAATAATAACAGGAAAAAATACGAACATGTACAGTACAGACACAGTTTTCCCCTCCATATCTGCAACCCATAGATGGCTGATGAATATGGAGAGCCTAAGGATATGGAGGGCCCGCTCTAGGTGTATCTGCATTTGCCAGACAAATATTCTTGGCAATTCTAACACATATACAGCACGTATACAGGAGCAGAAGGACAGCTCTCTACTCTCAATAGAACGGAGCTGCAGGGAAAGATTCCGGGCTAGCTGGGACTGCATCCCAGCCTCAGAGCTTTACAGTTTACCATGCCCATCCCTTCCCCACACCTGCAAAGTGAAGAAGCTGCGAAAGAGGAAATGCCACCTGTGAAGGCTTAGCACTTGTAACAAAAGGTGCTGGGCGCTGAGTACCATCAGCAAGCCTCAGTAAAACTTAACAGGATCCAAAACGAGGAGATCTGAGACTGCAAACTGGCAAACAGGAAGTCGTCCCTGTGATCTCTAGCTCTTCAAAGGACCCCTCGGCGGGAAGCGTGTTTGTCAGTTCAGAGTTTAATGAGCCTACTATATGCACTCAATTCAGGCTCAGCAGGGAAGTCCAAACATGGTCTGAGGCTGCCGCTACCACAAGCCTGGGGCAGATGCTGCCTGGATAACAGTCCCAGGATTCGGACTGCTACAGTCCTCCTCTCCTCCAGCGGTGACACCCAGGGGGTGACTGACCAAGAATCTTCCTGTCTGGCGGGCAATTACATAAGGAAAGCTCCTGACTGACCTCTTAAAATACCTGCCTGGTATAGAACCACCCTTCATGGTTAGCTCTTCCTTACTTCAGGAGATCAGCTGGCTAATCTGAATGTCTTCCAGATTTGACACTTCTCAGAAATGTACTCATGGGGATGAAGGGTTGAAGGGACCCTCGGTCCCTTGATAAAGTGCAGGGAGGTGAAGGGAGACTCTTTTTTTTGTTTGTTTGTTTGTTTTTTGAGACAGCGTTTCTCTGTCCTGGAACTCACTCTGTAGACCAGGCTGGCCTCGAACTCAGAAATCTGCCTGTCTCTGCCTCCTGGGAGACTCTTTTATGTTGCAGTGTTAGAGTCTACAAACCCACACACAGCCCTTGCTCACTCATGCCTTTGACTCTTGGGTCTGAGCTTCCATTTTAAAATGGGAACACACACACACACACACACACACACACACACACACACACACACACACACACACACACACCCCTTCTACAAAATTAGCAGAAGCTGTTTTATCACTGGGCCTCTATATTTGCATGATCAGATTGCAATGGATTGAGCAGGGCTGCCTTGTATCTCAGGGGCCAGGGCAGTGAATCTTGTCTCTTTAGGGTTCTCCCACGAAAGACCACAAAGCACTAGCCTGAAAGCTAAATTGGCCTCCCTGGGTGGAAAGGCCCCTTTTCTTAGTATTTACAAAGGCTCCCTGTTGGTTGGAGGAGCCCAGTTCTCTCTGTTACCCCCTGTGCAGCTGCACCTACTTGTGTTACTGGAGTGCCCAGCAGAAGCAACTCCAGGCTGCTGTGATCTGTTTCCAAACTCAACACAGATTGGATTTCTCCTGGCTTCGGACACCCACTCTCCTGGATTGCCATCCACAGTTTTCCTGAGAGCCCAGTTCTTTGATTTCTTTACTCCTACTTCTACCCAGGCTTCCTGGGACCTTGGGGGAAACACCAGCTGTCACTTGGAGCTGGAGCAGGTCACCTGGAAACACACACACACACACACACCCTGCTTAATACACACTCCTGAGCAATAAGAGCTTCCTGGACCAGCATCTCTGTGAAGCAAGCTTACTGCCTTTGAGGTTCTTTGCACCCCTCAGGGCGTTTGCTTTAACGTCTTCTCACCCATGGGGGAGAAGAGACCTGGGCCATAAAATGCAAATGTTTGCAATGGTCAATTAATCCCATCTGAAATCACCACTTCAAGTAACAGGGTAAAAGGTTTTTCTCTCCTTTCTCTGGTCTTGCACTACTGACAGATAATCTGCCAACTGTAAAGGTCTTTTAATTGTTCAGACTCACCACAATTCCTCCAATCTGGGCCTCATCAGTGGCTGTTTAAGCCTAAGTGAAATCTAATGATATAGAGATAAGGTTACTGCTGTGAATCTGAATTGCCTGGCATCAAACCCATCACTACCACTCACTCCAGCAAGCCAATGACACCCTTAAAGGAGCCTCAGAGGACTAGGCAAGTGTCTACCCAGTCCCAATTAGGGGCCATTTTCTCCTTGGATTTTGGGGTGGTGAACAGTCTGCAGAAAGTCCTTTCTGTGAACATTCGGCTGGATAAAGGTAAGGTTCAAACAATCTGCAGAAATGGCATGGGTGTTCTGGGCAGCTTCATGGTGCCCTCTCTCTCCAAACTTGCTCTCAGTCCTTTGAACTCCAGCTAGCTCAGCCCCACCACATCTGAAAGCTCTCAAGACCTTACTTCCAGAAGAAGCCCAAAGCATTCATTCCTCAGAGGTTGGATTCCCTCCTCTAACGCCAACAGCAAGTATGTTCCCAGCCAGGGTGTTCTTCTGAAACTGGAGTCTCTGCTGTAATTGAAGTTTATCCTTGCCCCACCCCTACCCCATAATGGTTAAGGCCACAGAACAAAAACTTAGAGGCTACACTGGCCAAGCACTTCATTTTGCTACAAAGAAAACAAGAAAGAAGCTGGATGTGGTAGGTCACGCTTATAGTGCCAGCATTTAAGAGACAAAGGCAAGAGGTTCAAGGCCACAGGTTCAAGGCCAGCCTGGGCTAAGGAATAAAACCTTGTTCAATAAACAACAACCGAACAAACAAACAGAAACAAAACCAGGGTCTGGAGAGATGGCTTGATGGTTAAAAGGTACTTGCTGCATAATCATGAGGATTAGGGGGCCCCACCCCAGCACCCACATAACAAGTCAGGTACCCTGCAAGTCAGCTTCTCGGATGGCTCTATGCAAAGGCTCTGACAGTCATCAGCAGACTCCTCCCAGGCTCCAGGGCCATGAATGTACCACCTCTGGAATGTCGTGCCAGTGAGGGTCTTCCCTCTAAGTCTTGTTGAGTAATCACTGAGCCTGAAAATCCGTTCGCAAAATGATCGTATGACGTACACTCAGCCTGACCAGAAATGCAAATGAGAAACACACAAAGATAGCATATTTTTTTGACTGTCCATAGAACAAAGATGAAATAAAAAAAAAATCATTAAATGGATGTCAGTATTAGCAGGGGTCCAATAAAGCTGGACCTTTCAACCAACATCTGCTGGTGAGAATCAAAACTGGAATCAACTTTCTGAATGGGGTTTGCTAACTGGTATCAAGGGCCTGAAGAATAGCCAAGTCCTTTCTCCTCCTCTCCCTCCTCCCACTCCTCTTCCTCCTCCTCTTCCTCCTCCCACTCCTCCTCTTCCTCCTCCTCCTCCTCCTCCTCCTCCTTCTCCTCCTCCTCCTCTTCCTCTTCTTTTTGATTTTTCAAGACTGAGTTTCTCTGGGTAGCTCTCACTGTCCTGGATCTTACTCTGTAGACCAGCATGGCCTAGAACTCAGAGATCCACTGCTTCTGTCTCCTGAGAGCTGGGATTAAAGGCGTGCCACCCAGCCAAGTCCTTTATTCTTAATTTGCCTTCTGCATGTCCATTCTGATCAGAAATAAGGACAAAGATTTCCTTAGTTAGGGTTTTACTGCTGTGAACAGACACCATGACCAAGACAACATTTAATTGGGGCAGGCTTACAGGTTCAGAGATTCAGTCCAGTATCCTCAAGTGAGAGCATGGCAGCATCCAGGCAGGCGTGGTGCAGGAGGAGCTGAGAGTTTTACATCTTCATCTGAAGGCTGCTAGAAGACTGGCTTCCAGGCAGCCAGGATGAGGGTCTTAAAACCCATTTCCTCCAACAAGGCCACACCTACTCCAACAAGGCCACACCTCCTAAGAATGCCACTCCCTGGGCCAAGCATCTTCAAACACCACAAAGTTCAATCCCTGTGCCTATTTTTCTCAGCATTAGCTGACCATCGCTCTTGAGGAGTGCTTGGAATCAGACATGTTTCAGACTCTTACATTTTTTAAAAAATATATTTTACAATCCTTGCAAACATATCAGCTGAGTGTCCTTAACCCAAAAGTATGAGAATGGTCCATCATCCAGAACTTTGACTGTCATATCGGTACCAGGTAAGTTTCACATTTCAGATTTCCAGATGTTGGGTGCTGATGTGCATAGTCAACACGCTCACTGCTCTCAAATAGTGTCTACCAGGGGAGTCTTTGGTCAGTGGGTGGTGTGGTGGAGAAAATTCTACAGGTACAAAATTCCTGTTCGGTGCCAGGGAAGTTCTGTGGGTCGGTGCACTCAGAATGCAGTCTGTGGACCAGAACTGAGACTGGAATGAGCTGCTCTCAGCCAGTAGTGAGAGTCAACAGCTGGGAAATTGGACAAATATGTACAAGTCTGACATCCCACACCCTCGAAGCATGTTATTTTGTCTTTTGCAAAAACTAAACTAAAATGCATGTCCCCTTTCCCACAGAGTTTGAGAAACAGTCCCTAAGTGCATTGACTAGGGGAGGGATGAGTAAGAGCCAAAGAGATGACGACTGTGCCACACATGTGACTGGAAGCTCTAGTGGGTTTGATCTGCTTGCTGACAAGTCCTTAAGAGTCTGAAGCTTGGTTTCGAGAGTTGCCCTCACTTCCTGGGTGGGTATGAGCCAGGGAGTCTGGGCTAAATCTCTAATACCTACCATTGGTTTCTAGAGGTACACCACCTGTGAGGGGTGCTCTGGGAGTCTGTGCATCTGGGATGGTTTGATACCTTGTACATTGAGACTCTACCTGCCAGGCCACCCTGAGGACTACTACGAGACCAAAAACACTATTTTCAGAACATTTTGAGTAACATGTCACCATGATCCTGGTATAATGAAAACACATAAAAACAACAGAGGTATTTGTAACAGGATTAATTACAGCTAGTAACTGGATATGGAACAAAATGTGAATAGTGATTGATAATATCATGAGTCATTTTTTTCTAGTTTCTTTTATGCTTTCTGTATTTTCCAGTACTTTACATGGAAGATTATACATCCTTGACAGTCAAGTATAATTTAATATTTATGAATGAGGGAAACAAAGTCGTTTGCCTAGACTAGCATGTTGAGTTCTACTTAGGCATCCCACTGCCCTTGTTCTCTGTCTTCCTACTCTCTGTTCTGTCTAGAACAAGTATAGGCCAGGGCTTCCCTTTTTTTGAAAAGGTAGGAGTTACAAGGTCAGAGGTCAAGCGAATCCCCAGAGGACAACACTAAGGACCGTGTTGGGGACACACCACGTTAACTCTTTTATGGGCAGACGTCTTGACTCTCTGATACAGACAACACAGTTGTGTTGTCTGGAGAAGACAGGGGCAGTTTGTGAGGTGCTGGTGTTGGAGGCAGACAGTAGCTGCCAGGAAAGTAAGTCAAGCCTGCCCCGGTGTGCTGGACCATCTTTGCCAGCTGCATTTGGCACAGTAGGGTTTTAGGAAGATACAGTGTGATAGGTGCTGACTAGGACCCTTTAGGCCAAAGGTCGTGATACTCTCTAAGCCCCAGTCCGAGTTTATTCATAGAAGTTATTTTTAAAGATACAACAGCAGTAATGATAAAACAAAATGATAAAGACAAAGAATCACAGCACAAAACCCCTTTCCATGGTGACAGCATTTCTGAACTGGGAATTTCCGGCTCACTCAAGAGTGAGCAAGACCTGTCAGAGGGATGCAGCACAGGGAAGAGCATAAACACATTAAAAAAACCAAGTCTTCTTTCAAAGAATTCTGTGTGCCCTGCCTGCTCCACCTGCCCATGCACCAGCATCTCCAGGGCACTCTGAGGACACAGATACCACATCCTTCCTCTGAGATGCTGAGGGAGTCTACAGGGCAAAGCCAGGCTCAGCATTTGGAACATGCCTGTCTAGGTTGTGGCTCAGTCAACTTTGTACTTTGGCTCAGTCATAAGGGCTAAAGAAGCTTGTTGCCACTTTCCACACACAGCCTATGTCTTCTTCATCTCCCTCCTGGCCGGTCACCTCTGGGTTCAAGGTCCTTTTGGAAGGAAGAGTGACAAAAGATCCCTGTGTGTTAGACATTTCTAGAAACTTCCAGAAACCTTTTCCGAGTGTTCTCGTGTAGTCTCTACTTATGGATGCTCCTTCATTTCCGAGAAGCCTTGCTGTTCTCTTCTCACAGCAGGTTGGCAAGAGTGAGTGTGGGTCTTTATTACTGCTCTCCTGTAGTCCAGGTAAGGTATGCTAAGGACATGTTATACTCCGTACTGCTCCAAGAGAACAACAGTCTTCAACTCTTTCCCGACACCCAAGTCCCACACAGCCTCTCCCCTTCACTGTCTGCCCATGCTGGTGAACCCTTCTCTCTGGCTACCGGTGCCCACTTGCCCTGACTCTGCATGCTCTTGAGCTCCATCCTACATCAGGACTCCTGCACATGCTACATGCTGTCTGTTAAAGGTCTGAGCAGAGAGACCTCCTGCCTGAACTCTCAGAGTACCTCAAAGGGGACATCGTCAGGACTGGTCATCTAAGGTGCATTTCCACTGCTTTACGCCTTGTATTTGCTTGGGTGATGAGTTGCCTACACATAGAGGAACAGCCGACAATCAGATAACGAACGGGCTTGAAGGTAAGCTACGGGGCAGTAGGCAGTTGCTCCAGGAAGCTTTCCCTATCTGCACTTTCACACTGAACTGGAGATCTTTACAGGTAGAAAATGGCCCCTAAAGTTACATGTATCCCCTAATCATCAGAACTTCTGAATATGACCTTACTTGACCAAGAGCAAATGTTACTTACCTTAGCTCATAAAAGATGTGATTACCATGGGCAGTGATTCCCTATTTACCTAATGCCGTGTGCCCCTTTAATATACCTCCTCATGTTGGGGTGACACCCAGCCATAAAATTACTTTCATTACTACCTCATAACTGTAATTTTGCTACTGTTATGAATCATAATATAAATATCTGATATTCAGGATATCTGGTATGTGACCCCTGGTGGGGGGGGATTGGTCTCAACCCACAAGTTGAGCACTACTGGCTTAACTGTTCAAGAGGAGCTGCTTCTCCCTGCGCTTCTGGATGGATGGTAAGTGCTGTTTTGTGTGTGCTCATTAGAGAGGAACACATACGCAAAGGTGTTCTGAAGCAAGAACAAGACAGACTGAAGCAATGCAGCCACAAGCCATGAGGTAATGTTCATGTTCCCAGACCCTGAAAGAAGCGAGGAACAAATTCTCTCCTAGGGACTCCAGAGGGATAGCTACAGGTTTGCACAAGAAGCAAATGGCACCCTCCACCGTGATCCCCTAGTGGCCCACTGTCCCTTAACGCTGAGGCGAACCATGGTGCTATCTTATCTGTCCCACCACTGGCCTTCTTGAGGGAGGGACTGTATCTAGGAGATACAATTCCTCATCTCTCAGCAAACCCACTGGCAAAGAGTTTATTTCTTACTTCAGATGTTGTCCGAATAAAAGGCTGAAGAAAGGGCTCAGCAGTTAAGAGTGCTTATTCCTCTTGCAGAGACCAGAGTTTGGGCCTCATTACCCATTCAAGCAGCCCATACACGTCTGAAATTCCTGCTCTTGGGGAATCCAATGTCCTGTACTAGCCTTTGCGCAGATATCCACACTCTTGAACACATATGCTGACGCGTACACATAAAATATAAAATCTTTCTAAAAATGCAAACAAATTGTAATGTTTTCAGCCATTAGCCTAACCCTGCACATCTCTACTCTGCAAACCAGCCTTTTAGCCAAGGCTTGGCAAAGGACACATGCTCCACCTCCCAATGGCATTGCTGGCCCCACTCTTCCCTTCCATTTAGCCTGTGACCTTTAGAAATAATGGTAAGCCCCAGAAAACAAAAGGACCTCTTCCATCTGGCTTTTCTCTCAAGTCACACGACTCACACAGCCGTGGGCCAGCCAGGTCAAAGTTCTTCCGTAGTCCTCCCCTGTGTTAACAAGCTGGAAGCTAAACAGCACAGTGTCTTACAGCATTTTCCTGAGCAGTTAATTAACGAGGGGATAAGCTACCTTGACAATCACAGAAGCAGGCAGCCTGGTCAAGAGGGATGGGATTAGTTTCCAGGGAGACCATAGGGAAGTGACAAGGAGGCTTGCTGGGGGCTGTGTCTCCCTCAGCACTACATTTTGCCTCATTCCCTTCTCCACAGGGCAGAGCAGACTGTGCCACGCCTAAGGCAAGGCTGGATTGGCCTGATAATTAGTTATTACTCAGTACGCATGCTGAATTTAAAGGCTGCTCACAGATGGTGTGGGACAGACTGAGGGCCTACTGGAAGGCACAATGCCTGAGCTGACAGCCCAGGTTGGTAACATGTTCCAGAGAGTTCAGTGAACGATCCAGAAATGTGATTCCACAGTGGGTGGGGCTGGTAACCTCAGGGACCCGCAGCAGTTGCTAAGGCCAGGGGAAGGAGTCACCAGGAATGGCGTCATCTGTAGGATAGGCCAGATAGATCATCCTGCCCTGCCCTGCCCCGCCCTGCTCTGTCCTGGCCTGTCCCATTTTCATCATTTTTATTTAGTGCCAGAGAAAAGCCACTAAATAAACCAAAATAGGACCAGAGAGGATCTTAACAGAAGACCCAAGTTTGGTTGCCAACACCCATGTCAGGCAGCTCACTATAGCTCACTAATGCCTCTGATCCCTATGGCTACCTGTGGACATGTGTATATGCTACCTACCTACCTATGTATCTACCTACCTACACAATACACACACACACACACACACACACACACACACACAGATTTAAAATAATTTTTTTTTTTAAAATTAAAAACGAAATGGGCACTTTCCAGCCTCCCTTGCAGCTAGGAAATAGTCACATGACCTAGACTCAGCCAATCAGACACACCAGCCTGAGTTTTGGAAAAGTAGTGCCAGCCAGCATGGAGACTTTGAGGAGGTGGATGGCAACACACTTCTTTTCTGGGGCAACAGTGCCGGAACATGTTTGCTTTCTGTGCTCAGGACCTAAGTTCACTGTTGGGATACTCTCATCTCAACTTTATCACTTGAGGTCTTGTTCTAATTCTCCTCTCATTGGGCAAATTAAAATCTTGAGGTTCATGACATTGAATCACTGGTACAAGGTAAGAAGAGGGCTTGGCTTTGTGCCAGAATCTAGACCCGAACTATTTTTCAAAGCACTTGTCCTAACCACTCACTACATCACCTCAAACACTATGCAGATCTGAAGACAACAGACATGACACACCAGGGTAGGCAGAATTTTTGCTTTTAGGACAGAGGTTTTCAAACCTATGGACTCAGTCCAGCCTGGCACTGTTTTCTCAGAATGAAACCCTGTCTACTAATTACATATAGGACTCCCAGGGACAATGAAATGCAAGAGGACTTGAATCCTTTCATAAAATGGCATACACACCATGTGACCCCCCACAGCCTCCCATTTACTTTAAATCATCTCTGTTGTGATAACTAATACAATTTAAATGCTATATAAACAGTTCTGCTACATTGCATAGGGGATACTAGCAAGAAAGTTTGTACTGACTAGGTATATAGGTACTGCATGTCTAACTATACCATGCACAAACTAGAAGGTGGGGTCAAGGCTCAAATAAGGAGTCCTGGGGAGACTGAGGGTCCGTGATATAACAGGGCAGGCCCACATGTCACTCGATGTACATGGCAAACTTAAGTTTTGCTTTTTGGAACTTTTGGATTTTTTTTTTAAAGATTTTCAATGCAGAGGTGGCGAAATCAGTAGATGTGGGACTTAGATACAAAGGGCCACCTGTGCCTTGTTGACTGGGTTCATATACCGACAGAGGAATTGGGAGTGAGGACAGAGACCACCTGACCTGCAAAGTCTAAAATATGTACTGCCTGGTGCACATGGCCATAGTTTGCCAACAGACCCCTGGACACACAGGTACAATGACTTTGTCCTGTCATTTAAGCTACAGGGATCATCCTAGGGAAGGCAGAAGTAACACTGCCTTGCGTAGGACAGATAAAGACGGGAAAACTACTCTCTGCAGCTTCAAACTTTACTTTGTAATCCAGGGACTGAATTAGGGCCTTGTGTATACGAGGTACACATTTGACCACTGGCCTACATGCACCAGTGCATTTTATACTATGCACTTTTGAGGTCGGATCTTTGCCAAGTTGCTTAGGCTGGCCTTGAACTCACTGTATGGTTCAGGTGGTCCTTGAACTTGTGATCTCCCTACTTCAGCCCCTGCAGTAGCTGGGATTGTCTAAACCTCCAGGTCTGTCCTCTCTCTGCTTTTTAGACATGTATAGGCGAGGTGGGCTGGCACTTACTTTGTAGCTCTGGTCGGCCTTTACCCATCCCCCTTCCAGTTTCTGCTGATTGGTCACACTTAGAGCCCACTCCTCTCAAACAGCACTCCTCTTCTTTGTTTTTATTGTATAACTGCTGATCCTACTCGGAAGTACATTTTCCTTCCAATTGATTTCCTAATGTTAAAAATACGACTGCTGACTAATATTGCCACAGACCAAATCCGACCGACGCTCTTACATTGCAGCGGGGGTGATTTTGAAAACATGCATGCCCCTCAATGCTAGGAACCAAATCCCAAACTAAATCTGACTGCTTTGTAAGCTATGAGAGGCACGTGTTTCCTGGTACCCTTTTGTCAGGGTACTGTACGAAGAAATTAAAATATTAAAGAGCAGAGATGTTGCAAAGAATAAATGCAATTCCCCCACACCAGTCTGACCAAGCAGATAAACTGGTTCTCCCAGTGACTGTGACCTCCCCCTACCTCTCTTAGGCCTGGCTCCTTGTGACATCACGTGTAACACTAATCCTCCTAGCTCCCTCCGCTGGGACAAATGACTTCCTGCTAGGCTAATGACTTGCCTACCAGCATTGTCTTCACACTGCAACTACATCTTCCCTGTCTTCCTTGTGCTGGGACACCACTGTCTTTCTTTCCAGTCTTCACTGCTTTACTCATGTCATGTTCCTTCCTCCCTCAACCCAACTGTGAGAACTATGTCCATCCTTCAATAGTCTGTACAGGTCTCCTATGTTTTATATACAATGTTTTTCTAATCAGTTTTGATGAAACAAGACATACAAATAGCCGGGCAGTGGTGGCGCACACCTTTAATCCCAGCACTCGGGAGGCAGAGGCAGGTGGATTTCTGAGTTCGAGGTCAGTCTGGTCTACAGAGTGAGTTCCAGGACAGCCAGGGCTACACAGAGAAACCCTGTCTCGAAACAAACAAACAAACAAACAAACAAACAAACAAACAAAACAAAACAAAGACATATAAATAAATTTTCCTGGTTCTAACACCTGCTGTAAACACAGTACAGATAGGATTGGAGTTTACTGCAGATATCCTCTGACCTCCTCTCCTTCAAGGCAAGCACTGCTATCTATGTTTTGAGTATGTTTTTTCCCTGAGTCCTTTCTCGGCATTAACATATTTACCCATGAGCTGGTAGGAGATGTACAGTATGTTTGACACGTCTTACACAAATAGGACCATCTTGGCTTTCCCCCCTCACGCGATAATCTCCACTGGAGATTTTTCTTCATTACTCCCTGTAGACAGAATGGATTCTTTGCCACTGCCACAACTTTCCTCTTCTGATTAATATTTAGATTGTTTCCAGTTACTTGAGAGGCAAATAATGATGTAATAAACATCCTATGTATGCCTCCTTGTGCAGGGTCTTTCTCTGGAGTATGTTATATGTTATTTTGCTTTCTAATTGTTTACACCAGGGAATGCAGGATGCTTTCCCATCAAGTGCTAACAGTAAACACCTTAAGCTTTGCAGGCTGGCAGGTAGAAGCTCTGTCAAGGCTACTCAGTTGTGCCCCAGTGGCTGGAAAGCAGTCCAGTTATGCAAATGAATGGGCGTGGCTATAACCTGATATACCTTTATTTACAAAGGGAGCTACTGGACAGACTTTTGTTCAAAGCTACAACGTGCTGTCCCTTGGTGTCCTGCCTTCCAAGCAGCATATCATCAGTTGCTTCTGGGATATCTCTAGGCTTCATGCCATAGAGGGAGTGATCCTGAGCATTTACAGAGCCTTGCCACGCCCACTGCTCCACCCACACCTATATTATTACTACAATTAGTCTCTTCCTTCATTTAGGGAAGTAGCAGAACCAGCATGTCTATCATGTCCACTGAAACTATGTGACATTAAATATTTCTTTAACTGCTCCTAGGTAAAGAGCAAAGGTTCCTCACCAAGTGGTGAGTTTTTTTGTTTTTGTTTTTGGTTTGGTTTTGGTTTTTTTCCACTACCCCACAATGCTGTACGATAGTGAAAGGGAGGAAGAGTCGGAGTGTAGACAGGTTGGACAGAGCTAGTCTATCATTCATGCCCGACAAATCTGATGGCTCTGGTGGGCTATCTGCCAGGGAACATGCAAGGCTATAATGCTGATATAATGGAGATCGCTTCCACGGGGGCTTCTGTGGTTTGGTACCTGAAGCCAATGCTGAAACACTGTCACTTAGCTTCTCTCCCTAGAGCATGAGCCTGGGTCCTGTGCATCAGGCCAAGGAACGGATTCCTAATGCCTTCTCTGTCTTCACTTTTGTCCCTCCCTTGGTCAGACCCTTTGAGATGAGCTATTGAAGTGTAAGCAGTTCATCCATCAAAGAATAAAGTGATGGATGGATGGACGGACAGACAGTTATGTGGGTAGACAGAAGATAAAGAGGAGAAGAAAGAAAGGAAGAAAAACAAGAAAGAAATAGGATGAACAATTCTGCTGTGAAATGTATATGCATTACTTTTTCAATTTATTGGACATGCAATAACCTTTGTTTTGAGGGAATGAAAATTATTTCAAGGAGTGGGACAGTAGGTATTGGGGGTGGCTGTCAGGGTGACAATGGCACCTCTCTCTGAAGCTCTTCAACACTCTCCAGATACAATCCCTCAGCTGTGCTTTGCTTGGTCCAAACCTTTTCCCCGTCACAATTTGGAGGATCAAGGATATTTTCCACTCTGCTTCGTGGCAGCTGCCAAGGGCTGCCAAGGCCAGAGTGTTTACAAAATATAAGTGGGGCCCTGTGGGGCCTGAGCCAGAGCCATTCAAAATGCTCCTAAATTTATTTTTTCTTAAAAGAAAAATATACTTGACAGGTGTTTTCTCCTCATTTGAGAGAACCCTTCAGAGGAGTGAGCCCAGGGAAAGGAAAGTGATGTCCAGTGGGTAGTGCCAGGGCCTGGGTTGACTTTGTTTGTTTTGGAGAGTTACCTTCTCACACATGGATCCATGCTTTGGGTCATTATTCAGTCACAAATTAATGTAGGAGGAACATCCATAGAGCCAAATGGCTAAGTGTCTATCTGTGTAGAAAGCACCTCATCTTTTTAAAGAGGAGTACCCTCTGCCCAAACCCCAAATGCATGTGGATGCCCGCCCACACAGTGCACAAAATCAGGTGTGAATCTTCTCCTAATAGATGCATAAAGTCTTTGTTTTTCTAGTAAAGGCAGGACTTTATTCGAGAGACCAGAGCTAGGGGAGATGTTTTTACAGCCTCGAACCAGAATCTGAATAAATCCTAGTGTGCACAGAGGATTCCCTTTCAGCACCGGGTTCTCTACCTGTTTCCCACACCGAGTGATCCTGGCTACATATTTTCAACCTTGACAGTTGAAGAACGGGGAGATGCTGTGTGCAGTTTACTAGATGTGACATAGCACAACACAGAGGGACAAAAGCCCAAGCAGCTGGAGCTGAGGATGCTGACAGGCCCACCTCAGATGTGTTCAACGACATGAAGGTTAAGCAGGACGGCTTTTGGCAAATGTGTTATCTGATCGCTCACCCTCCCTATTGGACATGGTCATAATAACAGGACAATTGTTCAGGCAGAGGTGGCCCGGTTCACATTTTTTCCAGCTTGTTTAGACTTTTCTCTCCCAAAGGGGCATTTCTTGGGGGAGCTAGAGGAATTCTACTGATTGTATCTCCCAGTGGGCCACATTCCAGGGGGTAGGAAGGTCACATACCTGGGCAGACAGAGATGTAGAATAGTGTACTCCAAGGTGAGATGGCAGATACCTGCCCTGCAACCAGTATGGAGTCTCAGGCTGCTCTCAGAGGCTTGCAACCCATTTCATAAACCCACTACTGTTGCCTGGCCTTCTGGAAAAAGCCTGGAGGGCTTAGCTAGCCTCTTTCTCACCCCACCTCCTTTGGTTCTCTGCCTTCCCATTTTCATCTGCTCACCCGTACCTTATTTCTGAAGGAACAACTATCAAAGGAAGTTATATCCTCGATGTGGAATAGACCTCTCAAATCACTGCTTGTATTTGCACAAAATAGGTCCTTGACAGGGACAGACACCCCAGCCCCAAGACAAGTCCTTGTAAGACCAGGCTACAGGCAAAATGCTTAGGGTATTTCTGAGGCCTGTTCTGAGATCCGTGTTTGCAAGACTTGTTCTCCTGTTCATCAGCCATGCAATGGTTTATCATAGCTACTCATGCTTCCTTTGTTTCCCCTCTAACCCAGGGCTTCTCAACCTTCCTAACGCTGCAACCCTTTAATACAGCTCCTCATGTTGTGGTGACTGCCAACCGCAAAATTATTTCCATTGTTTCTTCATAACTGTAATTTTGCTATTGTTATGAATCAGAATGTAAATATCTGATAGGCAGGATATCTGATCGATGACCCCTGGGAAAGGAGCATTTGACCCCAAAGGGGTTGTAACCCACACATTGAGAACAACTTCTCAAAATTCCTTTCTATGTATTGATCAGACAGACATTCCATCTGTTTGAGCACCTACTCTTTGCTCTCTGCAGTGCTCAATGCTATCTGGCTTTTATCTTTTCATCCACATCATAACCTTTGAATTGGAAAAGATTCGTGGCCATGTTTGACAGGTGGAACAACCGAGCCTCTAGATGATCATGCAACTCTTTAGTGGCAGGCTAGGTTAAAACCCAGGCAGTCTGACTTCATACCCTACGCCTAACCATAGCAAAGGCCAACCAGGGAATGCTGGGTTCCATTTCAGTGTGTACACTGTATGCTGAGCAAGGCCGATAGGTAACACAAAGGGCAGTGACCGTGAAGTGGCCCTGTAGAAGTAAATGTTCTGGAAGGGAGGCAAAGCTCACCTGCCAAAGGACAAGGAAGGGAAGAGGTGCCACAAGGCTGAGATGACATGGAAGGTGAGTCACCAAGGGGGGGAGAACATCTGCCGAATGGTAAAGGGAGGGCTGGGTCTACCTGCTCGGCTTGTGAAGGAACTGCTTCCCTGATAAGCAAATGTCAGAGATTACTAACCTTGTCAACTGCTCAGCTTCACCGCCACTGAGCTTCCCTTGGCCACACTAACACTGACAACCTAGAAATCACAGAACAGGTTATGCTTGTCAGCACCAACAGAACGGTAGCACCAATCTAGTCCAACGCAGGAAGAACCAAGGAAGAAAAACAATTGTATAGCCTCTATGCCAGTGGTTTTTCAACCTGTGGGTCACAACCCCTTGAGGGTGTCAAACTACCCTTTCATAGGAGTCCCCTAAGATCATCCGAAAACATAGGTATTTACATGATGATTCAAAACAGCACAAGTACAGTTATGAAGTAGCAACAAAAAGAATGTTCTGGTTGGGGGTCTTCACAACATGAGGAAACTGTATTAAGGGGCTGTAGCCTTAGGAAGGGTGGGAACTATAGACCTACAAAGTCAGTGATGGAATCCTGGGAGCTGGCTAGGGAAGAAAGCAGGCAAAAAATGTTGTCTTGGCAATCAGCTTCAGTCCTAGCTCCATTAGATGAGAGACTGGAGTACTTGGGCTCATCAGACTAGATGCTAGTGTTTGAATCTGTCTTCCTTGAAGACCCTGTGTTTAAGACTTATACTCAAATTTAGCGTTTGAATGATCTCAGGTGAAGGGGCCTTTGGGAGATAATGAAGATTAGATGAGCTAATGAGGGGGCTCCCTCCATCAGGTTAATAGTGGCTTGATAAGGAGAAGAAAGCTGAACAATCAGATAGCTTGCTCTGTCCCACCCAGTGGTACTCTATGCGATGCTGTGATAGAGCAAGAAACCCACCCCAGATACCAGCACCATGCATTTGGTTTCCTTGGCCCCAAAGACAAGAACTAAGTAACTTCTGTTCTTTATAAACTAACCTGCCTGTGGTATTCAGTAATAGAAACAGAAACACCCCAAGACGTTAGATGAGCCTTTCTTAGTATGTTAACCAAATGGGGAACAGAGTATACTTGGGGCTGGGTTCTTCTGGACACAAAGCAAAGAGTGGCAATAAATGAGCTTTGCACATAAAGCAGGCAGGGAACCCTATCAGGAGAGGAGCCAAGGATGTCAGTTCACGTTCTCACTAGGCAGAACAGAGAAACAGGAGGCCCAACAGAGGAAATGGTGTGAGGGTCCCTTCCCACGTAGCCATCCTTGTCAGACCTTGAGGACAGAAGGATGGGGAGAGCATACCAGACCCAGTGGCTGCAGCCTGCATCCCAACAGTCTGCCCTAGCATCCATCCTCAAGCCAAATAACACGAAGTCAGTCTATCCTCCATGGTCCTGTGACCCGTCCCAAGTCCCTCCATTGCTACGGAGAGTGCCGGGAGAGTCCACCTCAGGAGGATTTTCATACTCATCAGTTAACAATATGCTAACATGGTAAATGCCATTTGCCAGTAGTGCCTGCTGGTGAGAACAGGCTAGCTACTGTCTCTCCACATGCCTCTTTGCTTGCAGGAGTTCATCCGAGCTAACTGGTCTTGAGTTGTTTTTTGTTTGTTCATTTGTTCGTTTGGTCTTGTTTTTTGAGACAGAGTTTCTCCACATAGCCTTGGCTGTCCTGAAATCACTCTGTAGACCAGGCTGGGCTCAAACACACAGAGATCCTCCTGCCTCTGCCTCCAGAGTACTGGGATTAAAGGCATGGGCCACCACCACCTGGTGAGTTATGCTTGTTTGACAAATGGCGACTTAATACGGATGACTTGGACTCACCCTGATCCCACAGATGCTTAAAAGTAGTGCTTTCCTTTAAGGAATAGAGGAAATGTTGTCATCCTGTAAGGGAAGAGCTGTGGACAGGGTGCCAGGAAGCAATGAGACCTAAGGTGGACTCCACAGAAGTGAACCCAGAACAGCTCAAGATGTCACACCAACATCACTACTGAGTCCCTGATGGTGTCGTCCACAGGATAGAGCCAGGGTACAAGCCTGAGGCACAATGACTGGCAGGGGTTCAGGCTACTTCCTGTACCCTGGAATTGTGGCCTCTGAGAACAAGCTTGTAAAACTGTGGGCTGGGGGGAAAAAATCACTCTGAGGACATACAGTCCAGTAGGGTGGAAAGCCGATTCTTCATGGTGAGATTCAAAAGCAAGTAGTCAGTAGATTCATTCCCTTGGGCTAGTACCCTCCTGTTAACAAAATAGAGGGACTCTATGTCTATAAGTCTGGGGCCGCTGTAGGCCATGACTGCAGGCTAAGATGTGAGAGTCTGCACATCTTTCAAGGCCAGGCTGCAACTAATTATGGCCTGAGGTAGAGAGATCTTCCAAAAGCACAGGTTGTCATTCCTCTTCCAACCAGTCTATGGGAGGCCAGCCACAAGCCTCTGGAACTGTGGCACCCAATGGCAAAGGCAATGAGACTAGGGACAGAATGAGCCCTGGCTGTCCTTGTGCCTGGCCCTGCCACCAGAGTGGACCTGCCACTTGCTGTGTTCTGTGCTGGAGTTTTCTCTAGACAGGTCTGTGAACCCTGGAGACATCCATTACTGGGGCTGGCCACAACTTGTCAAGGATCCTGTTACTCTGCAATCCAGTTCCAAAAACAATAACAGGCTTGATATATTAGCCTTGATTAAATTGGCCTGTAACATGCTTCTCACTTAATTCGCCTATTTTTCTTCTTGCCTCTCCAACTCTGGGCTCCACCCCTCACAGCTCTGTTACGAAGAACCCTTCCATTGGATCTGAACAAGGTGCACCCATGAAGCTGTGTCCACACGGAGCCAGTGTATATACATAATTACCTGCCTTTTGTGAGTTTCTACATATAACCCTCAGTGAGGGAAAGCATCCCAAGGACCAACAGTAGGAAACAAGCAAACCCTGTAGAACTCCTTGGGAGAGGAAGCTCACACTCAGGCACAATCATATTTTCCAGTTTCCTCTTGTATATTTTCCCTGACATCTCAGCATAGGGTAACTCACCTGTCAAAATGTAAAGGCCTTAAACTCAACAGCCAACTTAACATAGGGGTCTTATTTAATCCTAAATCAAAAAGCCATTGAACGAGCGACGAACGTCTGATCTACGTATGGATTGGAGGATCGGCTTTCCAAGGAGCTGATTGCATGCATTCATCCCACTTTGGGTCCGACTTCCATCATTACCATCTTCTTCTGGTAGGGAGCTCCAGAGAGCTTTTCTCTTAGTTTGGAGGGGTCTACTTGGCAGACCTCCCCTGCCTCCCCTGTCTGGTTTCTTGGTGACAACAACAAGATCCATCTGGAAGGCAGACAAGGTTGTCATAGCCCAGTCAAAAACCAGCAGCTCAAAGGAAACCCTAAAGTCGACAGGAAGAAACCTACAGAGATTCCCGTGTTTAGAGGCAAAGCTGGCCTGCCCAGTGTTCTGGGTCCGCCCTTCTGTCATATGCCCTTCTTTATGGGGTACAACATTTTGAAAGAACAAGCACAACATTTGACTGTCAAGAGAAGAATTAGTGTCTCGGAGAAGCACGGGGTATGATTGTATGTAATTGTTTTATGGGTGCTGGCACAGGTTCAGGGGAGAATGGGTTTTTAATACCGAATCTTTCCATTTCTCTTTGTTTTCCTGTGATTTGTGGGCTCGGTGAATGGCAGATTTCTGGCAGATCTGCAATTCCGATTTCCCCTTTGTTTTCTCACGCTAGTGGAGTTCAGGGTTTCTTTTATTTTTTTCCATGAGTCACAAATACTGTTTAATGGGAGTGGAAGACGGCTTCCCCCTCTCCCTCCCCCAGAGACGCATCGTTTGGCTAAACCGCACATAAATTTAACCTCTCTCCAAAGAGCCATTAATGGTTCTAATGCACATATATGTACATGCTCACACTGATTAAGAAGGCCCCCCTTTTCCCTTTTTAAACCATGAAACTAGTTGGGGTCCAACTTCCTGGCCGATTCCTATGGACAGGGCAGTTTCCAGCAAAGACAAGCAGAAGGGCCATGCCTGACTATGTGGAAAACACAATTTCTACCAAACAGCACTGTTATCAGCATTGAACTTGCCTTCAAGAGTATTCTGACATAGTTACACTGTAAGAGGGTCCTTATGAAGTGCACGCAAGTTTGGTCTCCAGTGCGGTGATGCAGGAATTGATAAAATCCTTGAGTGGAGCTGGTACAGTGATCTAAAGTCACTTACAAAATGCCCTTAATAGGAATGCAAGACCTCAGTCCCTAGCTACCGATTTCAAAATGTGTGACCTCTTCCCTGCCATTATTATCCACTACAAAGTGACATGCCAGGGGACTCCTTGCCAGATCCTGTAAAAAAAACCACGGTGATCCCTAGACATGTGAGCTGAATAAACTTCTTCATTTTTATAAAGTTGGCTTGTCTTGCCTATTACATGATAATAGCTTTTTTTGTTTTTTTTTTTGTTTGTTTGTTTGTTTTTTTAAAAGACTAATCTGGAGGTCATTATTATATAAACCAACAAGCTCCAGAGCAAAGAGAAGCAGAAAGACCAAGATTCAGGGATTGTGGATGGCAGCCTCCTATTTGTGTTAGAATGTAGAAGACACAGTATGGGGGACAGATGGCCGAACACGTGGGTGCAGGGATGTCTACAAGACTATGAGAGACAATGCTGAGGTCTGTGCTACAGGCATGAAAGGGGAAAAGAGAGGCTGTTCTGTGGAGATGACCTTCTGACAGGAACTTCTTCAGTACCTCCAGTGCAAGCTGGGTCGTTTAGGGCCAAGTGGACAGTCATTCTGGTCTCAAAATTATTGGCTCAACATATACAATCAATACTCTAAAGAAACGAACAAACCACAAATCAGACACAAGAAACAACAACAAAAAGCCCAAACAAATGTGCCAATGTTAAATGCAGTCATCATGTGACCCTGACTCTTTCCATCTCTTCCTCACCCCCATTCCTAATGATACTGTCCACACCCCAAAGCCATGTTCCAGGCCTCATGGTAAACACTGACAGTTTACTGGCTTGCTTTCCAGGCTGTGTCAGAACAGCTGCACTGAGATGCCACCCACCTGTCCACACACTTAAGTTCCACGGAAGCGGAGTCCTTCAGCTCCCGCTCTCTCCGCAAAGCACTCTGGGAAGATGGGTTTCTCTAGACTCTCCAGCCAAGCTCTGCTTCCCTGCACATTTCCAAGGTCACCCGCATCTAGGGACAAGCCATAGGAGTGGGTAGGATGTTGCCAAAAGTGTCAGAGGAGGCAGCACCTGTCGCCCCTAATCCAGGGCTGTCTGCCCTGTGCAGGAAATGGTCCCTGCTGGGCGTCCTTGCAGACAGTCCAGCCAGGCCCTGGTTTGCTCCTAATTAGTGCTGAGCAAGCGCCACAGTCTCTGCCTCCTCTTGGCTGCCCATATGGCTGGACCCTACCCCTCAGGGCTGGCAGGAAAGATGAGTGAGCCTGTCTATCTCCTTTCTCTTCTTCACAGATCAACCATGCGGTTCATTTCCCTCCTAGCCCAAGCTTGCACAACCAGCCCTGTCTACCCAAGGGCTCTACATCCACAGCAGCAACTAACCTTGAACTGAAAAACGTTTGGAAAACAATTGCATCTCCACTCAAAGGCCCAGCCCTTTTCTTTTGGTCACGATTTCCCTAAACAATGGCGGTATATGGTGACGTAGCCTAGAGATGATTTAGGATACATGAGAGGATGCGCAGAAGTTAAATGCAAATGATGTGCCATTTTATACAAAAGGCTTGAGAGCGTGGATTCTGATATCTACTGGAGGAAGACAGTCCTTACAGCCTGTCCCCCTGAATTCTAAGGAACAATTGCACTCTGGAACCCAGAACCTAGGAGTGTTGGAAGAGGACTGAACAGAAAACTCAGCTCCCCTCCCATGTTCTCCTGATCTAACTGCACTTACTTCTCTGCTCTACTGAAATTCTTAAGAGCTCTGCCTGGGCCCATTTTCCTGTTCCTTAGAGCTATAACCCTGGTCTTTCATTCCAAGTAGATGGAGACATGGGCTTGACATTTCTGAAACCCTAGAGAGAACTATTATTCTTCTAAGATGTGGGCCTTGAGTATCGTGAGAGGACTGCTTAGATTTCTGTCTGGTGATAACTTCTCCTATGGGTGGCAGCCCCAGGAAGGAGGCCACTGTAGGACTCCACAGAACGACAGACCCAGGCCCCCAGCCATGTCTTGGATCACAGGAGCCTGGGAATACAATGGGATTAGAGCCATCTTCTCTGTTTGGGTCTGGCTACAGATGCAGGAAATATAACCACCTGGCTCTCATCTCTCCCACCAATGAGATTTTAATTCCTCCCAACTCTCCTACTTCAGGCCTTGGCTCACACCGTGTCCTCTGCCTGGATTCCTGTGCCAACTGCCTCCCAGTGTGGTCTTAGTTGGCTTCCTTTTCTTCTTCCTCTCTGCTCATGTATTCCTGCTTCTGAGAGCCTTCCCTGGCCTCACTGGCCAGCTCAAAGGCAGCTCTGGGTTCTTCCACTGCCACCCCCCACTCACCCTTCAGGTTTACACCAGCTGCAGTCTTCACTCACCATACCCCTCTCTCTCCCACCACACTCACTACGGTTATGTTCTGTTACCACAGAGTGTGGTTGGTACCCAGTGGGCCTTTGTAGAATCAACGGGACAAGTGCCCTAGGCAGAAGGCAAGACATGTGTACTCATTGATGGAAGGCTACGGTAGAAGACAAGAGACTTGAGCTCAAGTCTCTGCTATGACATTAGGATGTGGGAACCATAACATTTGACAAAAGAGCCTTGGGGGACTCACACTCAGACTAGGCACAGCATGCTCCAAGGGCCAACAGGAACCCTGCTACTACTGGTATGGGGTCCAGAGGGATTTTCCCAAGTCACTCTTTCAGGCTATGGAAGATGCCAGGTTGGGGGTGTGGCAGATGGAAAAGAGGGGCAAAAGACAAGATGGGTTAGCTTGTAATTAATTAATTACAATAATTAATTCGTAATTATTGTAAGACTGAAAAAATGGCATCTCCAACTGTACATGTGTAACCCAAGGTCTGAGACACATAGAGTACCTGTCCATTTTTCATTCCTGTAACAAAATATCTGAGGCAGATTAACCTTATAAATGAGAGACGAGGGGGCGGGGCATATCCAGGCCTACAATTCTAGAGATCGGAGGTCTAGATGCCTCATTTTGTGATTGCCTTCTTGTTGGCAATCCTCCTGTAGTAAGTGCATAAGTGTCCCATGGCAGAGAGTGTGGGTGTCTTATCTACATGTCTGTCCTTATTCCCTCTGTGTGGAAGGGAAGGGAAAAGGGACACTCAAGAGACTTTAAGTACCACCTCCTCTAAGACTCTAGCTGTCTCCTCTTGCCTTAGGTGATCCAACACACACACACCCCCGCCACCCACACACAGCTTGCTCTGTGGTAGCACAGAGGATACTGGGGGAATCTTTTCTATTTGCCCAAGGATCCCACTCACAGACCCAGCACTCTTCAAGTACAGGGCCTCAACTGTCTCTTTGTTCTCTCTCTGTCCTTTGCCAGATAATTCTGGAAAGCTTCCAGATTGCAAAGCACTGTGAACTGGCTCCTGGCAAATGGAGGTACCCCCTGTTCCTGTCCTCGTGGAGAGTCTAATCTGATGGCAAAATACCCCAATCCAAGTCACATACTTACCTGAGCATTGTGGCTATGGGTGAGTGCCTGCAAGATTCTAGAAGTTTCCTTGAGAAGAGGGTGTTTACAATGTTAAAGTTAGGCAGGGCTCAATCCGAACCACAGTGTCTGTAAGGACCAGGGCTGGGAGTGGGATGTGTGTGTGTGTGTGTGTGTGTGTGTGTGTGTGTGTGTGTGTGTGTGTGTGTGTGTGTGTGTTGTTGCAGAGCTGCAGGAAGGCTGTTGAGGCTGTAGTACACAGCAAAGCCTGCAAAATTTAGAAGAGATGTTTACAACACCTGCTCTTAGCGGCACTCAGAACTCACCCCTTGCCCAGATCTTGATTTTGCAACTCTTTAGTCGAGAACTATGAGGCAATATATTCCTAGGTTTTGTTGTCTTTGTTTTGTTTTTTTTTTAAAATGCCACAGAGTTTATCTTTGTGAAAGCCATCAAAGACAAGAAAAACACAAACGGGGTGACTGCGTGGCACTGAAACCCTAGTAACCAGAGCAGCAGCAGGCTTGGTTGGCTGAGTACCATAGCTTTTGGAGCCTCGGTGTAGCAAGCAAAAGTGCACACTGGGAAGGGAGATGGTGTCTGAGATCCCAAACAGCCGTAACTCTAGCTCCGAGTTCTTAATGTCAGGGCTGAGGGGGTGCTGTGTATGAGCCTGCTGCAGTACCAGGGTCTTCTGGTCCAGGCACTGGGAGCTTTGGTAGATTTCAGATGACTTTTTCAGTCCAGCATTTGTTGTGACGGTGGGAAATAGAGGGCCAGCATTTTTTGTGTCTCTGTGCCCCAGGCTGAAGGCTCAGTGGTGGGGAGACACACTGGGTCTGTGCATAGTGGCTCCCTTTGTCCAAACACACAGCACATAACAACACTTCCTCAGTGCCCGCCTCCTGATGCTGGTGATAATGGTGGTGACAGGGAGGGACTTTCAGCCTGAAGGTCACAGAGGCGTGGAAAGAGCTCAGGGTTGGAGTCTAAAATCCTGGGCCTTCTGTCTGTCAGCTGTATGACCTTGGTCAAGTTCTTTAGTAAAATTCTCTGTCACCACAGAAAAGAGAACACCCAATGTCCACACGTCCTGGATGTTTGTTACATTTTTGTGTCTCCCTCTTACCTCTAGACAAGCGCTTCTCAACCCGTGGGTCGAGATCCCTTCGGGGGTCAAATGACTCTTTCACAGGGGTCACATATCAGATACCCTGCACATCAGATATTTACATTATGATTTATAACAG
This sequence comes from Uromys caudimaculatus, assembly GCA_028551405.1. Taxonomy (NCBI): domain Eukaryota; kingdom Metazoa; phylum Chordata; class Mammalia; order Rodentia; family Muridae; genus Uromys; species Uromys caudimaculatus. The sequence goes on from CM052710.1 coordinate 79,475,113, forward strand.
TGACTTGTTATAAGATTTATAATTATAATTATGATGTAGCAACAAAATAATTTTATGGTTGGGGGGTCACCACAACATGAATAACTGTATTAAAGGGTCACAGCATTAGGAAGGTTGAGAACCACTGCTCTAGGCCAACAGCATGACTGTGACCCCTGTATGCTGTTCTCCCCTAGTTTCCCAATTCATAAATTGGGGATGACAGTAGTCATATAGATATTTTCTCGCCATCTAAGTCCACCCTTCGTCCTCTGGCCTTCCCAGAGCCCTAAAGAGGCTGACTTATACAGACTCCAGTGCCAGCTTCCTATGACCTCTGGCTTCCCATGACTTCTGGCTTCCAGCTGTTTGTAACCACTGGGAGTCACAGATAGGAAGAAGACCAAGAGGGAGGAAAGTAAGCATCATTCATGTCTTCTTCCCTGCTGGGCTGGGGTTGGAAGTGTTAGGTTACTATAAACTAAATCCACTAGACACACACACTATACTATATTAAATGAGCTCTCTGGCTCAACCATCATACACACACCCCTACACCTATAACCCATTTAGATCTTTGTATATATTCCCTTCTTTAAATATTGTTTACAAGACTTAACGATATAAAAATTGACTATTTGAACTATCCTTAAACATTCAACTCGGTGGTACTCAGTACATCCGCTATCCCACTATTATCCATCTCTAGGACCTGTTTCATCTGGCAAGATTGAAACCGTGTGCCCTCTAAGCAGTGATTCCTCATTCCTTGTCCCCGCCCCCGACCTCTGCCAACTGCCATTCCATTCCACGTCCTGGTCTTGTGAATTTTTTCCTCTATGTAGCTCCCATAACTGGAATCATAAAACATTTGTTACGACATATATTACCACATTTGTCAGAATTTCCTTCCGTCTTAAGGATGAAGAGTCTTGTATTACATCTCTCTGCCACGTTTTAGTTATCCGTTTGTTCCTGAGTTGGCCTGCTGTAGGCATGACAATACAACTGCTGTTGGACTCTCTTCAACTCTCCTTCTGAGTAACCCCCTCCCCCACCAATTCATAACACATACCTACCTCCCTGTGTCATGTTGAGTGATAACTGAGTCAGCACAATCATCAGGGTCTGAGGCCTGCTGAGGACTCCCTATGCATCGTCTATGGTGATTAGGAAGACGTCACAGTGTTGCAGACTGAGGAGCGACCCCTCTTCGTCCTAACATGAAGTTGAGCCCCAGCTAAACTATCCTTTCTTGCCTTGTTAGGCTGGCACCAAGTAATGGCATTCTAGAACGTAAGTGTAAATGTGACAAGACTAGGGTGCAGCCCTGCTCAGCTCAGCCACACAAACCGGCCCCACCCACCTCTGTATGTTCTTCTCTAAGTGGGTGGGCGCTGTATAGAGAGATCCTGGCCGCCTCATGGTCACAGCAGTTTGTTAGCCTATATGTGGTCCAGAGGTTGGTAGTAGTGTTTCCTTACTGTCTTGCAGATGATGAAGCCAGGAGAGTGGCTAACTTGCCTAAGAAGCAGCAGAGGCTAGACATGGACCTAAGCTTAAAGTCTGCCCTGAAAACTGACACTTCTAAACAATATACAATCCCTGAAATGGATGAATGAGCCTTGGCAATGAAATCTGTCCCTAAGTACCTCAGCCTCAGCCTAAAACCGTGTTGCTGGAGTGTATGCAGTTAATGGCTACACCACAGAGATGTCCTGGGTTGTCTCCCCATCACTGCAGGGTCACCCCAGTGATGTAGGCTAGGGAGCGGGACAAAAGCCAGAGGCCACAGGTAGGATTAGATGCATCTTCCTTGGCCACCTCTATGCTGCTTTGGTGTCATTTCAGAGCCAAGGTCTGCCCAAAGCACCTGAGGAGGAGACAGGGGCTGATGCTTCTCCCTGGCTCCACAGCAGTAAAGCCAGGATTACTCACTGACATTACAGCTGGTGGCCTCCGGCGCCTGGCACCCTTTAAAAGAACACTGTGGCAATTTTCCAGCTAAATTCTCCCAATTAGGCAGTTAGAGAAACATTATCCACCCAGGTTGAAGCTGATGAAATGAAGGGGGAGGCTGGGGGAGGAAAAGGCTAATAGTTCTGAATTGCAGCCTCCAGCCAAGTGAGCACCTTGTGTGTGTGTGTGTGGGGGGGGGGCTCTGAGTTCAAGGAGAAGGTTCTGCAGGGCACTTGGATTGGGACAAACAGGTGATCCATTCACCTTGGCCACTTGACAGGTCTCATTACAAAAACAAGGAAGATGAAGCGTCCTCGGAAATTCTAGAACTTTCTGGTCTCTGGTCTACACTGAATAGGCAGAATAGTGAAGTCGAAACTGGAAAGAAGGGTATCTTTCCCACCTCAACTAGACATAAAGACTGGGGAAGCAAAGGGTGTGAGGAAAAGATAGGATGTGCTGTGGGTTATAATCCTGACCCTTCACTACAGCTGTTCCCAGAGTCCCCAGCGGCCTGTACATTTTTCATTTACGGAGTCATTCTCCCCTATGTGTAGGCATTCCACATCTACCAACATATGTAATTCCCACAACCTCCCAGGGAAGTGTGTCTTCCCACTCTCTCCAGTTTCCACAGGAGAACAAAACGCCGAAGAATGTACAAAAGCCAAGAATGAAGAGACCAAGCCAAATACACAGTCCTTAGAAGAGGCTGGGATCCCACGCCCAGATTCCAAGTTATCAAGACATATCTAGCCAATGATAAAGATAACACACTTGAGCTTGGTGCCAAGCTCCAAATCAAGAATGTCTGATCCTCAAAACGGTTTCTGCAGAATAGGACTCATCTCATCCCATACTGCCGATGAGAAACATGGGCTGGGGATGGCAGAACCTGCCTACGGCTGGACGGTGTGGTGGAACCCAACCCTTGCCTGAGCCAGTGTCACAGATCACCTCGCAAGGCAGCTTCCTCTTGGGACAAGGTCTATCTGAACATCAGCACATGGCTCTCTGAGGGGCAGAGCAGATGCCTGTTTTCAGGGTTCATATTTCATAGATCATGTGAACCAGTTATATGCTACAATGCTGGAAAATTAGAAAGAGACAGATGGAGAGGGAGAGGGGGGAGAGACAGGGAGAAAGAAAGAGGGGAGGGAGAGAGAAGGAGAGGGGGGAGGAGGGAAGGAGGGAAGAAGAGACAAATGTGTGCACATGCACACACACACACACACACACACAGAGAAAGAGAGAGAGAGAGAGAGAGAGAGAGAGAGAGAGAGAGAGAGAGAGAGAGAGAGAGAGAGAGAAAGTGCCCACACAAGAGTACTAGAGTGCACCACTGGCCAGTCCATGTATACACTTAAGAGTTGGCAAGGACTGAGTGAAAAGGACTTAGTTCATCTTCACAGAGCAAAGAAGGGAGACGGCAAGTGTCTGAGGGTCCAAGAGCTCTCTGCTCTGTTTCTCACTAAAGGGTTGGACAGGAGCCAATAAACAAGCATGAAAACCGCAGTGTGTAGGGACCTGGATGCCTCAAAACAAAGAAAGTAGGGAGCTTGTAAATATTTGAAACCAAGGGGTCAAGATATAGCTCTAGGGCACTGGCTCTCACCCTTCCTAATGCTGATACCCTTCAGTACAGTTCCCCATGTTGTGCTGACCCCCAACTATAAAACTATTGTCATTGCTACTTCATAACTGTAATTTTGCTATTATTATAAATTATAACATTAAATGTCTGCATTTTCTGATGGTTTTAGGTGACTCCTGTTGAAATGGTCATTGGACCCCCAAAGGGTCTAGATCCACAAGTTGAAAACCACTGCTCTAGGATGAGCCATGTGGTCATGGTGATCAGGATGGATAAGAGGAAAGACTGGAACCCCAAACTCATTGTTGGTGGGGCTGATAAAACACTACGAAAGCCAAGCTGGCAGAACCTGGTGGCTGAGGAGAAAGTAGCACCAGTCACTGCTGCCATTCTGAAGATGGTCTAAGCGCATGAGCTTTCTGATAATTATGCCTGCTTCCTTCTGCCACCAGTATGTCTTCCCCTCAACAGAGGTTGGAGGTCTGAGGGAGAACCAGGCCCTTTGAGGCTGTCTTCCAAGAAGAGCTTCATCTGCTTAGAACCAGAGCTGGAAAGACTGGAGGCTGGCACTGCCTCCTGTCCTTGGGTGCCCATAGCAAACGCACTCCAGTTTACAGAGATGCACTAAAACACCAGGGACAGTTGATTTGTTGAGGTTTCCCTGGGCCAGCTTCAAAATCCAGAGAGACTTCCAGATTTGTGTAACCCTTGAGGAGAGGCTTCCTCCTCATTCCTCAACACCTAGGATGGGGCTAATGGCTCAAGGAATGCGCTCATCCAGGGACACACAGAAAATCAGAGGCTGCCTTGGTCTATAGTTACAACGTCTCCTATGAGGGGCTGGGGAAGCCATACTTTCTAACTAATGATACAGGGAAGGTACCAACCATGCCGTGAGTGTCCACCATCCTAGCCCTAGCATATCCATAGCAAGAAAACACGACTTTACAAACCACTAGGCTACAGAACTTGACAACGTACTTACAAAAAAGTGAGGCTCTGTGCCCAGCCTTGGGGAGCTGAGAGAGCCAAACAGGAAGTGAGTGAGCCGAGACCACATGGAATAACTTCCTCCAGGCAGATCCTCAGCTCTGGACCTTCTGCGATAATTACTGTAGTCCTTTCTCCCCAGTCTTTCCCCACCCCCAACCGCTCCCCTTGCCAGCCGGATTTTGCCTATAATTTTGAAAGCTGGTGGATATATTTCATTGGGAATTGGCTCAGGCCTGCCAGGAAAAGCAAATTCAGGACAGAAGTAGTGGGATTTGGACCCAATGGTCATGCTAGCTGCTGGCAGCCCCAATTTCACCTCAAACCTGATGTGGGGAGGAGAGGCAGAGATTTCTAGGGACTGAGGGAAGGTGTTCAACAGAATTCTGTTTGCTTCAAATTGCCAAGGAATCTGCCACCAGGGCCCTCTATTCCACGGGAATGCCCAATACATTTTCTGCCCTGTCATCCAAAGAGGATTGTGTGCTCCCAAGAAGAGAACACCCTTGTGCCCTCATGCATGATGGGCTCTGACTACTGCCCTCGAAGGCAGAAGATGGAACAGATTGAATGGAAACTCTGGGCTCCGTCCTGTGTTCTTCACATGCCACAGGGATTCCCATGCATGAGCTGGCACAGAAAGCTCAAATTGACAGAACCTGGTGGTTGCCACTTTGCTGGGCCCAGTGACAAAAGAAGCTCTTGGCTTTTCCACATGGAAATTCTTGATGTACAAACGTCTCTCTTTCCATGGTATGTGACAATATTCTTTATGTCCCCAGTATTGAATAAATGTTCATTAACGGAGGAGAGAGGTGTGAGTGAGCTAGGTAGGAACATTTTACACTGATCTTCCTCTTGGGTTTGGCTCCCTTATCACAGTGGCTGGTAGTGCCCTTCAAAAAAAAATTTTTTTTAAAGATATATTTATTTTACTATTTGGTGTGCATGACTGACTGTTTTGCCTGCATGTATGTTTGTATACCACACGTGTTTCCGGTGCCCACGACGGTGAAGGTAAGAAGAGAGTATTGGACATACTGGGACTGGATTTACAGATGCGCTGCCACATAGGTGCTGGCAATCCAACCTCCTAACCTCAAAGTCATCTCTCTAGCACCCTGAAGGTGTCCTTTTCATCTTGGGAGGGTTCTGTGGCTTTTGATGGCTCAATCCTGACCTATAATCTTAGGTAGACCCAAGGCATGATGAGCTGTGACTCAAGAGGAGGGGCTGAGGAGGAGAGCCAAGCTGGGCTGAAGAGTCAGGCATTTGGGTCAAGCACATCTGGGAGATTTCAGAACTTCATATCACTTGGGGTGAAAGGAGCAGCTGATAAAAGGGTGGTCTGTCACCTGAATTTGCAAGAACCTGTCATCTGTATACCTGTCACTCCAAGAGTGACTCACTTAGAGCAGGAAGTACACTGGTCACTTTTAACCTACAGCTGCATTTTCAGTTTCTCCCTTGGGTTATTCCAATTTGGCTAACACCCCAGAAGATAGGATGGGACCTCAAGAATTTAAAAAACAAACAAACAAACAAACAAAAACCTCCAAACAAAATGTCTTCATCTTAACATAATACTTAATCTTACAACTTTTAATTCTCACTGTTTAAATTAAAAAACAAACAAAAAGTCAGGGTCTCATATATAGTCTGAACTTGGCTTAGAATAGTCTATGCAGCCCAGGTTGACTTGGGAGTTTCTGATTCTCCTGCCTCCACTTCCCAAGTGCTGACGATATAGACATGTGTTACTTCACCCAGTTTTATGCCTTGCTGTGCATCCAACCCAGGGCTTCATGTAAGCGGAAGAAGATCTCTGCCAACTGAGCTTCATCCTCATCCCCCAAGTAATTGACTTTGGAAAATTAATTCGATACAGTCAACTGCACTTAGTCCCAAGCATTCAATTCATCCCCAAGTCTTACAAATGGCTTGCCTGGTGTGGTGGCCCCAAAGCCTGTGTTCTAAACCATGATACACACAGACTGTCTCTGCAGCTTTGAAAAGCATCAAAGCTGAAATGTACAGAAGTCAAAGGCTCTGCTGACCCTGAGCCAAAGTCTTGAAATTCCACCCAAACAGAGTTCTTGGGCCTGGCCTCGAAGATGACCCCTGGAACCTATCCAATACTAAATTGCCCAAAGGAAACTTTGAGTAGATTGGGCCCTTGTGGCTCTCCTAGGAAACAGCACTGGCCATAGATTGAGTTTTGAGCTTCATGGCGGTTTGATAAAGGGGCCTCTCTAGGCACTGAACCTATTATGTTGTTAATGACTAGAGACTGGTAGCATGCTGATTAATGCAGTTATTGTTCAGAACAATGATTAACCCAGCAGGAAGGACCAAACGCAATGAAATAATGTCTAATCACTCTGGAAGGAACTGCCAGGTGATGTTTATTTCATGAGAACTGGAGGGAAAGAAAGACACACTCATTTTAGCTTGACACCATTGTTTTTGTCCAGCAGGTGGGCAGCTGCAGCGGGGAGCTGGTCCATATCTGATTTCAGGTGTACATTCTTCAAATATGTGGAGTCAGGAGGAAATGGACCAGGAACTGAGCCACCAGCCCAGCTCTCACTCTGTGATCTCCCATCTTTCCTTCCAACTTAACATCTTCCTCCAGAGCAACGCACTCACCTGAGCTGTGAGGTAATTCATTTCCTTGTGACTTGGATGGTTTTCCCGAAGCACTGCCAAGTAGAAATGGCTCTTAATTATGTCAACTCATGAAACCACACTAAAGACGACTGTATCACAATGCTCATTTGTCATATTATTTAACGAACAAGGGAGGGGGCGCTGACAGGAGGCCAATAAAAGCCCTTTCATCAGAAAGTACTCGGAGCCGAGCCGGGTTCCTCAGCTTTCAAAACCAGCCTGTTTAAAGGCCTCTTCCATGTTCAGAAGGAACCAGAGCAGAAGTAAGGATGTTATCTACTTAAGGGACTGTAAAGACAGAGCTATCTTTCTGCCCGTGTAAAATTAGACTTAATTTGATCTTTCAGAAAGCACAGTTGGCCTCCATATAGTGAGAGGGCTCAGCTCGAAGTGGATAGCATCAATCTGGAGAAGAAAGAGAGACCTGATTTGCTAGGCTCCCTCCATCTTTCTCAGAGTAGCTCCAGGGACCCTGCTTTGGTGATCACTATCAGTGTGACAAGATTTCTACCTGGTGCCACTCAGCAGACTTTCACCTGTGGTCCATGACGAGAGCAGAGAGTGACTGTGAAGATGCTGTCTGAAGATGGAGGCCCCTAGATCAGAAGAGGGCAAGGACACAGATTCTCTCTTCTTCTTTGGAAGTGTGGCCCTGCCCGTAGGTTGACTCCGGCAATCCATTTCGGATTCTAAACTGCATGACTCTAAGATACTGCTTGCGTTACTCCGACCCACTGGTGATGTGTTACTCCAACCCACTGATAATGTGTTCCATCTGCAGAAGAACCTGATACAGCATTCGATCCAGGACTCCACCCTGTGTTCACAGCAGTCGACTCTCCATGCTCAGCATACCTAAAGGGGAGTCGTTCTGTTCTATCTGCTAGGGTTGGGATGACCTACCTGCCACGCCCACATCCCAGCATCTTTCTCCCAGGTTTCCTCCAGTTGAGTCTCAGCCTCATATTTTGCCAAGATCAATGTTAAAATCCTCTATTAGAACCCCAGCCTCCACTTTTATAGGGTCTTCCAAGGGGATCTCTTTGACTTTTCCTAACCACGCATTATACACTTAACGACGAGGAGGCTAAACTTGCCCAAACTTACACAGCTATGACAGTGGTGCAGTCACTCTGATGATAAGCCTTGACAGACTCCAAAGCCAGTGCTCTCAAAGAGTCTGTATCATGCCAGTTCTCATGGCCCCACTCCAGGGGCTCTGGCCCAGAGCACTCCTGAATTACAGCATACAGAATCCCACCAGTTGGATTTTAATTAGCTGCATTTTATAAGTTCTACCTTACTCATGTGTTTGCCATGAAACCTTCTGGTGACAAACAGATTTGAAGGACCCCCTAAACCTCACAGTAGGGAGAGGGCTGAGGCACATGAAGAGCACCAGGCTGGGAAACATTCTTTTTGGAGAACTCACTCAAGGAGCTAGCTCCTGGTGCCATCCCCATGGACAGCCCTGATTTCACCACATCCTCTTGCTGGGATCCATTGCTAAGGCAGCTGGCCAAAGCTCTGACTGGTCTCCCTGCGCCGATCTCCCTGCAGAGCACACCCCACATACCACAGTAAGCAGAAAGAGCATGGGGATAAGAATGTGACTCCATTTGTGCCCAGGCACTGTCTAGTTCCTGCCAACAAATGCATTCCTTCCACGCCTGTCTATCAGCTGAGGAGGGGAGAGGTCCAGGGACAGGGGCTCATATTTCCCGAGCAGAATTCTCTATCTTGCCTCAGGTAGAGATGAAACCAGCTGGTAAAAGATGAAATACCCTCCTTGTCTGGGGTAAGAGATCCACAACTGGTATCTAGAGGTCACAGTCCATGAGGACTTCATCTTGGAAAGCTTGCTCTCCCAGCACAGTTCATGAGTTGCATAGAGAGCCTCTAAGGGATCACAGCAAGAAACACACATTCATGCAGGAAGCACACCCGGCATGCCAGTGGCCACTGATGGAACACAAGGGTCCTCAAGGAACATCTTCCTATGCATGACAAAGTTATACTCTGAGAATCATACACTTTGCACGTTTTGTTAATGCTCTCAGGCAACGAGTGTACTGAAAAATTTCAAAAGCAAAAGCAGATATACACAGAAGGCAGAGGGCAGTGTGTGGAAAATACACCTTGCCGTTTATAGCATAGTACTGTAAAGGGGAAAATACTTTGTAATCCCCTGAACCCCCTTCCTCTCATTCTACTAATGAACTAAAGCAGCATTGACAGAGGCACCTCTTGATTCAGAGCCAAGTGACTTTAGCAGTGACATCATGCAAAGCACAATGTGGGCGGGTGACCTCTGCAGTGACGTCATGGCTGACACAGTGCCTTTCACAGCACCCCATCATTGGCCTCACTCCCAGACAGACTCTGCTCCCTTCACACAACAATATCGGCCACTGGCGGCATGGGGCACCAGTGGTCAGGCAGATGTGTGAGCCTGCCAGACTGTCTGAGGGTCGTTCTAATAGTGCTGGTGATACAGACCAGGTGACTCACAGCCTCTGATGACAGGAGCCACCATAATTTGCAAGAGGCTTGGCCACAGATGGGCGCATCTCACACTTGTCCATGGTGGCCCCGATTATTCTCCGAGTTTTAAACAAATGAGTCCATGACCCATTAGTCACCCTTGATTGCAGCCCACTGGGACTTAGCAGGTCTCCATGAGCCACACATCACAATAAAAGACCTACATTCACCTCGGGGATGCAAGCAATTTAGACACTTGGAGAATGTTCCCCGGATAACGCACTGCAGCTTCATTTGCAGCAAGTCAGTCTAACTCTGAGCTCAGTAACAGAGTGTTAAGAAGCAGGTAATTTGTTCCTCCTGTCCTGTTGGGAATCCATTTCAAGATGGTGCCTCTCATACCCACTTATCATTATGAAAAGGAAAAGAAGTATCATCGGACTTTGTGGGAGGCAGAAGACTGAGCAGAAGGATGGAAGAATGGAGTCATAAAAACAAGGGCTATACTTTCTAATGTGGGGAATAGTTGTGTTAGTCTGCTTTCTCTTATTGCTATAACAAAATCCCCGAGGTTGGCAACTGTATAAAGAAAAGAGGTTTGAGTCGGAGTCAAACTCTGGTTCAGACTCTGGTGACAGTTTCCTTGGATGATGTGGTAACAGCATCAAAGAGGAAGGGTGTATGAGAAATCACATGGAAAGGCAGAAGCCAGAGAGAAACACATGGGAGTTTCCAGAAACACTGGAGTCCCAGAAGAAACTGAGATAATCTTTTCTGAGGACATACCTGCAATGGCTTAAAAGATGTCCCATGAGGCCTCACCTATCAAGTGCCATCATAGTGGGAACTAAGCTGCCAGTACATGAATCCCTGCTGGGCCAAACATAGTCAAGCCCCTCCTGGACCAATCATGGCCAAGTTCCTCCTGAGACAAGCACAGCCACGTCCCTGCTGGACCAATCACAGTCAAGCCCCTCCTGGGACAAACACAGCCAAGTCCCAGCTGGGCCAATCACATACAGCCCAGTCCCTGCTGGACCAATCACAGCCAAGCCCCTGCTGGACCAATCAGAGCCAAGTCCCTGCTGAGACACACAGTCAAGACCCTGCTGGGCCAATCACAGCCAAGTTCCCCCTGGACCAACCCCAGCCAAAGCACAGCAACAACTCACAGGTGCTGCCTTCAAACCACTGCAGAAACCCTCAGATCGCATTTTTAATCCTCAGAAACCTGAGTGCCTGTCAGTAATTTGATGGTGGTAGTCACATCAGTTCTCTCCACCTCTCAACAGAAGAATTTGTCCAGGCACAGGGGGAAAGCTTTGTTTCTGTTTCCTGGGCTTCAAATGGCCCCCCGAATGCAGTGTGAAGTGGCCATCTTTCTCGTAAAATTGTAACAGCTTCCTTAGAAAAACATGAAGTCAGTGAATCAAGCCACCAGGCCTCAGGGAAGGCAGTTTGCAGGGGTGGGGATGGGGTGGGTATTTGATGCCTGCCTTCTCCACCAATTAGGGTATTCCTAAATCCAGTTCTAGACAGGAGAGTGGGGCTCTGAATGTGCTTAGTACTGGGCAGGGCCTGATGTCAGATGGATGGATCTATGATCTTTTAAGCAAGAAAGCATTTAAATTCAACACTGTTACTTGGTGCCTTCAGACCTCTAAGAAAACTGGGTTTTCCCTTGTCCCAGAAATGTATGGAAAAAAACTAAAATTTTCTAATCTTTGACCCAATAATCCCACTTTAGGAAGTTGTTTTATAGAAATAATCTAATGAATGTGGGCGAAAACACTCTACTTCTGAAAGATTTCTCACAGCCTTGAAATTTTACCGAATGTGCCACAGAATAATTAAAATGAGCAAAGAGTACTTAAATGAGAGACTTTTGTGGCATTATTGAAAAGTTTTCTGGAGAAATGGGAACAGTGCTCATGAGGGTTTTGAAGGAAGCCATGTTAGACCACATGTTCTAAAAAGGTGTGGGGTAGAGAAAAGACAGGCGAGCTACCAGCGGTAACCGTCTTTGGGAAGCAAGTCAGGGACATCCCCTGCATGTGTTAGTTTTTGAAATTTCTGCAGTGAAGAATGTGTAAAGGAAGAGGGAAGCGAGGGACGAGTGAGGAAGCAGGTGGGTATTCAGTGAGCTCTAAGAATGAATCTCTCTGGGAATTAGCATCCTGTAGCGCACTAACTCGTTCAACCAACAACTTGGACATTGTTACAAAGTGTTCTCTGATCCCTCGGTGTTGTCAGGCAACGTGCAGAGTAGCGCAGGCAAAGGTGACAGTTAAACTCTGCCTGCAGACAATGCCACACTGCCTGGAGATGACAGTTCATGCCCATCCTTTGAATGAAGAGAGAGTTGTGCTTGGGCTTATGAGAACTAAGGACATTTTCGTTTGGTTGGTTGGTTGGTTTTTGGTTTTTGGAGACAGGATTTCTCTGTGTAGCCTTGGTTGTCCTGAAACTCACACTGTTGACCAGGCAAGGTCCTCATGCCTCTGCCTCCTAAGGGCTGGGATTAAAAAAGCATGCACTACCACCTAGCTAAGGAACTAAGAACTTTTAAATAAGATGTCATACTTAAGTTTTAAAAAAAGGAATGTGTGTGTGTGTGTGTGTGTGTCTGTGTCTGTGCCCGCGCACGTATGTACAACTCTGTGGAGTCAGTTCTCCCTTTCTGCCTGTACGTGGGTTTTAGGGATCAACTTAGGCCATTAGACTTGCTTGGCAAACCACTGAGTGTCTCCCTGGCCTTGGGACTGACTTTTTGTTTCTTCTAAAGATTCGTTTTTATTATTTTATGTGTACCTGTGTTTTGCCTTCATGTATGTCGGTGCATGACATGCGCTGGGTGTTTGAGGAGGTAGTGAGCCTCCGTGTGGGTGCTGGGAATCAATCCTGGGTCCTTTGCAACAATGAGTGCTCTTAACCACCGAGCCAACTCTCTAGTCCCCTGGAACTGACTTTTGGGAGGTACACATCCTCATAGGGAAAGGCAGAGGCGGTCAGGACACTTGCAACTGGATTGGGATAACAGTAGTTACGTTGAATACAATTCTTCGTGAAGCTGGTTATTAGCTGAAACCAATGTTCTACTTTATGAGTCCATGGCCTTTTAGCCACAAGACATGTTACCCCCTTGCCTGTTATCTTGGCATCTAGGTAGCAGTGTAGAAAGTGCCCTTGCTAATGTGTGGGCAAGGATCAGATCCCAACCCACCAATAGGTGGGTAGAATTCTATGTATCTATGATCCTGTCTTATTAAGCATTTGGAATAAGGTGAAAATGACAATATTAAGTAATGGGAAATAGAAAGATTAAGAAAATTTTGAACCAGATGACACAAAGAAGAGGCGAAGACAAAATACGGTACCTTGGGCTGAGTCCTGGGACACACATATGGGACATTAATGGGAAAACTGATTGAGCATCTTGTTCTTGAGTTTACCAAGCATCAGTGTTTTAGTTTAGTGAAAAGCATACCACAGTAATATAAAATATAGGGGCAGGGAGATCACTTGGTTGGTAAAGTGTTTGCCTTGCAAATATCAGAATCTAAGTTAGTTCCCCCAAACAGACATAAAAATACCAGGCAGAGTGGGGCATACTATAATCCCTGTGTTGGAGAAACAGTGGCCAGAGATGAGGCTCCCAAAGGCTCACTACCTGGAAAAAGAGCCTATCTCAAAGGAGGCAGATGATATTCCTAACAGGATACTATGTAGTTCCCATCTGCATACATATGCACACACCCACATACACAGACAAACGTGAGTCGTGGGGAAATTGGGTGAGATATACATTGGGCACTTTCCCGGTTAACTCTGAGACTTTTTTTTTTGCTAAAATTATTTCTAATTAAAATATGTATTTTGAAAAAGATCAAGGCCTCCGGAAAGAAGATTTAAGAAGATAATGAATATTAACGATTATTTGTCTCATTGGAAATCTTGGTGGAATGGTAGAAAGGAAGTTGGACCTGGATGAGAGAGCTGGTTTCTAAACTCTCTCTCTTCACTGAGAGTCCAGCTGAGTTGCTTGACATCATAGGAGTTTCACTTCCTGGTCAGTAAGATGTGAACACCACCACCTATTGCTGCAAATGTCTATGAATGGGTACCATGAAGGAGGAGTGGAGAGACAGGATTGTCTGATGCTTGCTGAATACCTAGGCATTCAAATACCTGAAAGTGCTGGCACCAACCTGACAAATGTTTGCTACATGGATGAATCTCCTCATCTATGCATGCAGCAGCTCTGAATGGCACCCACTTGCTGCTACCAACACCATTAAAGCCTTGGTAGTTCTATGAAAAGTGACCTCAAAGCTGGGGAGTTACACGTTATTTCATACTAGAGTTAAACGCAACTGGATGAGCTTCGCAGATGCATTTTGGTTAGAGCCTAACAGAATGGTGAGAGATGCAAGTGTAGAGAGATACATGTGGTGTGATGCTACAAAAATTATGGGGAAATAGAGAAAACATTGTCATACACATTGAACAGAATAAGTAATGTGTTTAGATAGTGAAAAGCACAGGCCAGAAAGGGCCACTGAAGCACCGGACCAGGTTAATCACCTCATCTGAATCGTATGACCAGAGAGTTTCAGATTTCAATTTCTTTAGGAATATTTGTTTATACATAGTGAGATATCTTGGGGCTAGGACCTAAGTCTAAGCATGGACTTCATTTATATTTTATACACATGTATATTTATTATCAAATTAACCTGACAGTAATTTTTTTCAACATTTTTAATAATTTTGTGCATGGAACAAATTTTCATAGGGTGGCATTTTCCCTTATGGAGGCCTGTTGGTGTTCAAAGTGTCTGTAGTTGGAGCACTGAGGATTCTGGGTCTGTAGATCAGCTAGGGTGGTCATCATCCCTAGAGAAGGGTGGAGTGTCTGCGGCCACACCCGATCCACCCTCTCTGAGACTTGTCCAAGTGACAGGAACAAAGCTTCCCTGGCTTAGGAAACAACAGAGCCACTCCCTGAGCTTTCCCGGCCCTTTCTCCATATTTTTTTTTTTTTGAGACACAGTTTCTCTGTGTAGCCCTGGCTGTCCTGGAACTCATGCTGTAGACCAGGCTGGCCTCGAACTCAGAAATCCGCCTGCCTCTGCCTCCCAAGTGCTGGGATTAAAGACATGCGTCACCACTGCCCAGCTCCTTTTCTCCATATTGATTATCTGCTACTCTGTTATTTAGCTGTTAAAAGAACACACAAGGAAGAATAAATTAAAATTGCATAATTTAGGAAAATCTGTTACTAGATTGCTGGTTGTAAATTGCATGTTGGCAGCTCATTAGCACAGAGGCTGACCGAGTGGGGTCTCCCAGACCAAGTGGCAGCTGTGGCAGAATCATCTGGGAGCTTGCAAATGTCAACTCTCAGGCCACCTTAGGCCTGCTGAATGCTGAACTCTGAATGAGGCCTGGCCATGGTATTCTAACAAGCCTGCCAGAGTTGCAGCTACAGCTCCGTCTCTCTTTAGCCTCAAGTCTGTCCCTTTTTATCTCTGCCTTCTTGTCTTCACTCCATTAACTATGTTCCAGATTCAAATTCTTTCCCAACTCTTGAAGTTTTTGGAGTCCACCAACTTTAAGACTTTTAACATATCCCTTTTTTCCACTTGGAGAAAGTACAACCAGAGGTCACCATCTGTTCTCACGATACCCTTCCTTGTCTGACTGAGTCTTAGCTACCCCTAAATCACCCATAACTTGGTTCTCTTTGATTTTCTCCACTACAGAGGCTCGAATCTATAACATGCGTTCTCTCCACTCCTGGGGCTGCTTGGCACATGCGTAGGAAGCAGTCTGGACAGAGAGAGCTCTCTATGGTGCTTCCTACATATAAACCATAGTCTAGAGAAATCTCCTTCCGGGTGACATTTCTGTAAACAGGTAGCTGAGAGTCACAGGTACAGATGGAGGGTCTGGAAAGCAGATTCGTGGTCCTCTTGGACGACGGGCTTATCATACTGTTCTGCTTCCTTCAGGTCTTGAAATCTGAAGGTATCTGCTCTTGCCTGATACTGAGGCTGGGCAGTATCCAGTCTTCTGGACCCCCAGCATGCTCAGCCACAGTAGGCCCCAAGGAATGTGGGAGCTGATAATCAGAAGAAAGCAGAAGTAGTGGAGAAGACAACAGCATTAAAGGCAGCCAAGTCCGAGTCCTGGGGGTGCCTCAATGAGTTCTGAGCACATTTATAATGGCAGGAAAGGCTGGGAAGAGAGGCAGAAGAAGGTTTGCCAAACCTGCATTTACACAAGAAACTTTATTACAGCCATTAAAACACAGGTTTGAGGCACAGCTCAGACATATTTAATGCACATTAAAACGAATACACGATGGTTAAAATTTTTTTCAATGGCCCCTGTGCCATCAAAAACTGTCTTTTGAGCAAAGAGAGGCCTGCCTGGATCTCATGGGGAACACTGACTTCTGCAAATTCCTGGCCCAAGGGCTTGCAGCTTCCTTAGGTCTGGACCAGCCAAACCCAAAATGAAAAGATACGAATCTATGACTGCCTGACCTGAGTGGGAACCAGGACTGCTTGGAGTGCACACTCTGTACCAAGCCGAAGGTCTTTATGTGTCTTCTCTTTATTTCCCTACGGTGCACAAAGTTTCTTGGCCTACACCAAGCACAGAAGGGAATCTGATGAACTCAGAGAAGGAAGAATGCCTCTGGCTTTGGCCCTGGGAAGGCTCCCCATCGCTAATCTCTGTCCTTTTAAGCCTGGAACGGGGTGGTGTGGGTGCTTCCAGGAGCAGCTGCTGTATTTCCTAGAGTCCTGCCTGGGACAAGTCTCTTTATTTTCGCTTAAGTTTTATTTCTCAATTCTGGTAGTTTCACTCTCAAGTCATTCCCCCATCCCTTACTCTGCTTCCATGAGTGCCCCCACACTCAAATTATTTTTTAAAGATTTATTTTTATTTTATATGTATGACTACTTTGCCTGCATGTGTGTATGCAGTGCCAACAAATGCCAGAAGAGGGTGTCAGGTCCCCGGGAACAGGAGTTACAGGGTTGCCATGTGGATGCTAGGAACAGAACCCAGGTTCTCTGAGAGAGCAGACAGTGCTCTTAATCACTGAGCCATCTCTCCAGCCTTCCTTTCTCATTTTAATTACCTCCCCCCAATAGGTGGACCCACACAACCTTTTCCCATTTGTGGAAACCTTGCTATACCAGTCTAGGCGATAGACCAGTAAGAGGTACCCGGGTTTCCTGTCCTGCCTTTCTTCCTCTTGTTCTAGTGTCGGGATTCTTGTCACTTCTTCAGCCTTGGGCTAAGCTGGTATAGTCTGGAGTGGTGAGTCCACGTTTGCTATCTCCCTGGGAATCACAATCTTGAAGCTGCTGGTCCATTGTCCATAGCCTCTGAGCTGTGTCTTCTATGCAGACAGACTCACAAGTGGGTGTGCCAACCATCTCCATGGAGAAGGGCAGAGGTGACAGGAGAAACCACCAAGAGATATGTTGATGAGCCAAAGGATACTCAGGGTTGGCAGGGATTACTGCCCTTCTCCAAGAGAAAGAAGTATAAAAGAAAATCCTTGTTGTGGGCACAAGATCAGGGGACAGGGGGCTGCGGATTGGGAGAGCTAAGAATAACATCTGTGCCAACTGTTTATTTTGGTGATTGTCTGAAACTTGCAGGCAACATTGCTGAGCACAGCTGTCATGGAAACACGATTCCATCACAGATGACAAGTTGGCATGAAGACAATATAGGTGTAAAGAAGGTACAGCAAACAGAACTACCTGTCAGGCAGCAAGAGGGAGGAAGAAAATCTCCCCTCACATACTTCCCCGTAATTAAATGTCAGATATACACAATGCAGTAAAATAATTAGCATGGCATAATTACTGTTCTGATGGAGTCCTGTGTATATGCCAAAACAAATTGCTGTACTGGAGCACAAGCTGTTAAAACAAATTGAGTTACTTAATTTTTACATGTAGCAGCCTGTTTTATCATCTCCTAAGATGCAAATGTTTCATTAATAATGCAGCCGTTCTAAATGTGCAAAGCTCTGGGCCACCACACAGGCAGATCACCTCCCTCTAGAAGTTGTACACAAGGACCAACTGGTCCATGGATGGGCACCCTGACACACCGAGCCCCGCCCACCTCTCCTCCATGTGGTCTCCAAAGCCAACGGACATTTTATTTAAAATTTTCTAGTTTTTTTTTTTTTTTTTTTTTAAATTAACATTAGCAACGAACATCATTACACGTTTTATCTCATATATGGGCTTGTTTCTTTCTTTTGTCACAGCTTTAAAAGAGCTTTTATTTTTGTTTTCTAAAAATCGCCACCTACAAGTTATGTGTAGTTACAGTATACTGCGAGATATTCAATACATGTGTTTATTGTGTGATGTTGAATTCTGGATAACATACTCTACAAATATCTATCAGTTCTTTCTTGTAACTGTGTGAAATGTACAATAAGCTATTGCTATTTGTAGTTACCTGACCATGCAAAGTCACATGATCACTGTGCTCTGATCTAACTTAGTACCCTGTGACCAACCCCTCCAGTACCATTGATAACCCCCCACGCATCTTTCAGCCTCTATGACTACGAGATCAACTTACAGAGATTCCATGAGAGTAAGATCATATGCTATTTGTCTCTCATTGACGGACAGCACAATCTAGAGCTACCCACTGATTCGCGTCACATACTTGTTGTCTTAGTTTTATTCCCGTTTCTGTGACAAAACACCCTGAAGAAAGCAACTTGGCGGAGGAAGGGTTTATTTGGTTCAGTTACAAATGACAGTCCATCACACAGGAAAGCCGAGGAGGTAAGAACTTCAGCCAGTTAGCTAGTCACATCAGATCAACGCTCAAGGAAGCAGCAAAAAAACCTGAATGCTCACCCGAATTGCTTGCTTGTGCTCAGTTCCACATCTCCATGCTAAGACATTTCAGGACCCCTCACCTAGGAAATGCTACAGCCTACAATGAGACCTGTCTTTCTGTATTAATGAGTGTAAGTAAGAGAACCTTGCTAAGACATGCCAACCTAGTGTAGACATCTCTCATTGAGGCTCTCTTCTCTGACGAAATTGACAGTGAATACTGACTATAACACTTGCTTTAAGTCTTCTCAGTCGCTGCTCACTGACCAGGAGAAAGTCCAGACAAGCTAGAAGGTGTGGACACCACAATGTCTCTGCAACCGCCCGGTACCTCTCCCCAGTACACTCCAGGCTTTCTCCATGTTCAGTTCGTCTTTGAGTGACCTAAGGCTTTAATGCACACTGCTCTCCGATCTCAAGTACACATCTCCTACTCCCACAAATCCTTCTGTTCCACCCCTCTAGAGTCTCCTCATTCTATCCATACGGCTTGACTGAAATCCTTTTCAGGTATCCAGTGATACTTTTCCTGATGACCTATAAGAAGTGTCTCCACCCATCCGATTCTATCTATACTAGAGCTCATGGCTTATTCCTTGGACTTTGCATAATTATGTGTCTAAGTTTACTTAAGGTCTACTATGCCCACAATCTCTAAACCTCGTGAAGAAGGGACCACACCGGTTTTGACCACTGCTTTATATGCAGTCAAGGCCATTCCTGGAATGTAATGAGCGATAACTACATGTGTGCTCTGCTCTGTGATAGCAGCAAGCTTGCTTCCCTCACCATGTGTCAATTTTCTCCTCTACAAATAAGGGTGGACTGGGTCGGTATTCTCTCAACCTGTGGACTGCCCCTTCTTCTTAGATCCATGAGAGCAGCTCAACAACTGTCAAGACTAATAATAATTCCAAGACATGAAATGCCAAAGAAACTAGTAGACATATAGAAATAATAATCACTCTCCTATCATAGGTACTGAGGGTAAGTATTATCTCATGATACTCTCTGTGAGGATGTGTGTGTGTGTGTGTGTGTGTGTGTATGCACTTTTTTCCTGGTCATGATACAAAGTGTTCACATTTCACATCATGAGATGTTGAAAACTTTTAAAAATACAGAAATTGATGCTGGGAAGATGGATTAGTGATAAGAATGCTGTTTTACTAGAATAAGTATCTTAGTTCGGATCTCTAGTGCCAATGCAAAAACCCAGGTGTGGGTGTGATGTCCTACACAAAGACATGCACACGCACGCACACATGCGTACACGTACGCATGTACGCACATATGCATACACACCTGGAAAATGATTCAAATAGACAATATCTAAGATATACACAGGCAGACTCCCCACGGGAGCTGAGGAAGAGACTTTCAGGCAACTGCCTTGGGCCATGAGAAAGGCTGCCACCCTCTGTCCTTTGGTCTAATGCAGATGGGGAAAGACAAACTCCTCTTACTCAGCACTGATCACCCCAGGGACAGTCTCCTGAAACCCTCACTTATGGATGGTGAGAACAAGAAGGGAGACCCAGAAAGAAGTCGACTCTTACCCTTCTGATCAAATGGGGCTTAGGGAATGAAGACAGCACCAAAGTCAAAACCCAATCTGTCTAGAAGCGGAACGCCTCCCCTCCTCTCTGAAAACAGGCCTCATAGCAGGCTACCTAACCTGGGAAGATAGCCTGGAACATTGGAAGGTGACCTTAGTGGTGGCCTAGGATCTCTTACACAAAAGGATCACGGGCTATTGCCTTCTGTGATCTAGTTTTACTCCAGCCAAAAGAGGCAGGTGTTTCCCAAGGTACACTCTCAACCCTACAGCCAGCCCTGGTCACCCCCTGACACAGGCCCAATGCCACCAAGGCATTTGACTAGAGCAGAATTGGCTAGAATTTCAATATCAACAGCCCCGTGACCTTGGATGCTGCCTTGGCCATCCTCAGACCTGGAATAGCAGGTAATAATAATCCACTTGGCAGTTGGACTGGAGCACTCGGCGGCACCAATGCTGCTAACTTGACCTTCTTACTGTGAAACCATGGTAACCAGGGCTTGGCCTTCCTTTCAATTCCTAAAAAGCCAATCCCAGGGTCTAGGATGAGATTCAGCTTTCTTATTAGGAAAAATATGCCTATTATTCTGCTTACACACACACACACACACATACACACACACGTATACACACGTGAATACATGGGTGTGTATACATATAAAAGGAGGAGTTGTGTCATTAAAGCTCAAGACTCAGTCCTGGTACCTGGCACCCTCTTTTGCTCTGAGGCCCCTGGACTTCAGCTCATGCCATCCATTTGAATCTTGACCAGAAAGTTTCCCCACCTCGCAGGATTCTGCAGGGGCTTCCTGGCCAGGCCTGGGTTCAGACTAGCAGTTCTTCAGAAGCACAGTGGCCTGTCTCGCCTTGCCTAGCCTATGGCTGCAGCAGGAACTTGAAAAGACATTTTTTCATCCCATCAGCAGGACTTACATCCTCTCCTCTCTCTTAATCGCTCCACACCCCTTCCCCCTCCCCTCACACCCTCCCACTCACAGGCACACATAGCAAAACAGCTTGCTTCAAAGCGGGAGGCAGGAGAAGGGTATCTATTTCTGGCATGCTCCCTGAGGAGGCCTCAGGGGGCTGGTAACTTACTCGCCTCCTCGGATCAGCCATCCGAACAAGCCTTGCCTCTCCGTGCCCACCCTGGATCTCAGACCACCCTGCCTGCTCAGCCACTACAGGATGCTCTCCTGCCTGGGCTTTTCCTGGCTCGGTCCCCCTTACCCACATCCCCTAAGCAGTCACTGGCTGAAGGGAATGCAGCTTCTAGAACAGAGAGAATCACAACTCTGTTTTCCATGAACCACAGGTCACACTGGCTGATTCTCTTTTGCTCCCACCCACCAGCTGCCCCCCTTTGTCCATACTAAGGGGCCTCCAAAGATTCAGGAATTTCAGTGTCAGAACTGAGATTGTTTTTACATGGCAGGACAGTCACACAGTAACAACCCTAAATCCAACCTTGATTTAACAGAGGGAAGAGGAGGACAAGGAGAGTCTTTGAGGATGAATACCTAAGTGTGATTCCCCCATTCCAGGTAGCCGCAGGCCAATGACATAAGCATTCTAGGCCTCAGTTTTCTCATCTAAAAATGGGCTCTACACTGTGACATCAGCTCCTCTTTACAAGGTCAGTAAAGGGATCCCCTACCTTCTGTGAGGTCTAGCTACTGAAGCACAGAATATATACCAGATATACACAGAAAGTTGGGCCCAGAGCCTCTCCCAGGAGGTGAGATTACAGCCCTATAGGGAATGATTGATAGATACAAAAAGCCCAGCCCAATTGTCTGAAGTGAGGCCAGATCCTGGGTGATTCACACTGCCGCGCAGGGAATGCAGGATCAGCAACAGCGTGGCCTGGCTCCCTTCTCTTCCTTCCCTTCCACACGAATAGGGCTTCTCTCTCCAAGCTCTACATTACATTGTATCACCTGTACCAGAATCCTTGGGTTGAATTCTTTCTAGGGTGGGTGAGAATTGCAGTGCCAATTAAACAAGGCAGCACACACACACACACACACACACACACACACACACACACACACACAGAGTTCACATCAGCTCAGCATGCAGTGAGTTCCCACAGAGTGGGGGTGCTCTGTTCCAACCTCTATGACTCAGCTTGTCCTGCAGAACTGTGGGTCCTGGCCCAGGCTCCCATTCTTGCTCTCCAATGCTCATTTACACAACACACACCCAGGAACGTGGTGGATTCTGGGTATCCGAGCTATTATAGTCTTTGACATGCATTCCAAGAAACTGCTTCAGAATGAAATGGCACCAGTGATGCTACTTTGCAGAACTTTGTCCTGCATCAGAAAGAATGATGGACTTCTCAGTGATGAAATCCTCCAAGTTGTCACAGTGGAGAGCTACCATCTCCTGAGGCCCCCAGCTGCTTCAGCACTTCCTGGAGACCATTCCTAGGCCAGACTCTTGTTTTTTTCAATGACACTATAAACAGAATTTTCCTTCTCTTATTTTGTACCAACAAACCTCTCCCAAGACTGAACACAAGTCCTTTGTTTTTGGTTTTTTCTTGGGTGCTTGGCGTAGGTTAGTTCCATTAAAACCTTAAAGCTGTGGGCAGTCTTTTTCGGATACCTAGTGCTAAGCTAATTAAAGAGAAATAGATGATATAGGGAAAAAGTGTCCTTGGTATGTTTACAATAGGCTAAAGGGTCCACTAGTCACTGTTGGCTGGATGAGAAGGATGGTGGACAAGATTGAACATTTATTGCAATTCTCTGTGCAGATGCTTGCAAAATTATTTTGCACATATGATGCTCTCTCTTCCTTTCAGCTATTCTGTACTCAAGATCCTCAGGTCTCAGAAGGAATCTGAGACCCTGGGAGGTACAATACACACGGCTAGCTGGGGAGAACAGGCTTCATCCCTGGCTATCTGATTCTTCTCTACGTTCACAGCTACTAAACTTGACACGATCAAGTTGAGCCAGACCCCTGGGGCTTCCAGTCAAGTCAAATGTGGATGGAAGAATTACAATAAAGCTGGAATGAGTGAAACACACCAGGAAGATGTTAGTGATGGAGACAACACTGAGATAGTGACAAGATCGTGTAAGCGCCAAACTGCAAGGCTGCGGCTCTTCTGGGGAAAGCAGGAGAACCTTTTCTATGCCTCTTGTCAGCAGCCATGCTTCCTCCATTCATTTCTCCACTCAAAGGAAGAATGCTTCCAGAGAAGCCAATCTATCTGCCAGTGTCCCGGGGACCTGCTCTGTGCCAGATACCCTCCCGAGCAAATATTGATATATTAACCGCAGCTCAAACACAGTAAGAGCAGCAAACACACTCGGCACAGAGCGGGTTGGCTGGCCTGCGGCCACCTCCCTACAGCCCAGAGCCAGAAATGGGCTGTTCTTCCCAGTGGAGGAATCTCTGCAGGGCCTTTGAACTGAGGCTAGCTAGAGGACATGAGTTCAGGGGATACTAAAAAGAATTCTTGATGATGGGCAAGTGGCACAGGAGTCTGGAGATGGAACCAAGGTCTGTCCATAAAGAGCTCTGGGGACCACCATCACACTATGCTTGTGCAAGCTGCTGAGCTGTGCAATTAGGTCTGGAGAAAGAGCCTGGCGAACGAGGTGCTCTAGGGCCATGATTATGATGCTGACGAGTCTAATGCGGCCGAGTCTGACCCTGCTCTTGTTGATATTTACAGAGTAATAAAAACCAGAAACCGCTTCATCTCTTTGTCTCTTCATGTTATTCCCTCTGCCCCTAAAGAAAAGAATGGAACTGAGTTTTGTACCTTTAAAAGTGTGACATTTAATTAATTACATTAGAAGATGGCAGGGCTGGAAGAGACTCAAGACTGTTTAACCCAAACTCCTAATTTAATGTCGAGGAGATACTCCCAGGAAGGTTAGCTAATCTGCCAAGATCCTGTGTAGTAAATGACACTGGCACCTTCCAGCTGTGGCCAGTCTGTCTGCTGAACTCTTGAGTGGGTACAGAAAGTACTAGATGGATGTAACGATAAAGAAAGAGAGGCTGGCAGGTAGGGTGCACATGTGTGGGTCTGTAGCATGTTGGATGGCTTAGGATGAAGAAGGCCACGTGCCCAGTTAGTATGCAGTAAGGGGGCCAAGATGTCCGACAGGCAGGGACTGTAGTAGAGTCTTCCTAGGACTGAATGGATGGTGCCGCTTGTAGCACCATGGGCAAGAATGATTCTCAGGCATTGTCTGGACTCTGTGGTCTAGTGTTGCGCAATTGATTCATGATGTAAGCCACAGGCACACGGGAGGAGTACCTACAAATATGCCAACTACCTTGAAGTCTTCTCTGGATGTTTATGGCTAATGCTGCCGATGCTCCTGGACTCTCGGATCTTTTTACCCAAGTAAACCTGGTAGATTCTTCCCCGGAAAAACCAGGCTGTTCTGTGATTGGGTACAGCCTGATAGGAGTCCACGGGATGCAGGAGGCAGTGCTGATAGCTCCCGGAGTCTTGCTGCCTTTGCTCTCAATACAAGACTCCTCTTCAAGGTTGCTGCAGGAAGACACCACAGACCTGTCCTATCCCCAGGGGATATTTACTCAGAAGCCACAGAAGCAGTGTGGCAAGTCTTGGATGAGGCATGTAGCTTTCCGCTATCATGGAGACTTCGAAATCCCAGGCGAAACATTTCCGACAAAGGCCACCACCTGAGACTTCAGGGACCACAAAGGGAGGAGTGGGGGGATGGCAGCCAGGAGCAGGGCAGTGTGAGGCTTTCTTCCACAGCTCAACATTGCTTCTGGGAGGAAAGAGGACTTGCAGAGTTGGTACCGGGTGAACAAAACTAGTAGATAGCAGGAATTAGGTGGTCCAGTGGTGCCTCCGGCCATGGCCCAACGGATTCATTGATGTTAATATATTTATTCTGTCTGCCTGTCTGTCTGTCTATGTACATCAACAGTGTTTCTCCTCTACCTCCGAATGAAGAACAAAACCCTTCGGATTTAGCCCTCCTCGGCAGCAGGACATGGCCCCTACCCCGTCTCCCTATGCAATCCCCACCCTCTGTGCAAACCTGCCCCCATCCAGAACCTGAAAACAGCCCTTCTGCTGTCCTTGATCAGACTCTTTATTGTTTCCTACTCTTACCTTCCTTCTTGGTCAGAATCTGGCCCATCCTTCATGCCACCTACTCCAAAAAGCCTCCTCTGCTCCTTGGAGACCAGCTCACTGTCTCTCCCTGCAGCAGCTCTAGGTCTGGTACACCTCCTCCTCCGAATTATGGAACTGAACACGGACAATATCCTACCTGCTACCCTGACTTATTTCAGCCTCCACTTCCTACCCTCGTCGGAAATGGTTCAGCCCCAGCATCAAGGACCTTGAAAAGAGACTTTTCCGAATGAATTCAGGTCATGAGTACACATTATTCTGCCGTGGGTTCCCATCCGTTGCATATTCGCTGTGAATACAAACTAAACCTTAACCGGTTACTTTATTTAAACCCGGCATGGAGCCTTCTCTTTTAATAAAACAGAATCCGTTAAGGATTATAAACAAACAGTGTTTTATGAACTAAAACTGCAGTGCACTAGTCACTCAAGGGCAAAAATTGGGCTCTGGGCGGCTGAGCCAGCTATAAATAAAGATAAGGCCCTGCCAGGCAGGGGCCTGGGCAGAGTAATTGCTGCCTGTATAATCAGTCTCTCCCCTCCTCCTGCAGGGCCACAAATCACGGTGGTGGTGTTGGGTCACTGCCCACTGGATTCAGCCCCGAGACAGAGAGATAGAAAAGTGGTTCATTAGCTCCAAGACTGAGTGTCTAGGCTCCAGGGGAAAGTGAGGTATGCACCCACCCTAGAGTGTGCACACGCCTCACATGGCTGCAGGAGGGTCAACAGCATGGAGCCTTAACGAGGGAGCTCTCTCCAGTGTCCACATCTGTCCCCCTACCCATCCTCCACAATGCTATCGGGGCTGCCTGGCATTCCAACTCAGCCCTGGGGCACATCAGTTGGCTCCTGCAATGGAAGCATGGTCTAAGCAGAATCACCAGGAGTTCCCAACCAGGGGTGGGGCTGGGAGGGCTTTCACTTTGCAGCTGGAAGTGCCGCAGCTTCCTAAATTGGTTGGGGATGAAGCATTCAACTTGAGCTCCTGAGGGCATCTCTCTCACTTCAACATGAAGCCTGTCTGGCCCAGGGAAGAGACTGAAGCGATGAAAAGAACGTTATGAGGAGGAGGAAAGCAGGGGCCCGGTGCCCCGCGGTCCTCCTTCCTCTGTGAGCCGCTTATCCGCCTCTTTGCGTTGGCATCTTCTGTAATAGCATGACATCATCAACCACAAGATCAGTTCCCAAGCACCAAGGAAGTGTCAGTAAGGTGCTGTGTCACATCCAGCACCAAGTGTGAGATTCCAGTGTTTTGTTCTGGAGGATATACAGTTAGCATTAGTATATCCTGAGGCTTAAAGAGGTAAAGAACCTCTGTCAAGGTTGTGTGGATAGCAACTTGTGTAGTGACAGTGTAAACTCAGTCTGACACCGTGGTCCATGCTCAGACCCGTACAATATCAGTACAGTATCTCCATTTCTGTCTACACCAGCAAATGAATGTGTGAGCATGCATGTGTGTCCTCGTGTGAGAGAGGCACTGAGACAGCTAGTTTATAACAGGGAGACTGAATTAGAAACATGATAAAATAATAATGAGGACAGAAGACAGGAGGCTCAGAGGAGAAGGCCCTACTGTCTCAAACTGCTCAAATCAGTGTTGGTAAGTTGGATGGTCATTCCTGGAAAAAGCCAAGGGTGTGGCAGGATTTCAGCGGACCTCACGTGAGGTTCAAACACATGTGCGTGTGCATCTCAACTTCACCGGCTTTCGGTGCTGTGGAACACGCAAGGGATTGTCATCTTGATTTTAGGGCTGGAAGCAATGAGGCCCACTGCATTGTGGGCTTGTCTTTCTATCTCAGGACGTTCCCGCCTCACCTCCATTTTCTATTGCTTGGCAGTGTCGCTTGCCACTGATGCAGAGCCTGTGCTCCTGTGCTTCCCTAGGACCAGAATGCCCCCTCATCCCCACAGGGGCCCACAGCGGAGCTCTACTCCTCCCCTCAGTTTAGAGGCCCCTTCTAGGGCATCTTCTTCGACCTTTCTGGCAGCCCTGTTTTCTGCTCTCACAGTCCTGCACTGTTCCTTCCTGGGAAGTTGCATGTTTTGCCACTTCCCACAGCTAGCTGAGGCACCCGTGTCTTTAGCATTCGATTCTTTTGACTACAGACTCCTAAAGGTGCAGGACATGCTCCTTCACTCAAATTTCATCTCAAGAGAAGTTTAACACCAAGCCGGGGGACATTTTCAGTTAGCATTCAGTGAATGCCAGGAGAAGGAATATATATATAGAGAGAGACAGAGAGATACAGCATGTCCCTAACATGTGGGGTCTGGGGGATTGTGGGAAGATGGTCTCATCAGAAGCCATATCCCAAAGACCTCTCAAGGCCCCAGGTCTCTGGGCTCAATCTTGTCCTTCAGGATGACTTCTATGGCAGAAAGATGGCCACTGGCTGAGATCCCCAAATCAAAACCCTATTACCTGGGCAGAAAGAAATGGGCTCCATCCTACCACACGGCAGAAGCTCATGTGAATCGGAGAAAACAAAAGCCACGGGGTAAGATAGAGCCTGCCTGGGATGCAGCCTCTTGGCTTATTTAATCAAACAAGGAAAGCACCTTTTACATCCAGCCCAATTCTGTTTAACTGTGGGCCTCTTGTCCTCACCTTACAATTACCACCTCTTAAAACCAAGTCACAAAATTAATTGCCCCTTATTGAAGCAGGGTGGCAGTTAAAGGCAGCGAGCCTTGAGAGAAGAAGGAGAAACACATCGGTTGGAGGCGCACCATCAGGAGTCAGGATTTGGAGGCATCATTTCGGTTGTAATTATTTTCCAAGGCTGCGTGACACCTTCTTAGACCTGGCCAGAGCTGCCAGGATCGGCAGAAAGCCATTGTTCCCTCAGAGTTAATTAGAGTCCAATTTGGAGCTTCCTGTCTCCTGGACTGGGGAGGAAGTACAGTTTATTACTGCTCTGTGCCCACCAGGTCCACCGAGGACAAGGGCACAACAGACTCTCACCTGGTCAGTTCTAGTCTGTGCAGCACAGATGTGCCCATAGGAGACAGATGTGCAGAGTCTGAAGAAGTCTAAGGCTGCAGGCAAGACCCCAAGACCCCAGCTTAATGAGGCTCTCTGTGTTAAAGGAAGACCACCTATGTGGCTAGGCTTCTAGCAAGGTAACTCCAATTACGTCCTTAGTGTCTGGCCCCATCCATGGCGTACCTTGTCACTCCTTAGCAGAGCTAATGGCCTTAGATGACCAAGGAGCAGAGAACAATACAATATGGAGATGAAGTATCTTGTTCTTAGATTACCGGCCCCTCTCAGCTTTGAGATTCTAGAATAATGTCCCTTCCTGACAGAAATTAGAGGGAGAACAATAGCTCGCACTTAGTGAATTATCCTAGCAAGGGGTGAATCCATTTTAGAGCACAGAAGAAACAGAAGCATAGAGAAGCTGCATTGTTTCTCTACATACACAAAGCTAACAACAGAACCAGAACACAAGTCCAGGCAGTCTGCAGAGCATTTGCTCTTGATCATAAATAGATTCCTCTCCAGCATATGTGGGTGCTGCCAAATAACAATGGCACACTGCTTGGGCCAGAATCCTGCTGACTAGTATCACTCTCTCTCTTTGCTTTACCACCCCAAGGGAGCCCACCTGCTCTTAAGGATCCCATCAGCTACGGGGCTATGACGCCTCCGCTTCCCTGGTTTCATTTGATCGTGGTGGCTTCAAGTTCAAAGCTCTACTATCCAATGGCCATAGCGGTCACCCCTGCCTTCCAAATACTCTTCTCTGCTGCCCACCTGCTCAGATCATCTCTGGCTCCTGGCCTGCACTGGCATTGCCCGACTCAGCTCCAAGGCAGTTCTGTTCTCCCTGCACTCTGGACTAGAATCCTGAGCTCTTTCAAGCTTTCTTTGTTACAAGGATTCACCAAGCTGCCCTTAACTCATATGTTTTTAATCCACAATGCTTGTAGGTGTGTGTGTGTGTGTGTGTGTGTGTGTGTGTGTGTGTGTGTGTGTGTGTGTGTATACAAGTCAAGGCCAGAGGTCAACCACAGATCCTGTACCTCATGGCTGTCTAGTTTGTTTTCTGACACAAGGTCTCTCACTTGGATCTGGGGTTCATCCACCTGGACTAGACTGCCTGGCCAGTAAACCCCATGAATTCTCCTGTGTTTGCCTCACCACTAATGGAATTACAAGCATGCATGATCACACCCTACTTACAAGCATGAGGACCAAAGTGTAATCCCAAGAACATATCTTTTCTTGTTTTCCTTTGGTTTATCAAGACAAGGTTCCTCTGTGTAATAGCTCTGGCTATCTTGGAACCTGCTTTGTAGACCAGGCTGTGCTCAAATTCACAGAGGTTCACCTGCCTCTGCCTCCTTAGTGCTGGAATTAAAGGCATGCACCATTATGCCCTGTTTTTTTTTATTTATTTATTTATTTATTTATTTATTTATTTATTTATTTATTTATTTTAAAATGACCTTTCCATAATGTAGAATCTTAGCACTGTCATTTCCTATCTGGTGACCTTGGATGACTGGGTTGGCTTCTTTGACCTTAGTCTCCTGGTCTGTGAAATGGACATTTCCTTTGGAGAGCCACTTCCAGCAGACATAGAAGACTACTGGGCTCAGGGCCTGACTTAGAGGACTTGTTCCACAGAAGCCACCTGTCATCATCACCACAGAAGCCAACTGTCATCATCACCTGCCACAGCGCAGCTTCTGGAGAAGCCAGCTATGCTATGCACTTACGAGCCTCATCTCAGATGGCCTGGCTCAGGGCCATATTAAAAGCAAAATATTCCTGTGAGCAGAAAGGTAGGCCTCTCACCAGACATGCTGCAAGCACCCAGCACGGAACGCTGGCTGAGGGTTTGGTATGCAGCAGGCTTGTGACAAGCAAAGAGTTATTGCCTAGGTAGACACTTGAGAACAATCTGCACACTGTGTGTCGTTACCATAGCTAGGCAGCTTTATTAATGGCTTAGCATTACTAACACCGACTTCAAACATGGTTGGAGTACCTGGTCTCTTCACCTTTCTCTCCAAGGTAGCTCTAGCAATGCTAGGCTGAGAGCTGACCCTCCTGCTATTAGAAAGAAGGGGTCTTGCATAACCTGCCCTAAGTGTTCAGCGTCCCTGCCCCTTGGATTCTAAGAACTGGAGTCTCCTTCCTTTATCACACCTCGCACCTACTGTCGTGAAAGGAGAGAATGTCTTTCCCTTTCTGTCTTCTGCAGGGATGCCACTTCTAAAGCTAAGAGGAAATCCCCCGTGCTTCTTGGAGAAAGAGTCTCCATAAATACATCCCTGTTTAGATCAGCAGGTCAAGGGAGCGCCGCAGCTTAAGAAAGCACCCTGGCTCCAGTTATACTCCCCTCCCACACAGCTCCAAGTACGGAGGATTCAAGGCTCTCTGGGATCGCTATTGTTCATGTTCAGGGTCAGAGCTGTTCAGGCCTGTTTTGTTGCTGAAAAAACCCTAGTGGATTCTAGAAAAACGGAGCCAGCTCTGGGAGCAGCGTTCAAGTCATATTTAACCAATTTAACTTTGCAAAGTGCTCCAGCTACGCAACACATGCTTAGGCCGCTGCTCAGCGCCTCTCTTTAAAAGGCCAGAGAGGAAATAAAAATGAATGATGACAAAATGTCCACATGGGTAGAAAAACAGAATAGCCTGAAAGCTCCGGGGCAGGAACTGACACAATTTAATTAACTATTTGGAATAAACATGCTTGGTGCTGCAAGCGGGACTGTTTGTTTGCTCTCACAAAATAATGCACTTAATAAGCCCGAGATGAAACCTTCTGGAGATTAATTAAATGCAATACCTTGGTTTGAAATGTTAGGAGTGGTCGTGAAGGCGCAGCATTTGCCTTGCACATTGTTTGGGAGACGTTGTCATCTCACATACACTGTCCCCGGCCCTGGTTAAGTGTGGTATGAAAATCGTTCCTAATTGTGATTTGGCATTGATGCTCTCTATAAAAATGCGTATTTGTGAAATAGCCTAATGAATGTTTAACAAGGAGTCACAGTGGATAAAATTTAAAGTGTGGCAGCGGTAGAGCTGACATATTTCATTATAACCTGGAAGTCGGAAGCTGTTCTCTAAGAAGTGATGGCGTGTGTGACTGGCAATTTCATGTTAAAAAAAAAATCATCGAAATAATCACAACATCTGCCATTTGTTGAAAAACCATTATATCCGGACCTGATGCTCAGTGCACATCAAATCCTCACAGAAGCCCTTCAAAGGAGTAGCACCAGTCCCCTCCCACAGCAGAGAAAACTGAGTCGGAGAGGTAACTTGTCTGAAGCTATGGAGGTGGCCTGGAAGGCAGACCTTTCTCACTGTTAAGTTCATGACTCCCAGATGCCCAGCACAGAAGAAACACAGCTGGGGAGGCTCTAATCACATGCTAATTGCATGATAAATTAAGAGGAAATGATACTAGCAAATTTTATTTGATTGCTTATAGAAAGGCATTCTGTAGGCAGTGATTGTTTGGGGGCAAAACAATTGTACGTGCTCTTAAACAAAAGCATCCAGTCTGACCTTATGCAAGAATACACCTCGGGATTTCATCTTCCCGAGCTAAGTCTCCTTGATTAATTCCAGCTCCCAAATTCTGTCCCTGTCATCTGCATGATCCGAACTGCACTCAGACTCTTGCCTTTCTGCGGGTCCTGCAATTATTGACTTGGAGCTGTTCAAATCTGTCACCAAGAGACCCAGACCCAGAGACCCCCGTGCACCCTCTAGTGGCTATCAAAGAAAAGAGGTGCTGAAAGGGGCAACTGAGTACCTCCTTTTGTGGGTGACTCTCACAGTCATGCCAGAGGGACAAAGTGTCTGATGCCAAAAGACAGGAGAGATCAAGAGCACAGATTTTGGAAACCAGATTTTCAAATCTGTTTATATGTGAGTGTCATGAACTAGGGCAGTCTTGGGGAAATGTCCTTAACAACCAAATTCCAGCTCAGTCTTCCCTGCAGAGCCAGGAGTGACCAAAGTTAGGCAGCCCTGACTCACCAAGAATCTGATCCGTGTGCATGAAGGATGCAGCCCGGCACCAACTAGCTACAGCCTGCTGGCCGGCCCCACTTTGGTTGGTGCTTTGACTTAAACACCAGAGGCTGTGCTAAGTGCTGTAACTGTGTACCAAGTTTCATCCCAATTTATCCCTGTTTTGCAGAAGAAGAAGCTCTAAGTGATAACATAGCTTGCCTCAGGTTACTCAGTCAGCTCAGTGGCAAATTAAATTCTCTGCTGTGCAACATCTGCCCATGTGTAACTATGTACAGATGTTCATATACGCGGGTATGAGAGTCGCAAACACACAAATTGTTGCTTTTGACTTCAGGAAGAGTTCTGCAAATTAGCCAGTTTTTTTTTTTTCTTCTGACTTTCACACCCCCCCATCCCATATCCAGAACCTCAAAGTTAATTACTATTCCAGACACTCCACAGCAGAGATAAACATCAGAGTTCCCCTCCTTGTGAGCCTGCCATTGTGATCTGGTCCAGGCTTGGCCCACAAATAGCTAATGAGGTTAAATATAAAATAAGATAAGGATGAAGGATAAAGCTGTGAGGCTGTGCAGGTTCTCAGAGACAAGCAGATGACACTTGGGTCTAAACAGAGTTCTAAATAAGGAAAAGAAAATGGTCTCAGCCCCAAAAGAGAGTCAAGGAATAGCTTTCCAGCCAGCTGCATGCGTGTCCCCCACCTCACTGTCTCACAGAGGGATGACTGGACCAGGAATGGAATAGCACTGTCCCTCCTGAGTACCCTAGCTCCTCTTTGCCTGTGAAACCATGGGGTTCAGAAGGGAAAGGCCTGACCTAGCAGTCAGGTAGCCTGGCCCTGTTCTGGGTCAATACTGAAGCCCCATGACCTTGGGGAAAAGCTCCTATCTCCAGGATCTGTCCCACGACCATCTACAAACAATGAAGAGCATCTAGCGCTGGCTCAGTGATTTAAAGGACTACTTTGCATGTAGCTTTGGGAATCAGAGAATCGAACTCATGCCTCAGGTGCTGGAAACATCAACTGAGATGAACTCCTCAGCAATCTAGAGTGAACAAAAACACAACCTTTTCCTGTCCCCCGAGGAGAGATTCCTAAGCTCTCTGCAGCTGGATGTCTGGATCAGAGCGACCCAGAGCAGGAAAACACCCTCCCACTCAGGGCTTGGAAGCCAGGTGGCAGGTCAGCAATAGAGTGGGAAGCGAGGGAGAGGGACCAAGTGTGAAGGACGCTGGGGTCAATGCTTAGGCAGAAGCAGCAATCACTCCTTGCTTTCCACTAAGCAAAGCTCCACCCACTCCTGGCTTTCTTGCTGTATAATCATTAACTACATCATTTGCAGTCCATTGCAGCCTGGAGTGTGCTTCTCTCCAGCCCCTGTGGTTCCCCTTTTCCCTTTCTCTGGGAGCAACCCCGGCTCTCTCTTGCAAGCCGACCCTGAGTGGCGGAGCACTATGAGGACAGGGTTCTGATGGCCTAGCTCTCTAAGGGGCACTGTCGCAGAGAGCTAACTGCTTTCACAACCAGCCTTCGGTAACAGCTCTGGCAGAAGGGGACCCAAACGATCTGTGAGAGGTCGGTGTCCAGGATCTGAGGACCTTGTCAGCACTGGCTGCCCATTCATCTGGCATCGGTGTCGCTTTCTTGGGCACTTTATTGAGTCAGATGTCAGGGCCATTTGCTACTGACTTCCCAGGGTTGTGAGCAGAGCAAGGCAGCTCTTGGGTAAAGTCCTGGGGCTGTTCTGCCAGGTGTCCAGGGGGATGCCCTGCCTACCACAGTGTGAGCAGTGCTCAGGAGAGGTCTGATGGTGTAAAGTGGTTAACAGGGCACTCTGTACACACCTAGCTCTGAACTCACATCATGCCCTAGCCTCGTGCAAGCCGAGTGACCTTGTTCCATCTTTCTATGACTCAGTTTCCTCATCACAGAACAGAGACTTTGAGAGCAGACACCCTGAGAAGTTTTCTTTTGCTTTTAAGACAGGATCATATGCCATAGCCCTAGCTAGCTTGGTATGCACCACGTAGGTTAGGTTGCCTCAAATTCATGTCAGTCTGCCTGCTTCAGCCTTCTTAGGTCTGGGATTACATGCATATACCACTTCACCCAGCTCTCAAGATGATATCTGAAGAGCAATGGAGAAAAAACCGTGTAAAACTTAGGAGAAGATGGGATCCCAGTTCTTGCGGCAGCTGCCATTTTGTTTGTCGATGCTGCAGGTCAGCTTTGGCAACACAAGTCAAGGGAGGCCACAAGCTGAGGTAGAAAGAACCCCAGGCTGAACTCAGGGGACCTTCGCTCCAATGTCTGCTCATCCATTGCAACTGTGTAAAGTCATCATTCAAAAGAAAAATTGTAGTAACAGATGCAAGAGGCATCTTCCTCATGGCTCAGAGAGCAAATACCTGGTGAGTGTGGAGGGGACGCTCTATCTGTCAATGCATGCAACTACTTCAGCTCTGACAGGCATATGTGTACCACAGCAAGCAGATCAAAACACTTAAGAAAGGAAGGAAGAAGGGAGGGATGGAGGGAAGGAAGGAAGAAAAGAAGAAAAAAAGATAGATTGGTTTCTGAATGGGATTTGACTTTTGTGAGTGGTATCTATTGAAGACATACTGTAGGGTCTGTTCTCTGGATACAGCTCTTGGGGATGACTACACTGGGGGGTGATATTGACTATATAGTCAAATATATAATTCTTTATCTTATATGCTATATTTACAAACATAAAATATTACCATTTCTTCCTCTGATATTATAAGTGCCTGAGTCTCCGGTTTCATGGAGGCAGTGGGAGGGGCCACGGTTGTCTCCATCCTTCACATGCCACGGTCTCAGAAAATAAAAGGATACTCCCACCAATCCCAGAGAGGATCCAAAGAGGGCCACTCCCACATTAGCATGAGTTTGCTGTGAACCATTCCGGGCCACAGTCCCAGGACAGATGGCACCATCGCTTGTTCAGATTAAAAGCATTCCAAAAATACCTGTGGAAGACCAGGGCCATCTCTGCTCTGAATTCAGCCCAGCTCCACTTCCTGGGGCTTGTGTGGAAGAGATGTCACTCCTGCTGACAAAGGTCAGGTCAAAGCTCACAGGGAGATGTTGACAAGTTACTTCAAAGCAGGGTCTCTGTTCACCCCTCATTTCATCTGGGACCCAGAGGAGGGTAAGCAACACCCCAACCCCATTTCTCTGCTACTCTGATTTAGAACAGTGGCAAGTGTTGACCAAAAAAAATTTGATGAAGTAATTATGATTTTTCTTTCCCAGAATAATTCCCGCAGACCTCAAACCCAATATCTGACATTGAGCCTTTCTGAAGTCACGGGATTCTGTCATATAGCTTACATGTCCCTGTGTAGAATGTCCATGGTCTTGACAAATATTACAGCCCATACATAATGTGTGGCAGCAGACTGCATTTTATGGTTGTGAGTACAGAGGTGGTTATCATAAAACCCAAGTCTAACATTTTTCTACCTTCACTAACGGACTGTCCCACACTATTTGGACACCTGACTTTATTTTTTAATATCCATGCCTAAGTTTTCTCTTTGGGCCTAGAACATGCTGGGTGCCAGGAGCAGGCTGTTTGCAGACTGCTTTGGGGGCTCATCCTGCATCAACTTGAGTTGACTATGCCCAGGCTGAGGGGATGACAGGATCCCTCTTCCTTGCTAGGGTTCCCCATTAGCAACAGCGTTCTGATGCTTGACTCCATTTCATGAGAAATGGAAGCTTCCTTTTGAGCAGCCACAAAGGAATCCTCTAAGAACCAGCTCTTACGTGACAAGAGTAAAGGCAGCCGCCGTGGCCTACCCGCTCAGCAACTGATTAAAAAAATGACAACAGGCACGGCGGTTGCAGTTTTCGGTAGCTAGCATCCACGGTATTTGAGAGAGCAGCCCTGCGGCCTTTGAGACAGATAAAGGTCCATTTACCCGGCACATCCACGCATTGCTTCCACAAGAGGATAATGTGTTCACATCAACACAGTCGGCTTTCAGAAGTTACATTCCGACTCAAACAAAGCAAGGCTGTTCCCACCACTGTCAAACACCACGGTGTCTGCAACTGATAGCAATCAGAGCCTTTCTCTGGCTGCAGTCATGTTCGAGTAATGCAGTAGTGCAAAGACACCAACAATTTGGATCTAAAACAAACTGACTGGCATATCTAAATGCTCCACGGGCTAGTGAACACGCATACCTTAGTCCCAGGTAACATCAACTCACTCCATGTGAACAATCCCTAAATGCGCAGAGATCTCTGCACTAATGTGCAGGGGGCTGGGATGAACGCAGGAGAAGATAGCGAATCTTCCGTGACTGCCGAGTGTGTGCTTCTAGGAAGTCACGGCTATTTGGCTTTTGGTGCAGAAAACTCAAGACAGCATTCTAAGACCTCCTCCTTTTCAAATAAGATTTGTAGGGCATTGAATCTAAGGCAGCGACAGACACAAAGCTGCTCAGACTTCCTGAAATTCAAAGTAGGTACAGTGGGAACAGGAGGTGCCACAGCTTGCTTGGGAAATGGTCAACCTTGTCTACAGCCATGTTTTCCACTGGATATCCCTTAAAGACAACAGGCAGGAACCATGCTCCTAACACAGTGGGTCTCGGCTCTGGTAAGTCTTCACCATGCTACAAACCTACAACATGTGCAGCACTGAAGATTCTTAGATATTCTCCCAAAGAAGCTGAATTACTTATTTTAACTTTGCGTTTCTCATACATCTCTAACCACAGAACCTTACTAATTTATTAGCCCACAGAAACTTCAGGAAACTTAGTAGAGGAATGTCAGGCTCCATATAATGAGCTGCCCAGGTCATTCTTCTGATAGCTAAAGGAAAACCAATGTCTGTCATTACCTCTTATTTCCTCCCACAAATCAATAGGATGATAAAGGAAACATCTGAAAACATAATCATCTTCTAAGATAGATAGAGAGTCCACAGAAGGTCACCCTGAACCTGCGGGCAGAGGTACTTGGGTGGACATCACATGCATACATGCAAGTGTGTGGGGACACGAGCACACACACACACACACACACACACACACGCACACACACACACGCACACACAGAGGGGGAGAAAGAGCAAGCTAGCGAGAGGGAGACCCATCTAATGACCCTGACTAATTCCCCTACCCAAAAGCTACACGACATCATCTCATCCTATTCATAACATTCCTGGCCCCACTGTCTAGTCCTGAAGACTTCAGGAGAAGATAATCCCCTGAGTGTGGTGGAAGGCGATCTGTCCCGGCCTTCCTCTCTGACGTGGGCTGCTCGCCTCCATTTGTAGTAACAACAGTGTGAGAGTGAGCATCTCCGACCCCACTAGTGATAACAACACTCAGTAGGTCGACTTAAATATATGCCAAGCATCTAGGGTCTCATCCACTTCGCTAGAGCCATCAAGGAGCCTGGTGCCATGCTGGAAAACCCATGGTAGACGACTTTCTTTTCCAGGCAGGTGATAGAGATTTTTGGCTTAACCGTTTTATGGAGTTCCAGTTAAAGTCTGGGGATTAATGAAACAAGCATCAGAAGCCTGACAGGAGAGTGAAGAAGGTAGTTTCTTGGCTTCCTTTCTATAACACATCCTCTAGAGGAGAGCTGAAAAAAACAAAAACAAAAAACAAAAAACAAAACAAAACCAAAAAGCCAGCCCAGCAATCTGCAGTTGAAATGGGCATGAACAGAAGCATAAGAGGAGTTTGCAGCTGCTATTAAAAAAATTGAGAAAGAGGCAGCCTAGTAAACAAATAACTTCTGGCAATACACACTCAACTCTCGGAACACTACAAAAATACATATGACTACAATTTTATCAAAACAGAGTGAATAAGGAGCCCGACTTCTACCCTCATCTGCCTGTGACAATGTGCATAAGTCCCCACTGAGTAAAACCACAGAAGGTCAGGCTGGGGGAAAGGACTTACTCCTGCTAGGCAGCAACAGAATCTCCCCGGACCAGATGTCATGCAGACCGTATAGGCAGCTTAGTCTGAACGGATGACAAGGTGTTTCCCTTCCAGTGACATCGCCTTTGGGATGAGTCAGGAGGATGGAAGGCAGTACTTAGCAGTGAAGACGCTCCTCCTTCCTGAAGAGGCTTTGTGGGATGTGTGACAAGCCATCACCTGCTAGGCAATATTCACAGTATCTAGTGGAGAGCTGAAATCCCCACTCCTTTAGCAGTAATGGTGAGTCCTAATATCCTAGGGATCAGTGGAGACCAGAACATGGTTGGAAGCCAACAGAATCCAGAAGATCTAGAGTTATATAACATAATAGCTGAAATGTTCAACTTTCATCTTCATCATCACCACCATCATCATCATCATCATCATCATCATCATCACTCATCCTAATGTGAACAAGGGAAAAAATCTGTAAAGGCAGTCAAGTGTGGATTTCAAGGAGATGTGCCAAAAGGCTTCTTTGAACAATAGGGAGCATATTCTGTTTGTTTTATGTATGAATGTATGTATGTATGTATGTATGTCTTATGTGTGTTTGTCTACATGAATTTATAAGCATCATATGCATGTAAATGCCCCTGGAGGCGAGAAGAGGGCATCACATCCCTTGGAACTGGAGTTATAAGTGGTTTGGTTACCATGTGAGTGCTGAGAACTGAACTTAGTTCCTCTGTAAGAGGAGTTATTGTTCATAACTGCTGAGCCCTCCATCCCTAAAATCATGTTTGCTATAAACTGAAACACTAAAGTCTTAGCAAAGAAACAGAATTCAAGAGGGTGCAAAATGGGAATTTGAGACCTGAAAAATACAGCTCAAATTAAGGACTCAGTAAATAGGCTCCGTAGTGGGACTAAGGACAGAATAACATAAGCCACCCAATCTGAATAGAAAAGAGAAAGTGGAAAGGACATAAATGAGCAGAGCCTTAGAGATCCAGCATCCATGTCAACTGATACCAGGAGAGAGAGAGAGAGAGAGAGAGAGAGAGAGAGAGAGAGAGAGAGAGAGAGAGAGAGAGAGAAAGGGGGGGTGTGCTGAGAAAGCAACAGAAAGAATAAGCAATGGAAATATGGAAATTCCCAAAGGGAAAAAGATAAAAACCTACAGATTCAAAAGGAAAACAGATCAGAAATACAATAAACTGAGAAATTTAGGCCAAGAAATGTCACAGTCAAAATTCTGAAAAATGAAAAATGAAATAAAAAAAAATCTTAAAAACAGTAGGAAAGAAACACATTCCTTACCTATAGAGGAAAGATAATTCAGAGGACTTCGGGTTTCTCATTAGAGACTATGAAAAAAGCAACACATTAAATCTTTTTTTATTATTTTATTTTATTTTGGGGAGCAATGAGAAAAGAATTGCTAGTTCAAAACACACAACCCAAAATATCCTGTAATTTTGACATGTTGGAAAATAAGGGAATTTGTCACAGTAAGACACAACGTTAAAAAGACATATTCTCTAAACAAAGAATAAAAGAAGTTTAGAACAGAGACAAAGGAAAGAACAATGGGCAGAGTACAGCTGTGTGTAAGTGTATCTCCTTATTAGATTATCCCAATTATGTTCAGCACTGGATACAGAAACAATGAAACTGGTGTGGGTCTTAGAGTATTTACAGGAAGTATTTAAGACTGCATTCAAGTGGAAGTGGGTAAAGGACTATAAAGGAAAGTTCTCTTGAACTGGTAAATTGTTGATACCCATAGAATATGATGCACACATAATGTAATGTCTAGAAGGACCACTAAAAGTGCTATGCAAAAAGAGGCACTATAAATGAATAAAAATAGAATTATAAAATATGTCGTGTAACCCCTAAGGAGACAAAGAAAAGGAAACCAAAGGAAAAAAAAATAACAGAAAATAAATCTAAAATGACAGACTTAACATAACAATAATTACATTAAATGTGAATGGTCTAAATATACCAATTAAAAGGCAGAGATGGTAGCTTAGGAAAAGCAGCACAAACTCTAAGCTTATGTGAAATAAGCAGAACATTATGTGGTTACTTCCCTCAAATGCTATTGTCACATGACATTCCTTTCCCCTTTCCTTTTTCTTCCACATGCCTTTGGTAAATGCAAGTGATGGTTTCAAACCTGACTTGAATGGCTTAAATCAGCGCAAAGCATGGCAGTACTAGAACACCGGCTTGCGTGTTGGAGCATCTGCCATATGTGCTCTAGTAGTTCAGAGAAAACAGACCTTCATCTTGTATACATTCCGTTTTTGCAGGGTCTCCCATCCTCTGAAATTGAACCTAAATATCACTGGTTCCAAAATGTTATACTCTTTTATTGTGCCTGTCGTTGTACTAACATTTCACAGGGATTATTAATGATCTGAGTGGAAGGAACTAACATTATCTCATTGTGTGGTGATAATAAAATTACTACTTGGAAAAATGGTCTGTCCACGCACACACATTTCACCTACCCAGGGCATGCCTGATTCATCTAACCCGAAGGCATCAACTACTAATCTTTGTGACCAGTAAACTAGCAGAAAGCTTTCTTTCTACTGTGGGACCATGAAAAAAAGATCAGGGAAAGGTTTTTACTCGCCACATATCCCTGAAGAGTTTCCAGAGATTTGTTTTTCACTTCTCCTCCTTTTAGACATGATTACTCAAATAGTCAATCTGTCCCTTCTTTTCCTCAATGAAACATTTCTAAAGGCTTAAGCTAGAGGAATGAGTTGAAGGGACACCACCCCATTCCTCCCAGGGGCCACAGTATTGGATGACATTTGGTTCATTTGTCATCACAGCTGATGTTTCCACATTTCATGTCTCCATTTCCAGGCCAAAGTAGTCAAGCAAGCAAACCATGGAGGACTCTCCTGTGACAGCCATCCTCTTGAAGCCCTGTTGTTCCATGCCACCTCAACTGTGAGGGATCTAGGTCAACGTTTCCTCATTTAGGGCTTTCATGAGGTGGAGACTTTGATGTCTCACCTTGCAGAAAGGGAAGGAAAAGGCAGAATGCTTCGGAGGTGGTGACTAAAACAGCTTTGAGATCATGCCAAGACCCAGTGGCATGGACTGGTTTTTCTCTCTCTGTTCCCTGGAATGAAAAGCGGATTTTTCTAGCTTCTTTCTCCCTCCCACATCCCCAACCATCTCTCAGCTCCTGGTAGTGCCAGCGCGCACATCCAGGGATAACGCTCAAAATCGCCTCCTTCTTCTTTGACAATAAAATAAGGCAAACCATTTGGCATTCGAGAGGCACCCCAGTCCCCTGACCCCTGGCAGGGTCCCAGGGGCTTTGTGGTTGACAGCTAATCAGAGCCCATTTCCCATGACATAGCTGGAATGCTCCCACTGCCCTACTTCTAGCTTCAGTTACTCGGCCAGGCTGAAACTATTTGCTCCCCTCCCACCCTGTCCATCACTGTCCTTCAGGCCAAGCCTCCTTACCTCCTGCTGGATAGACTCTCAAGGCTCTGCATGGGAGAGCAACAAACGTCGCTCTGCTTTTATTATTGACCCGCAACCCACCTCCTGGACTCCTACAGCCGGCAGGCCTTTTTCAAGCACCCTCCTCTTGAGCAATGATAAACTTCAATGCCAGAGGGGTGGAAAGAGAAAGCAGCCACTCTGGGCTAACCAGACTGGTATCAGAGGGGTGGCCTAGCGTGAGATTTCCAAGTGGTGGTCATAAAACATGTATCGTTCTTATTTATGGTTAATCTGCCTAGGTACTAGAAATAGAAACGCTCCATCTTTCCTCTTCTGCAGGCAATTCGTACCTTACCTGGGAATGGGAAAGTCTTGCTGATGACAAGCCAGGTGCCGCACTCTGCAGAGAGGCTGAGTGTGGTGAACGGGAGCCAGACTGCCTGGGTTATCGCCCAGCTGCACCGACTTACTAGTTGGGTGATCCCAGGGTAATTTATAGAATGTCCCTGGGCTTTAGCCTGCATCTCTGTACAATGAAGCAAATCTGGGGAAAGAACTACCACACAAGCCTGTCATGGGAACTGTGTATATTTGCAAACCAGTGCCTCGCACATGGAGAGTGCTGCTTCGGTGCTCGGAAAAGAAACACTATAAATGTGGTGTTCAAAACAGATTTGCAAATGTGATATTCTGTAAATTTTCACGACTGGATAGCATTACTCTGCATTCTTTACCGAGGATGCTCCTGACGCTTTGAGAATCTTACAGAGTTTCCCGAAGTCAGGTAGTTAGCTACTGGGGTAGGATTTGATGCTGCTTTGCCTACTGTTATGATAGTGGGTCTCAGCCTGGGACCCCTGACCACCTTGGAAAGTGGAAAGAAATTCAAGTCCTCCAGCTCCACCCAGACCTCCT
This sequence comes from Uromys caudimaculatus, assembly GCA_028551405.1. Taxonomy (NCBI): domain Eukaryota; kingdom Metazoa; phylum Chordata; class Mammalia; order Rodentia; family Muridae; genus Uromys; species Uromys caudimaculatus. The sequence goes on from CM052710.1 coordinate 79,517,739, forward strand.
GACTCAACTATTCTGGGAGTGAATCCAGCAATTTGTTGTAACAAGCCCTCCAAGAGACTGGGAGGTAGGATGTTTAAGATGTGCCCTAGATCACCATGTTTCCATCTGAGCAGGAGAAATAAGGTCCCCTCCCTCCTGCCCTAAGGTCATTATGCAAAGTGAACATTAAGATGTAGGGCCACTGCTGATTTGGGTGGATCTGGATAACCTATACTGTGCTGAATATCATGGGAACGTCTACTGTGGAGGAACTTATCCCCGAACTGTGTAGAAAAGCCAAGTATGGACACCGTTCCCTAAGACACAGACCACCCTGGAAGTCAACACATCAAGATCCAGAGGCTTCAGGTCAAATGAAGCCAGGCCTGTGTCTCTACAAGCGAACTTGGTGAAGTCACTTAATCTCACTGAGCCTGGCTTCCCTCACCTCCTCAACTGCTCTAAGGATGAAATCAAGCCAGAGCCATGGCCTTGTAGGTAGAGACACAGGGCTTAGTGGCTAGGGTCAGAATGAACATCTCCCACCAAATGATCTACAATTTATCTCATGATAAGGAAGATGTCTCTGAAGGAGGAAGCTACAGAGAATGGCATCGGGACTGAAACACAGGGAAATTCTCAGAAGATGGACATGAAGAAGGAAAACCAAGTTGCTACAGATCATTAGAAAAGGAAATTATCAGGTACTCTTGGCTGACACTTAGCAAGCCAAATCGACTTATTTATATGATATCCATTTTGCACAAAGACTAGCCTTAAACTAGGAAATCCAACACGAAGATCTACCTCCATCCCAGATATAGGCTTCTGATGCCAGGCACTGCTCATCTTTCCCCCTCATAACTCACATATAGGGGGGAACAGCTGAAAAATATGGACCTTATGATTTTCCCACAGTTCCCTACTGCTCTGGAGGCCCAGAACTGCATCAAAGTAAATGCACAGATAGGATGAGCTATCAGCCCAGAGTGCAATAGCATGAGCCTTTGGCTCAGAGCTCGGTAGAACGGATGAATGTGTCACTTTATCCTTATCTGCATAAGGGGACACGACACAGGTATTAATCTCCTGATCCATGGAGGGACATTGTCGCTTTTCGGTCTTGTCACTTTTAGGCTAATTTTTCTGTAAAGCCTCTGAGTCTTTTGCCCTGTTGATTCTTCCATAAGTTTAGGTAGAAACAATGCCCGGGGACCTAGAAGACAGGAGGCAAAGGGGAAGGTGCAAGGGACCATGGGAGAAGGCACGAGACCCATCTCCAGCGAGCCCTGACAGCCCTGAGCCCACCCGTGTCCCAGCAATTTATACTCTGGCAAGATTTTTAGCAAATCAAAATGCCTGGGATGTTCTTTTTCAAAGCAGGGGAAAGCAACCCCAGACATCTAAACAGACCACATATTTGCGCGTCTAGCCTATTGTTTTAGAATTTTTGTGGAAGGTCTCTAAATGCCACCCTCAGACTCCCCACTAAGACTGTAACTGTACCGAATAACTGTAAAGCAGAGGAAGATGGGGTGGAGACAATCTTTTGAATTCAACTTCCTTAGAGCAAGCTTTCCTTCCAAGCTCAAGAAGCAGGGTGTGGCAGGGGACCATGGCATCTTCACTGGCAGGAGCAGCAGTATCCTCAGCCCCATTTTTTTTGCCCAATTGTCTAAAGTGCCAACTTCCCTCAAGGCCCTGGGAGTACACTCCTGCTCAGCCCCAAAGTATACACCACCGAGTGACCTTGGCTTCTTCCCATTCTCTCTGAGTTGCTCTGCCACCCATGACTCAGTCTTGTTCTGGGCTGTCCACAGCTGCACCCTCCCCTGATGGAATGTGGCGATTGTTCTCTGGATGCAAGCAGCCTTTCTCTCCAGCAAGCCTGTGTCAGGAACAGCAGCTCCTGGCTCAGTGGCCACCTGTTTACTTCAGTTAAACAACAAACCAGCTAAGGGCTCTGTCTCCAGTATTCCCATGCATGGCCACCCATTTGATATGGCATTCCAAAGCTGGATGTGGGGGAGATATGTAGACTTAGGCTCATTGAGCATGCCACAGCAGATACTGTACCATGGTCTCCAAGGCCTAACCCAGCAAGCCACCTGCTGGATCACCCTGGGCTGGCTGTTGTTCTAGCCCCACTCACTTCTGCCATCTTTGAAACAGATATGAGCCCTTCCGTCCATACTCTCTAAGTATTAAGGAAGACGATGCATATCTGTAAAGCAGAGAGTGGATTCTTGTGCTGGGCAGGGGACAGCCTTTCAGAAAATATCTGACCCGCTGGCCTTTCCAAGGAGATGTGCAGGCTGAGAGCAACTGCCTTGCCTAGTCCCCAGGGCTAATGGAAGCAACAAACCATGCAGAATACCCTCTGAGGGCCACCTTGGGCTGATATATAGCTCAGTGGGCACTTGTCTTGAATGAGCAAGGCCCTGGATTCTACTTCCAGGACTGCAAGGTAGAAGAGAGTGAAGGGTATACAGAAGGAGGAAGGGGAAAGGTGAGTTGTCAGGAAACAGAAAGTGACAGTGACTTCGTTATGCACTCTGCTGAGGTTAAAGACACCTGGCATTTCGTAAGGACATACTCTGCACCAGGCTTTATCCTAAATGCTTTCGGCTTATTTCAATCACACTCCATCGACACGATAGCCCTACTGTATAGATCCCTTCACGGATTCATTGATTTACTCATAAACTCATCCATTCCTGCATGTTGCTCTTTCCTTGGCTGCCGACATGGTTCCTTTCCTCAGCTTCCCCGAGTCATCAGAGTCACCACCTTGTGAGGCCCTTCCTTAACTGCCCTATCTAAAACCACCCTCCACCCCCTACCCAAACCTCCTCCTGTGCGGGATTACCCCACAGGGTGCTTACATCCGTGCACATCCTAGCTACCTCGTGGTTCACTGTTGCTCACGAATATACCTCCACCAATTAAGAATCTCACCAGACAGCCCATTTGCTCTGATCCGCTCCCGTCCATGCCTTGAGAACCTAGATCAAAATGGTCTCTGAGGGCCTTGCACTGAAGGTGGCACAGAAGACAGGCGTTGACTGAAGAAAGTCCCTCTTCCAGCAGCCGTCTCCTCACTGGCAGGGAGAGAACTTTCTGGCTTTGCTAAAGTAAATGGCAGCACTTAGAAGCTGTCCCAGTAACGCTCGGGTTCTTTTTGAGGCCTTACTCTAGTGGCTCTCCGGCCTTAGGGAATTTGTTCCTAGTTTCTGGTTTATTTTATAACTACCAGAATCTCAGGAATGCTTTAAAAAAAAATAAAGAGGTGAGTCTTCCTCTTCAAGAAGGTATCTTTGTGCTCTCTGTCATGTGGAGAATCTGGAACATTCTCCCAAGAGCCTTTCCATACAACCCCACATTAAGAAGACAGCTATTGGCCAGTATGGACTGAGACTTGCTTGGTTCCAGGCTGTGCTATCATATACTACAGAAAGTACCCCATGTCATTGTCCTAGCTAGCTATCTGGCCTCACACCCTGGAGACTGAGTTTCAGTGTTCTGTTCTTGGTTATGGGAACAAAGATGAGCTTGACAACAGCGTTTCCCATAGGGGTTCTCCATCCTCTCCAGCAGAGAGCCTTTGCCCCACATCCTAGGCCTCAATCCCCCATGTCTTCCTGGGCCTCTCATCCGAAGCATAGGTCACCCCTTCCTACGACTCTGGCCTAACAAGAAATCTCTGGAGAGCAACTACATGCCTTTGGAAACCAAACCCAAGCACTCATTTCCAAACCTGCATGCGGAAATCATTTTTAATAGGGTGAAAAATAACTTCTTAGAAAATAATAAATATTCGGCAGCCCCGCTTTCTATTGTTTCAAGACAGCAAAGTTCCAGCATGCAGGGACTGCTCGATCATTTGGTTTTAAATTTCTGTGCCTTGGAGACTTCTGACAGGGGAAACTGCTCCCCACCAGACAGTCGATAAAAATAGCAAACGTTTACTGAGCCCGTGTTAATTAACTGCTGCGAGGGGCTATGAGCTCTACACTCACCAGCTCCACGAGGCAGGTGCTAGGATACTACTTGAAAACAAAACCAAACCCAGAAAACAGGGCTCCTCAGAAGTTGGCCAAGACTCCAAGTGGCCAGGTCGGGATTCAAACCCAGGTCTGCATTTCACTGTTGCTATGGGTTTGCATGTTTTACCCAGAAGTAGAAATGTGATCCTCAACCTGACCTTTTGAAGCGGTTTGGAGGCAGGGTCTTTGGAGGCCCAGTGATGGCATTAGTGGCTTTATCAGATGAGGAAGACACAGAGTATGGTGAAACACACATAGAAACTCAGCAATTGGATAGGCTCAGACAGGAGATTTGCCCTGAGTTCAGAGCCCCTTGGACTACAGAGTGAATTCTGGGCCAGCAAAAACAAACAGTAAAAGAAGACAGAAAGCACCTGGTGTTTGACTTGCTTTGGAGGTTTGAATGAGAATGGCCTCATGGGCTTATAGGTTTGAATATTTGGTCCTTAGTTGATGAAACTGTTTGGGAAGGATTAGGAGGTGTGGCCTTGTTGGGGGTGGCATATCACTGGTACAGAGGCTCTGAGGTTTCAAAAGTCTCCCTTTCTCTGCCTCATGGTTGTGTCTCAAGATGTCCTGTCTCAGTTGCTGTCCTGGTGTCAGGCCTGCCTCCCTGCCATGGTGATCACGGACTCACCCTCTGAACATGTAAGTTCTCCCCTCCCACCTCCCCAATAAACTCTTCCTTCTTCAAACTGCCTTGGTGTCTCTTCACAGCTAAAGAGTAGTTAAGATACTTGTTCAGTCTGGCCTATGACATCTTCTGAAGTTATGGTCAAAGAAGAAGTCCCATGCCCCCTTACCAGATGCCAGCAGAATGCATTTGGACCACACAGCTTTGAGAGCTGTGAATTAACCAAGCCTTCATTCTGTCAAAAGGACTTGGCCCCAGAGATTTAATGATAGCACCAGAAAGAATACTAGCCAATGATCTTAAACTGTACAGTCTCTTATCATTCTCTTCAAGCCCTCAACTATCAACTGATGGCCAAGGCCTGGCTACCTGACCCTTCAAGGCTAACAGTGGTAAAGAGAGAGGTAAACTATAAATGGTCCTTGATCCCTAGGGTTGGGACTGTCATCCCAAGACTCTGCTCCACAGAGAGCTGGGGACCACTTTATACTGTCTCCTTTTCTTCACCATGACACCTAGGAGTTTACTTATGGGTCTTTGACTTAAGATTCCTTTCAAGCAAGCCAGGCATGGTGATGTATGCCTTCAAACCCAGCATTCAGGAGACAGAGGCAGACAGATCTCTGAGCTCAAGGCCAGCATGGTCTACAGAGTGAGTTCTGATTTCTTTCAAGCTTTGTGACCTCAGTGAGCACAGATCCCTAAGTTACACAGACAGTGCCATGCAGAAAGGATCAGACATACTGTGCTGGTTGGCCTTCCTCTCCAGGTACCTCATCTGTACAGTGGATGCATGAATCACACCAGAGGTGACAGTACTAGGCCTTGCTACCATGGGTCTCAGCATACCATGTCTCAAAGCCTGTGAAACTGGCTGGATTTCAAAATCCTTGCAACATTTTTACCCTGGGCACCATTACATAATCCAGTCTGGATGATCTCAAAGGACACTTTGAGAGTCATTTATCATTCTGTGGTGTATCCATGTATACACTACACGAAAATACACATTTTTTTCCCTCTGAAATAAATAATGGAATCACTTTCTGTGACACAACTAGAAGAAAATGCTTAAGTTAGCTGCTCCTGACCATTCCATAAGAGAATGGGCCCAGTGGGTCTCGAGACATCAAATTAGAGAGAAAGGTAGATGTTTTCATGATTTAGTTGGTCAAAGAGGGGATTGCCAGCAAGTCTTTACCACAAACGGGTCCCTGCCAGAGAACTACTGCTGTTCAGCTGGTAGCACATCCCAAATCAATAACGATACTAAGATCTGGAGACCAGAGGGCCTAAACTTGGAGAAGATTCTGGGCCACAAAAATTACCCTGAAATAAAGTAGGTGTTTCAGGTAAAAGCAGATCCCGCCATTTCTCTATGACTCTGGGCAGAGGGATATTAAGGCTGACCTTGACCATGAGGCATAGTGATGGTGGCAATTTCAGCCTCCATGGAACCTTACCATGGTCTGAGCAGGGTGCTGAAGGGTCCCTTCTCCTGAAGGGATAGTTCCTCCTGGCACTGGGCTTCCTGAGATGAGGGATGTGGGCATAAGGTCTTCTCTACATCCCTCTGCCTATACACAAATGATGGTTTTAGCTTAGCAGGAACAGAAATGGAGGATGGTCTGTGTAGCTGAGCAGATCACATAGACTCCCACAGGGGAATGATTCATGCATTCTCGACCTCTAATCCAATGACTTTGAGGTTCCATCAAAGCATCTGAAGGTATTTATATTGTTGGGCACCCTGTTCTTTAGGAGACAGGTCATAATATCTGCCTACATTTTAAGGGCAGAAGGACAGCAGACACTGCCCAAGCACCATCAGGCACTTGGCTTTCAAAGTCAGCCCAGGGAATCAGAGCCCATGAGGCTTCTGTTTCTCCTCCTAAGTAGCCAAGGCTGAAGAGGAAGAAGTGTCCCTAAACATAACAGCCTCAAGCGGTACATGGTAACCAAGAAGGGAGTCTGTGGGCAGTGGGAACACTGGGGGTTGCCCTCTGAAAGACTGTCGGGATGTAGCTCGGAGATGCTACCACTGGGACATTGGATGAGACGAGACACTTGAACTGTTCCATCAACTCTAGTTTTCAATAGAGTCGATTCATTTCTTAAAAGATTGAGAAGGTCAAATCCAGTACCTCTGTAAGCAGGATTTCACCTTGGGATCATACAGTCTCTTTCGTTGGGGCAGGGACTGGCTGGGTGGCTTAAAATCTTGTCCTGTAAGCAAGAGGACTGGAGTTTGGATCCTCAGTACTTAAGTGAACGCCAGGTGAGCATGGAGGACCATCTGAAATGCCAGCCTTGGAAGAAAGAGAGAAAGGATCCCAGAGCAATGAGGCCAGTGAGCCTGGATGTATCAGTGAGCTCTGGGCTCGACTAAGAGACAGTGTCTCAAAGAATAAGGTAAAAGAGGATGAAAGATTCCTGACATCAACCTCAGGCCTACACACATACACACACACAGAGGCATGCATGCATTTGCAGAGACATACACCTGTGCACCCATGTGCATCCACACATACACAAACACGCAAACACACATTCATGCACACCACACATATGCACTTGAAAAGGAGAAAAACAAACATAAATGGGCAAAGATGAGAACCACAAGTGTCTGATTTCCTCTGAACCCCTTGCTTTACCCGGTCAGGCTGCTCCTTGAAACAGCCTGGCTCCTGGCTGCTCTGTACAAAACCTGCCCAGGAGACAGCATGGTTAAGCACTGTGCTGTTGGGAGAGGGATGCAGAAACACAGGAAACAGCTTGTTTAGTCACACCGAAGACGAACGTCAGTGTGCTGAAATAATGCCAAAGCTACCAAGAAGGTGTCACCAATGAGGTTCTGATGACCACACTGAAGAATTCCATGGACAGATGTAAGCAAGAATCTCTGTCGAGTCAGGTGGCCACACATCCTCTGAATGGGCGGCTTTGAGCCCCGAGAGGTGTATAAGTGCAGCCGACATTTGCTGAGCGCCAGGCGCAATGCCAAGTGCTTTGTAAGGATTACTGCCGTTCAGGTTTGCAGTCACCCTATCACAGACAAGCCTCACTCTTTAAAATCCACACAGCACTGGTGCTCAGCTTGGCTATGTCTTGAGAGAGAAGGCTGGGCATCCTGCGTAGGGAGGGTGATCAGTAGCAAGAGCGTGCATGGGGAGGCATGGACAAGGTAGGTGAGTCTGTGTCTAGGGGAGGAAGGGGAGAGGAAGTCTGGACTGTGGCTTGTTCACATGCTTATGTCTTTGCCCCAGAGTCCAGAGGTAGCAGGAGCCTGGGCTTGCCTCGCACTCCTGAACTGAAGGTTCAGTAGAGAAGAGTTAACTGGTAGAATTCAATTCCCCTTAAAATAAGTGTGACACCAGCAGGTCTTCTCTATCTGGTTTTGCTTAGGTTTTCTCTGCCCACTGTATGGTCTACAGGAAAGCAGCTGAGGTTGGGTTCGAGCCTCCCACTTGCAGCCCAGCTCAGCCCAGCTTGGCACAGTACAAAAAGCAGTTATGGCACTGAAGGAAACACCTGGGCTTGTGTCTTATCGTTGCTGGCAGGACAAGAGGGGACAAAGCAGGGCTTGCCAGGCTTTTACTGCAGGCCAGACAACAGTAAGCTTAAAAAAATCATCACCCTTGAGTGTCTCCCCGTCTCTGCCTGATGTTGTGCTCACTTACACAGTGGCATGGAGACTCAAAGAAGCCAAATCCTGAGCCCTCATAGCAGAGCTAAGGAAATTCGACCACATGTCTGTTGCTCTCCCTACCTTCTGCCCTTAGCATGCAAGCAGCCAAGGTATCAGCCATGTTGGCTTCCCAGCTCCATCATGTGCCTATCAGTTCCAGCAAATTATCATTCTAAGACCTCACTTCCTTTTCAATGAAATCAAACAGAAATAACCACTGTATAAAAGACTGTGAGCACTGAGGAGATTCTGCAGACCGGATGTTAAGAATAACACCTGGCGCTTATGGGAGGTTAACCACCCCGTGGCTGCGGTGGTTTCGTTTGTGTGTTTGCTTTTGGCTTTTTTGTTGTTGTTGTTGTTGTTGTTTTGCTATGGTTTTCATCACACTCTCATGTCCTCCCATGCTCTCATCTCAGAAACTCTGTCTACAGCTGCTACAGACACAGCAGTGACTTCCATGGGCTCTTGGACACATCAGCCCATATGCATGCCAGACGTTCAGAGAATCCTCTTAGCTCCTCTCTCACCTAAGCCTAGAGAAGTGTTGCCAAGGGTGTAAGAGCCATGGTCCACCTTCCAGTTCAGCTGCAGAACTCACAAGGAAGTGACACGGGCCACATTCTCACTTCAGCTGACTATACCGCAAGGACTATGAAAGCCATGAATAAGCTCTCTATCTTCCAGGCCTTCTCTGGGTTTGCCTTGTTTCGTGACAAGTCCTGGTTGTGTTTCCCAACACTGATAACATACTCCTGGGCGTGCGCCACCCTCCACCCCAGAGTGAGTATGGATTGAGTAAAATAAGATCCCTTCACTTCTTCTTTCGCTTGCCCCCTCTGACTTGGCTGCTCATGGGCCTCCTTTCAGCAGCTCTCCTGCAGAGAGGCCAAGTTCAGATCAATTCTCCCCTACTGCCAAAGTATGTTCTCTTGTGTTCCCAGGGAAACAGAAGATTTTGCTGAAATAAGATAGAATTCAGAGCTAGACAAGATATGAATCCCAGTTCTGAATGAATAAGCAGCACCTCTGCTTTTCTTCTTCTATCAAATAGATTCATGGTACCCACTAAGCCACCAGGTCGGTGGCTGAGAGATACCAAAATGAGAAGATACTACAATGATAAGATGAGGTATAACTGGTCTAGAGACCTTCCAAGTTCTTCTGCAAGGGACTGAATCTTCTGGAAGAAGAGAAAGCCAGATGAGTGACCCATATTAACCTCTCTCTCCATCTCAATATCAAAGAGCTACCAAGGCTTTACTGGTAGAGTAAGGTCCATCAACTCTCATACAGAGGCTGGATTTTAACTGTTTGCAGCCTTGGGGACTATACGGTCTCTCTCAGAACTGCGCCACATCTCATAGATATGTACATATGCACATATGTACATGATTGACCATGCTCCAGTCAAACTTTCTTTCCAATCACAGGTGGCAGCGGGCTAGGCAGGCCTTTGGACTATATTTGCTCATTTTTAGTAAGGGCTCAGAGCTGGTGAAGGGTGCACCCCTTTAGCCAACCTCCGATCTACACACTCTATTTTAGAAACTCACCCCATGCGAGAGGCAGAGAGTGCTCAAACCAACAGAACTCCTCTTCTGCCTTGGAGAACCAGAGAATCTGATTTATAGGAGGGACGATTTGTTTCATATAATTCTGTCAGTAATTACACTGACTTCCACTGGCAGCTATGAGGTAAGTGATTTGACCCCTTCCTCTGAGTAATATTTCCCCCACTGAAATAAATGGAGGGTGTCTTTCTCTCCCATAAGCTAAGTGTATTATTTGCCTCATCACACAAGGCATGTGCAGAAGCTCCAGCTATTAGTCTATCACTGAGGCAATCAGACCGCCAGGAGCCAGAAGTAATTTACAACAGGGAAATAAACAGGGCCCCAGATAAATAAATAAGAGGCCTGGGCTGGTCCGGGGCCTGCAAAGATTAAGTAATGAGAGTATCTATGGAAAGATTTAGTGTTAAGTGAGCTAGGACCAAAGCAGCTTCCCATGGAGGAATCAAATTATAACACTGGAAAGAGATCTTATTGAAGTCCCTCATGCTGAGCAGAAAAATCAGCACTTCTTGGGGAGGGAGGGAAGGCTGCCATCATTAACATAGCAATTTGGGACTCCACACTGAGGCCTGGCTAATTAGCTGCAGGTAAGTGGGTTATATATGGCAGGTGAGCAGGGCTGGGGCACACCAGTGAGCCTGTCCAGCAGGAAAACCTGGTCAGTTCCTCACAAGTCATAGGCTGGGAAGGTTTCTTAAACAGCATGAATTCCTTAGAAAGGAGAAGCAACCGGCTAGTATAGAAAGAGGATGCTTCTGGTGGGACCGCCATTAGCTATGGAGATTCCTGGAGCTGGCGTTCCCCATGTGTCTGGACCTGGAAGGCTGCCAGCTTTCGGGAGTGTTCTCCCTACTTACCCTAAGAAGACCTCTCCTTTTCTTTCCATCATGGATGGTCCCACCATGAGCATGAAGACAGAGCATTGGGGAGTCAGCCTCTATTCCTTCTTCTGATCACCTAACTTGCAGACTTTCCCCTTGGACTGGCTACCCTTTCAGTTCCCTGCCTGACATATGTCATGACATGATCAACATGCTTCCGTAGAACCATCGAGAAGCCTTTTATATCAAGAGACCCTTTATGGGTAAGAATGATGCATCCTTGGTTTCTCCAGTGAATCTCCCAAATCCACAGAAAATGAAGTGATTCATAAAGACCACAGACATATTTCTCACGGGTATGGTGGCCAAGAAGTACAAGATCCAGGCCCTGGTAGATGTAGTGCCTGAATACACATCCTTTTCTTAAAAGATAGTTGCTACTCCAGCCAGCCCAGACTAGGCACATGTCAACCCTCCACATTCTAAGCTAACATGCCTCTCCCATGTTTCCTCATCACTTCCCGAGAAATCATGGCTAAGGTAGGCTGTGCTCAGGACCAAAAATCTGAGAGGTGGAGATTTGGGGTCTCCTTCTGCTGTATGACTCAGTTTTTCAACAGCAGAATGAGAACAGTGGTCTAAAGGTACAGGGGCGCCATTCAGTTCTGGCATTCCAGGAAGATGAATCCCTGGGCAGTTGTGGAGGAGACAGGGCCTCATACAGAGCATAACTTGGAACCGAGCCCATGTGTGATCAGAAATGCTTTCATTTGCCTTGGGAGGATCTGCCTTTCCTTTTGCCTTCTTCTGAATTCTCTTCCTTTGTTTTGCCTATTCTTTAAATGATCTCAGCCTCAACGGACAGTCAGCTCCCCGGTCCTTATTACACACAATTAGAGTCGGCAATGACATGGGGCTATGCACAACAGTGGCCTCTCCCACCAACATGTGACAATGAAGAGGGTCCCAAGAGCCCACATTCTGCAGTGCAGTGTGGGGGAGATGCTCAGTGTTGGTGGGTTTCCTGGAAGGAGAAATAGAAGAACAAGAAATGATAGGTTAGGGCTTCCGTTTATACAGTGCCGCTGTAGAGCTTCAGAGAGAGTTGGTTTGAAAAACATTAATATTTTGATGTCCCGGAGTGGTTCTGGTTCAATTGGTTTAGAAGATATGGTTCATTTCAGCTTTGGACTCGTTCGCCAGATGTCTTTCAAACCACCTCTGGTTTAGATCCCAGATCAAGAGAAAAGTAATTTGAGGTTTAAGCCAGTGTTCAGGAAATTAGCATGATCTAGCCTTTTCTCCTTTCTTTTTCTCCCCCCCCCCCCCACGGAATCCAGTTTCGCTTTAGTGTGAATCCCTCTCTTGGTCCTTTTCTTTAAAGCCTTCATTGAGCTGAGGCTTCCATAACTAGATGATGATCCCTTCCCATTAGAAGTCAGAAATCATTGAGGCTTGGAGATGAAGCCAACAGTTTATCTTTTCATTTCATTTTATCTGAGAATATTATTCCTAGACCTTTGAAATAATCATCAAAACCAGCATTCCTCTCCCTGGCTCTGAATGTTGGGCACTGGCTCACATCTACTAGATGGGGAACCTACCAGGGTTCTTTCCTTTCACAGGGGAGACCCACTATCCAAGTGTGAAGTCCTGCCTGCTATGGCTTTATCCCCTCCCTGATGTGTGTGCTTGCAAGCATGGAAGACATAGTTCTGCGCATGCGTGAGCATGCAGTAGGCACACTCGTACATGCATGCTCTTAATGAGTCGTCTGGGGCTCTTCAGAGCAAAGAAGAAAGAGATGGAATTTGCAAAAGAAAATACCTCTGACCCAACCGTGAGAAGAAAAAGTCAACTTGGAAGAGACTAGGTTTCTTCTTCTTCTTCTTCTTCTTCTTCTTCTTCTTCTTCTTCTTATTATTATTATTATTATTATTATTATTATTATCCCACTTCTAGAGTTTTCAGCTAATATCCACCATGTGCTAGACACCAGCATGGATGATGCAGAGTTAACAAGACAGACAGCATCCCGGCTCCCAAGATGCTTACATGCCATTACAGGTGACAGAGCAGAGAGTAAACAAGTCATCAAACAAATGAGCCAGAGAATCCAGGTGGCAGTAAGTGCTAAAAAGAAAACAAAATAGGGTCAACCTACAGACTGTGCCCAGTAAGGGAGGAGATCACCACCCACCACACACAGCGGGGCCAGAAGAGATTTCTGAGGAAGGAAAGTTGAAGCCAGGACCTGAATTTCAAGGCCCGGGCCCTGATGACATCTGGAATCTGTATGTTCCAAGAACATGGAACAGACTGCCAAGAGGAGATCTGAGCCATCCTAATGTCGGGAAAAGTACCATGGGACAACAGTGAGGTAGGGAGCCGTCTAAGGTGCCACCACAGGAGGGTCAGGAGTATTGGCGTTGGCAGAACCAAAGTCACTTGAAGGTTTAATTTGTGGGTATGAGGAGGTCTGACATGACTCCAAATGATGATGTTTGTTGGATGGGTGAGATGGCCAAGGAGAAGAAGCAGGCTGGCTGCTGAGGAGGTCCTTGGTAAGCATCTCCCGGAGAAAGGGCAAGGCGCTCCTGAGGTGATGGAGCTGAGACAGAAGGTGTTTGACAACTGGAAATACAGGCTGAAGGCAGAGCTGACAGTCTCCCTGACCTTCTCGCCAGTGCCCATCCACAGGGCCAGGGACCCAGGGGGAGGGTGGGTGGCGGGGGTCACGTGCTCCCAGGGAAGTCCTGTCTCTGCCTGCTGCTTTCCGGTCTCATTAGACCTAATGATTCCCCATCCTTCACTCCCATTTCAATAAAGGAAGTGCTTTGCAAAGGGAAGAGGGTCTGCCGAGAGCACCAACAGCAATGAAAGCGATAATGACTATTTCCCAAGATAATTTTGTTCAGTGCTTGAGCCCTAAGGATCTGGTGGCTGACAGTGTTTTGTCCTGGGTTCTTAAAAAAGAATGGAAGTCCCTGAAGGTCTTAGAGAGAAGCCTGACCCATGCAAGTCTTTTGCAGGAAAAAAAAAAAAAAGGGAGGATCTCTCTAGAGACTAGGAAACATTTACACTGACAACTCATTGTCTCCAATACAGACCCACCCAGGCCCCACCATGGCAACACTATGCACCACAAACACCAATTATAAGCCACGGAGACAGAGTGCTCCCCCACCACCAGGCTGCTGCCTTCACAACCCCAGAATTTTAGCACCCAGCAGCACAGCATTGCTCAGTAATTGGCCCTACCAGGGCCGTCACGAGTGAAACTACATCTCTGTTTTGGTTCAGGGCCTAGAAAGGAATGTCATTTATCCACCTGCAGTTCTCCAACGGAGACGAAGTTTTGGGGTTTTTGTTTTTTCCTGTCTGTATCTGGTGTAATATGATACAGACCTGTGCATGACATGGTACAACAGATACATGGGCATAGTACAATCTGATATGTATAGCCTATCAGTGTGCTCTAGCATGTATCTAGGTATGCGGTCTTTGTATATGTTATTCTATGTGGATGGGTACGGCATGATACATGTGTGTGTGTGTGGCATGTTATAATGTATGAATATGGCGCAGTACATATGTGAGAATATTGTGCTGAGAGGTGTGTATGTGGTGTAGCATGTAATGAAGTGTGCTATGTATGGGACATGGTACGATTATGTGTGTTGGGATATAATTATGGATTACATGGGTGTTATATGTATACACATAGTGCTACACGATATGTATAGATGCCATGTATGTATGAATTTTTAAAGATTTGTTTTCTTTCATTTAATTGTGTATGGATATTTTGCCTGCATCTATGTGTACCATGTATACTCAGAAGCCTGCAGAAGAAAGAAGGTTCCCCTGGAACTGAACTTAATAGATAGTTACAAATTGCTCTGTGAGTGCTAGGAACCGAGCGCAGGTCCTCTGGAAGAGCAGCCTGTGCTCTCAACATGCATTTTTGAAAAGGAGTAGGCAGCATAGCAAATAATAGTGTGGTCCAGATTTCGATATTGATAACACGAGTCCTCAGTTTCAACCATTTACTGAAGTTAGATTTCCCTCAACGCTTTAGTCCACAGCGAGGAGTTTCTACTGCACCTAACTGAGATGAGGAAACCAGTTCTAGCTCACTTCCTTGAAATCAGGTTTTTTCCCACAGTGGCTTCATGATCTCCTGATGGCCGAGGTGCTGTTTCCCTGCTCAGGGGAATGCCGGCATGATTTTGAGTCTATTTCAATCCAAAGCTGACTTGTCAAGTAAAAAAATTCAAGTCCAAGGCTCTAGACACAGTAGAAACCAAACCATTGGTTCCCTGGCAGGATGTCCTACCTTGCCAACCAGGGAGAGAGCTCTTGGCCACATAACAGGTAGTGCCAATCAAGGGGAGGCCACACTTTCAAGCAGCCTTCATTACCACACACAACGTAAGGAAGAGTTACAGAGCAACGATGGGAAGGACACCACAACATGAATTACACAGTAAAATATTATTCTAAACCATGAGTCAAAATCGCAGGCCCTGCATATCTAACCCAGGCAAGGAGTGTAAAATTTACTTAAATGTCTCTATTTCTGTTTGGTTTGGACAGTGCTGTGTTATCATAGTTTTGCTGTTGTTAATATTAAGATTGACACTTTCATTCCGGGCCTCAGTCTCCAAGACTTGTAAATGAACTGTAAACCTTACGAACGGATTTTAGTGCTCAAATGTAGGGCCGTGAGCCCCCAGGAAAGCCAGGAGAAAGGAAGGTTACAGAGGTGTGTGTGTGTGTGTGTGTGTGTGTGTGTGTGTGTGTGTGTGTGTGTGTGTTTATAGCTTGAAATTATTCTAGAATCTGGCACATCAAATTAAATTTTATTTGTTTCTGAGGGAGATCCCCAAACACAGGTCAAAAATGAGAGATGACTGTGCTCTTTAGAAATGTTTGTAGTGGTGCTGAATGTAGTTTGAGAACCCTACTTCAGTATAACTGGATATGGATGTATCTGCCTCATGCAGATAATGTGAGAATGTGGTTTTGGGGTCTGCCCACCTACAAAGGCTATTTTCTATGTAGAAGGCAGTAGCTTCGTAAGGATTGCCTCCCTAGGCGGTGTCTACCTCTTACGGAACACGAGGAAGCCATGATGTGTGTGAAAGTTGGCTCTGGGTTCTCATTTGTAAGAAATACCACACTCTTTATCTGCGCATTCTTGGGAATGGCCACAAATCCCTGCCTAAGTTGGCCAACTCCACCACATGCCGCAGGGTACTGAGCTGCCCTGGTATTGTGCACCAAGAGATTTGCTGTCAAGGTTCCAAGTCTGAAGGTGGGTCTCAGCCAAGGAAGTCTGAGAAAGAGCCAGGTGGCAAGAAGCCCATACTCACACCCTCTGGGTTGATGAGACAGTTCTGGGTTCTAAGCACCCCAACAGCACAGGGGAACAACACACACACACACACACACACACACACACACACACACACACACACACACTCAGTAGGTATCCAAACATTCTAGTTGTCCCCAGTCACACAGTCTTATTCCTGGGAACTGGGCAGAAATGTCACAAGAAACTGACAATCCTGAGTATAGCTTGGTATTTTTTCTATTTTTTTCATTTTTCCCAAATCTCACACACATGCGCGCGCGCACACACACACACACACACACACACACACAGAATGTATTGGGTTACAGAAACGTCCCCCCTTCCCCCCATGTGAACCAGGAAGCAAGTTGCCCTTCCTATCAGCTGTTCAGCATCGACAGCTAAGATGCAGGATCTTTTCTAAAGCTCTCTCCCAGGTAACACCTTCCCGAAAAGTTTTCCACTTTTTGTAGTGATGTGGCTGTTGCCAAAGGGGTCACCATCAAAGGAGCCACCTCTGTCCAGCACTGGTTAACAAAGGTTTGACTCTGGCTTTCCCATAGGATAATTTCTATCTCCGGATCCCATGGCATGACACGAGAGTGGCAAGCACATTGTCAGAAAACCATCTTGGAACTCCCCCCTCCCGACTAAGTAAACCAAGAAAAGCCCAGTACCTTCCAACCAAAGAAAAAACTAAATCCACGAAATCACTTAAGCTACCCTTCCAAAATGAAGGAGACTCGAAATGTTTTATGCAGCAACCTATAAGAACCTCATTCTGTGGGATGTCTCACATTCCACCCCATGGTTTATTCCCCCATATATCCCTGCCAGTAATATCAACCAGATGTGGCAAAGAAGTCTGTGCAGAACTGTAAAAATTACAAGCATATTCTGCAATTCCAAAGCGCTGTAAACTCACAGCTCGCTTTTCTTTGCCTCTTTGGGGGAAAAAAAAGATTCAAAACAATTTCCCAGTTGCCAGAATGCTCTCTTGTCTGATAACTTTAGAGAACTTTCTTGTTCGCCCAAAGGGTTAAAGGGATTAAAAATGTAAAATCCAACTCCTACCACTGGTAAATGGTAGGGAGTCTAGAAAGGCCTACTTGATAACCTATTTGCTAGATATTTCTCTTTTAAAATTTCAAGTCGTAACGTCTGAAGTCTCTGATACAAGCATGTGTTCATATATGCTTACATAAATGAGCATGCATACTCAAAGTACTGAATAAACATTTCACCAATATGTGATTTTTTTTCCTCTGTCTTTCTCAGTCCCTAAACCCTTTAAAATGTGTCTCAACATGGGAGGTACAGGAAAGGGTGGAGAAATAAAGCCAAGAATTTGAGTTAGCATAGCCTGGGTTTATTCCTTGTGATTAGATGTTTAGGCTCCAGATTCAACTTCTGTGTAATGGGCACAATGACACAGCCACTGCAGGATCCTTACAAGGCACTGGAAAGTGTATATGGTGTGTAGCAAAATGGAGGACTCAAAGGCTGGCAGGTTCCTTTTCTCCTCCAAAATCCATAAAGGAACAGGGGCCATCCTAAATGGGTGTTTCCTAAGGTCTGCCCACAGGGGACACATCCAACACCCCCCTGGCATGCCTATTTATAAAGTCAAATAGCCAGGTCCAGTCCAGATCTAACAAGCCAGCTATCCTGGGTGGACAGTCCAGGAGTCAGCATTGACGGGTGTCTTTTATATTCGATAAAAACTAAAGTCTACCCTTGCTATGCAGAATTTATGGTTCTGGGCCAGCAGCCCTCACATGGCATGCTGTTTGAAATTCAGAGTCACAGGCTCCATTTCAGACCTAGGGAGCCAGAGTCCAACTTCTAATGAGACCCCCAAGAGTTTTGATGCCCAGCCAAGTTCAAGAAGCATTATATCTAACCAATGGTTCTCAACCTGGGGGTTACAACCCCAAAGCGTGTCAAACAACCCTTTCACAGGGGTCACATATCAGATATTTACATAAAACAGTAACAAAATTATAGTTATGAAATAGAGAATAACTTTATGGTGAGGGGGGGGTCACCATGACATGAGGATCTGTATTAAAGGGTCACAGCATTAGAAAGAATGAGACCCACTGGTCTAGACAATGTTTACTCCTGGTTCTAACACCATGTGGTATAGAAGTTTACAGGACATTCAAACATCAGCCTTCTCACCAACTCTACGGTGAAGTTTTCTATGTTCACCTGGGCAAATCCTTGACAGGGAAGAGGACATCATATTCTCCATGTCTTCTCTCCTGGTTCTGGCTTAGTTGAGCACGGAGATTGTGAACAAGAAAGACAGGGGCAGAGAAGAAGTTGGGGTAGAAGTGGGGTCGGTGCTTACAAAACAGAAACCCCAGGAGTGACATGGCACCGACTGTCATTCATGACCTATCCACATATCGACTGAGGGGAGACATGTCTTCATGTGTCTAGACATTTCACAAACCAAAGAGAAGACCCTACTTCTTCTTGGAACTTGGGGTCAATGCGGGGCGGGGGAGAAGTAGTTATGGAGCTTTTGTATTGGTGGTCTATGAACTCTGCTTGGCCACGCCTTTGGAGACCATGACCTTATTCCTTTCAACTTCCACCTGGATAGCCATAGGTCATGCAAAAATACCGTACCTCATCCAGTCCTCTTTAGACATGATACTGAACCCCAGAAAGGCGACATAGCTTGCAAGGACCACCCAGGGCTGTGCATCCATGGCTCCAGACAAGAGGCAATGCCTGCAGCCTCCCCATCCTGACCACCATCCCAAAAGGTTGGCTTCCCACCGTGGTCCTGTCATTTTACTGCATCAGGTAGGAACCCTGTTGGAAAGCTGGCTAGTGTGGCTTTTGTTTTCTCCACTGGGTTTCCACTTTTACGACACTGTTTCACGGCAGAGTTTTATGGAGACACGTACCGCATGTAGCGGCGTTTTAAAGTTGAATGAGAAATTGGAAGAACAAGATGGTTGCAGAAAGCGTGGTGAGCTGCAGATGGTACTGCTGAGGAGCAGGCTCTTGTCAGTCAGTCAACCAGGCAGGGCTCAGGGCTAGCCTCTGAATGATTCAGGAGTCAGGACTCATCAAGTCACCCCCAGGCAGGTGGCATTTCCCTTACCGGACCTCTCTGAACCATAGTACAGACAGTCTGGTTAGGAATCTGAGGCCTGAAATCAAGGAAGCTTGTGTTTGAATTCTGGATTTACTAGTTACTGGCACCATGACAAGGGAATCTGGCACAGGCGCAGCCCAGGGACTCAGATTAGCTCCCTGGACACCTCTGTATTGTTTTCAGCTGCCCGGGGATTAGCTTCCCAAGCCTCTTGCAATTCCATTGCTCCAAAGGAGTGACACTGGGTTTAACCTCAGTGTCATGTTTTCAAAGCTGTGAAAACAGCTCACTGAACCCAGAGGAGAATAATCAGGGCCCTTGTCACACCATGCAACTGCTTATTTGGCTACCACTACCTAGTAATGGGCACAGTAGACATCAGGACAGGTGACCGAGCAGTTACCCCTCCCCCAGTCTGCCCAACCTCCAGGAACAAGGCTAACCCCTCAGCCTGTTCAAAGCTGTCCCGTCTGGGGAAATTTGGGTCTTGTAAGCATTCTTTCATCCTACCTTCTATTCCTTCAAAAGAATTTTGGACATTATTATCTGCTTAGCATTTAATAGCCAAAAAGCCTACCCTACCTCAACTTTGTAAAAGAAAAGGCTGAAAGTGCATGCAGGAATGAGAAATCAATAGCTTCCAAGTTGTAAAACAAGCCATGTGCCACCCATCCTCTGTATCACAGAACCATGACCAGGGAGGCAAAGTAACATACTCAGGGACACTCAGCTGGTGAGCATCAGAGCCAATAGGAGCTGGATCTTCCCATTCTACGTGCATTGCTTGTCCAGCCCTCTTCTATGCTGGAGTCTGGACTGTCTTTTAGGTGCTGAAGAGCTGACACTACAGACCCCAAAGCACAGCCCGTGCACTGCTCCATTTGCTAGCTAACTAGAGTTACCTGCAGGCTTTTACTGAGCACCTACTATATTCTGTATTCAATGCTTCCTGGTGTCCATTTATCCCCACAGCACCCCAGAGACTTTGATTTATTACCATCTCCTTTTCTGACCATGATCTGAGACTGAGAGGGGAAGCTCAGGACCTGAGTTCTCTCTCTTTATCACCTCCTCGCCTCAGCTCGACAGGAATCCCAGACACAGCAGAAGCATAGTTCCGACTCCTGGTCCTTCTGCTAGGATGCGAAGAGCTCAGATCCACTTAGCTCCCAAGGCAGAGTCCTTGCCGTCAGTGTGTGGATTCCAGCAGTGGGATCCCCCAGCCATGCCCCTTATACCTGAGTGCAGACTTGGGGGGAAGATATGCAGTGTAAGTGTGCTGGATCTGTGAGCAGACAGGGGTCAGTGACGAGCAAAGGCCTGGAAGAAACACTTGGCCATGTGACGGGCCCCTTGTCTTCCTGAGACATAACAGAGGAGATCTTCCACTCTCCACAGCTGTGTGAGATGGTAGAAAGAGGTAAGGGCTTAGGAGAGCCACAGGTATGCCCTGAGGTCCTTAGTTCAAGTTTACTATTATGATGAAACACCATGACCAAAAAAAAAAAAAAAAAAAAAAAAGAGCAAATGCAAGTTGGAGAGGAAAGGGTTTGTTTAGCTTACACTTCCACAGAACTGTTCACTGTGAAAGGAAGTCAGGACAGAAATTCAAACAGCCAGAACCTGGAGGCAGGAGCTGATGCAGAGGTCATGGAGGAATGCTGCTTACTGGCTTGCTCCACATAGCTTGCTCAGTCTGCTTTCTTACAGAACCCAGGGCCACCATCCCAGGGATGGCCCCACCCACAATGGGCTGCGCCTTCCCCCATCAATACTATTTAAGAAAATGCACTAGAGCTGGATCTTTGGAGGCATTTTCTCAATTGAGGACCCTCCTTTCAAATAACTAGCTTGTGTTAAGTTGACATAAAACTGCCCAGCAGCGATCTGGATATCTCTGTTCTTCCTCTTTCTCTCTGACCCCTCCCTATGAGGTTGTGCTTTTCTGTGTGCTTCAAACATGGTTTGCTGAGCTACCAAGCATCCAAAATAATGAGTCCGGGCCTTCATGGATTGGAACACCAAAACTGAGCTTACAGGAGCCTTTTGTTTATTTTATTTTATTTTTTTGGATATGACCTTTACTATGTAATCCTCATTGTCCAAATAGGTAGTAAGTCACTTCATAGGAAATTAATATCCATTATGTTTTGTCTGAGGTTACAAAGTTTATTTATTTATTTATTTTTTATTTTTTTTCCTTTTGTTTTTAAGTTGATGATGTCAGTCTGTTGCTACGGGAACAGAGAGCTAGCACATTTTCCACTTTTCAGGGTTTAGAAGCAGATTTGAAATTGGTTTGTCCGTAAGACTAGTGTGAAGATTCGAACTGAACACGGGGGCCCAGCCCTCAGGAGGGGCTGCAGCTTTGCGTGACGGGATTTATGGAGAAGTAATTTGACCTCTCTGAGTTTTACTTGCTCATGAAGTGGGAATAGTGACAGACTTAGAACACACTCACCGAAATGGAGAAAAGTGGTCTCTAGATTTGAGTTATCCAGAGCTAGATGTGGATTCTGCCAGAACCATGTCAGGCCCGTTCATCCAGCCCTTTAAGCCTCCGCTTCGCTGCACTCCCACAGCACAACAATAGCCGTGGTACAAACCCCAGCACCTACCCAGCAGAGCTGCCAGGACGAACAAATGAGTTCACAGTTAAGATGCTCAGGACAGCTCCTGGCACTCAGGGCTTGCTGGTGCTATTATCTTAAAGCGTTATTACAAGGAACACTCATTTAAAATGCTGTGTAAAGAAGACGGACTATAAACTTGTTGGCACCTACTGTTCTTTCTTACTGCGTCTTCTCCTACGATCACCTTCTGTGGAGAACCTATTGTCCAAACAAGAGGGATGAAGATGTGACTACACTTGGTTGATCATGTGACCACGCTTGGTTGATCAGAGGACACTGTCACCTTAGCAGTGATCCTCTGCTTAGACAAGCC
The DNA here is from genome assembly GCA_028551405.1 of Uromys caudimaculatus. Taxonomy (NCBI): domain Eukaryota; kingdom Metazoa; phylum Chordata; class Mammalia; order Rodentia; family Muridae; genus Uromys; species Uromys caudimaculatus. The sequence goes on from CM052710.1 coordinate 79,539,910, forward strand.
TGTGAGTGAACAGAGGAACCACGTCCCCCTCGGTCCTCTTCCACCAGACTGCTTAGAGTTCCCCAGGGCTGCAAAATTATCGCACTGTGAGTTTTCTGCTGTGACTCACAGCTGTGCCCACTGTTCCAAGCGATGCAACATGAAGTCCTTAGGACATCGCCTGGGTCCTGCCTCCAATTGTTCCCAACGTCTTCATTACCACTGGACCCTTCTCAGTTATAGGAACTGATAGATTTCCTCTGTGGGATCAGTTGGCTCCAGTCTCATTTCTGATCCTCATTAGTCAGAAGTATTACTAACAGAGCATAAGTCGTCCACAGTAACCACTTCCCTTTTTTATCTCCAAGTCAAATATTTCTTCTTATTCCACCAGTTCCTTTCCAAGAGATATATGTTGTGGTTCAAATGTGAAATGTCCTCCATAGGCAGATTTTTTTTTCGAGACAGGGTTTCTCTGTATAGCCTTGGCTGTCCTAGAACTCACTCTGTAGACCAGGCTGGCCTCGAACTCAGACATCCGCCTGCCTCTGGCTCCCAAGTGCTGGGGTTAAAGGCATGCGCCACCACTGCCCAGCTAATAGGTAGATTTTTAAACACAAATTTTAGCCTCAACTAGTGATGCTGTTTCAGAAGACTGTGAAACCTTTAGGGGGTGGAGCTTCTCCAGAAGAAGGGAGTCACTGGGGTGGGTCAGGAACTGAGGTTTTTATAGCCTAATCCTCTTTCCTGTTCAGTGTCTACTTCTGAACTGTGGTCACAATGGGGACAGCAGCCTCTTCCTCCTGTCACCAAACCATCCCGGTCATGACAGACTGTATCCCTTTAAACTGTAAGTCAAAATAAAATCTTTCTTCCCTTAAGTTGCTTCTTGTCAGGTAGCCTGTCATAGTGAAAAGAAAGGTTAACCCACTTAAAAAGATTCTTAATTCCTTGAAGTTGGGAGAGGGGGTGGATCTGGGAGCAGTTAACAGGAAGAGTTGGAACTGGATGTGACCAAATACTTTAGAGGCATGCATGAAATTCTCAAAGAATTTATAAAAATATCCTCTGGATAAACACTGGATGTGAAGAAATTTGGCTCTATAAGCAATAATAAGAGCAATGCCCAGAAGTGATGCTGTCTTCCAGGGCCTGCTGCAGACCAGTCAGCTGCAGGATCCACACAGAGTCTGCCTACCCAGGGAACTGGGTGGTTGTGTCTACTGAGAGGCAGCGTTCTGTTCCAGCAGAGCCGATGGCATATACATACACATCCATGATTGCACATTTATTGATTTTCTAATTTGTACCCTGCTTACTTCCAAAAAGCCCCAGAGTGGCTGACAAAATGAGACAAAGACATAATGGAGTCATTAAGAAAAATCAAAGATCAAGCCCAAAGAGAAAAAGCAATGGCTGATTATCACTCCAATCTGGGTTAATATAGTTGCTTCGATTTCATATATACAGTTTATATATATATATATGTATCAGCCTTTAGCAATCAGTCAGAATGTGTCAGGATCAGGCACAGGGAGAGCTAAGTATCTTTCACATCCTTTGCTCTGTCCTTAGAGCAAAAGGCTAGGTTATCATAGCCAACCAAAGAAAGCACACTGGATGGATGGATGGATGGATGGATGGATGGATGGATGGATGGATGGATGGATGGATAGACGGACGGATGATGGATGAGTGGACGAATGGATAGTGAATAAAAGACTCAAACCTCTCTGAGATCACTGTTTGAATCTTTTGGCCCATACCCTTCACATATCTACCTACTCAGTTAGCCATCATTGTCTGAGCAGTGCCAACCTTTGTGCCTGGCCAAAGACTTTCAGAAAGATGATCACCAAATGAGTTGAACATTGCTTCTACCTTCACAGCTGCAGCTCTCTGGCTTGAGGCAGAAGCTTGGTATGAGTTTATCTCAATGTTCACTGCAACTTTGAATTTCCCTCTGCTTCTGGAGCTGAGGTTGTAAAGACAAACACTATAGAGGGAGTTATAGTTATTATGGCCCTTCTATCTTTTAGCACCCTCAAGCCTAGAATGCATATGTTATACTATTATCTCGCCCTGGGTCTTCACAGTTCTCCTGACAGGCTGGGAGAAGGGAGGAGAGGCTACTGTCTACTGATGAAGACAGTTAGGCACAGAAAAGAAAGGGACTTTCCAAACTCTGTTAGAAAGGGGCAATGAGAACATAACCCAGTGCTTTCCAGCTCCTGGGCCTCACAGCTAACAGCCCAGACACTGGTTAACAACAACTGAAACCTTGCTCTCTGGCTCAGGACTCTTGACACAAACTGGGCATTGCCTGGTGGTTTTAGAGAGACATCTGTGCATAGGAAAGCAGCCCAGCTGACACCTAAAGCAATTGAGTCCTCAGATCCCAGTTCCACACCAGCAAAGCCCCCAGCAGCTGCAGCCCATAGAGTCTGCTTCCACCAGAATCTGATGTTGAGATGAGCAGCATACGCCTGCAGTCCTTGGTAAAGGTTGGATGAAGGGGGCCATGAAGTCCTGGGGCGAGGGGGACACATGGCTACTCGGGGAGCACTGGATGAGTGCCTGCTAGGTCCTCCTCTGTGGGGTACAACATCCAGATCAGAAATTCTACAAAACTCTCCACTGAGCATGCACAAACCTTTCTGGTCAGCATTTCTAACACACTAAATACAACCATCTACACAGTATTTCTATTCTATTAAGAACGTCAAGCGTAAGAAATGACTAAGGTACAGGGGGAGTTGTGCATAGCTATTTAGATACAAACATCTCTCAAAGCGGCTGAGGATTTAGTTATCCTTTAGAGTCTGGGGATTAAAGGCTGCAAGGATACCTAGTGATGCATGCAGGAAGAGGATGTTAAAAACCAAGGCAGTCTGTGGAGGATCCATGGCTCGTGGAATTCTGTTTTCTCCAGCCATGGGTCCATGCAGGTGGACGTGGATCGGAGGAACGGAAAGGGAGGTCATTTTATGCCTTACTCTTAACAAAGTCAGCTAACTAGGTGGATGAGAAAACCAGAGACCGGGCACGCACTGCAAGAAGAGACCAGGACGAAGTAGAGGTGTGTCCTACAAAGGCAGACAGGACAACTGCACTACTGAACACCACACAGCCCGTGCCCGTTGTTCTTGACCTTTGAAAACACAAAGCCATGCATGGTGTGTGTGTGTGTGTGTGTGCGTGCCTGTATGTGTGTGTGTGTGTGTGTGTGTGTGTGTGTGTGTGTGTGTGTGTGTGTGTGTTTATACACATGCACATACATAAATATGCATCCCTAATTCAGGGCTTAAGTGCACCCAGTGACATGTGTTTCCTATTTTACAGTTTATTCCAGTCTGCATGCACTGTTTGATTGCATAAGTAGGCAGCAAACCCAGCCATGGGGAGGGAGACTGGAGGCCATAACACGGGAGCTTCCCCATAATGCTAGCGTCTTCTCAGTCAGGCTGTGACTCCCCCTGCCTGTCAGACACTGTGCTGCTGCATTCAGAGGAGCCTTGGGCAGCATAGGTCACCCATCATCCACTGCTAGAGGGATTTCAAGGTCACTGTCAATGACTAGCACTTGCAGAGTTCACCTATAATCTACAAGTCACAGTCTCTACCACAGTCTGTCCCTCTGGCTCCCAAGCTTTTAGGCTGTCACAGTAAATATATGCCCAGAAATATGGCCACCCAAACCTTTTGGAAAATAATTTAAAAATCATTTCTTTGTTTTTCCATCAAACCATAGACCTGGAGACCCAGAGAGCCTGGACTGCCAATGGCAAGAGGTGAGCAAAGGGTAACAAGGCAGTGGGCTTAGTCCAGACTGATACTAAGAACGCACACAGGCAGCTCCCAGTGAATAAGGTTTCCATACAGGGAAATTCCATGTAGTAAGTTCAGGCCAAATGGAAGAGCCATCTTCTTCTTTTTAAGGGGAAAAAACCATCCATAACCATACATTGCTGTTTTCACTGGTCAATAAAGCCACCCAGCTCTGACAGACGGAACAAGAAGTCAAACTTTGCCCCCCCCAAGCCCCATATGGCATACATGCTATACACCAGAACAACTACCATGTCCATGAGACCAAAGCCAGGCAAGATACAAGGTAGAGAAGACAAATGAATGCTACTCACAGTCTGGTGAGCTTTGGTGTGCTCTGGAAAAGTAATTCTGGAAGGACCTGGAGCTTGTTCTTGTTCAGACGTCTGGTGAGGAAAGGATAAATGAAAAAGATGTCAAAGGGATGACAACTGTGTCAAGTGTATACACAGACATTGCTTTGATCAGTCCATCCATCCCCAGGCATTAAGAGACTTTCTAGGTCTTTCAGCTCAACACACGGAAGGCACACAGACCATTATGACAGATACTATAATCAGGCTGCAAATAGCAATGCCTATCGGTCAAACCTAGCCCACTGGCTGTGCCTCCTCTCCTTGGTCACAAGTCTGGGACAGACATCACTCATTGGTGACAACTTTCTTTCCCATGGACTCCAGATAACACTTTTGGGCTTTTCACAGCATAAATTAAATATCAGAGAAAATGTTCCAAGTCTTAAATAATGGTGGGGATCAGAGCACATGGCAGTTGCCATAGGAACAGAAAAGAGGGCAAGTCAGATCATTATGGGTTGAAGGATCCAAAAACCAATCTTTGTCACAGGGGCTCTTGGGAGCACAGCAGGGCTACATCATGACATTCATGGGTCCTTGGCCCTTTGGCTTTTATGGGATGCTTTGTCCATGAGAAATTTTTGCATGTTATATCTGTTCAAGTATAAAAATAAGTACACTATAAATCTATTGAAAGCATTCATTTCAACCTAAAAGTTTATTTTCTTCTGAGCTAAAAGAAATTAAGACATATTTATGGGATGTGACAGTGTGGTGGGCTTTCCCCCCTGCAGCTAATAGAGATTCTGGTCCCAAATAGGTGTCCAAACTCTGGGCACAAAGTATGGCCTGCAATAAAACTTGGTCCTGTAGAGATAGATCATACTAGGTAGTTGCCAACAGAGCTGTTATGGTCTGAATCTGCAATGTCCTGCAAGGGCTCATGCTTGATTCTCCAGTGTTGGCGCTATTTGGAGATTCTGTAGAACTTTTAGGGGTGGGGTCAGGCTGGTAGAAATATATCATTAGGGAAGGGCCTTTAAGTTTCCAATATTCTCTTGGCCTTCTGGTCTACCCTGGCACATATAGCCTTCATCACACATTCAGTCCGCCACCAAGTGAGCTTCTCCTCTTTGCCTTTCCTGCCATGATGGACTGAAACTCTATGAAGTTAAAAATTAAAAAAAAAAAAAATCTTACCTTCCTTACCTATGTCAGGTAGTCTCAAAGACTTAAAACTAAGTAACACAGAATACAGCCCAAGTTTCTTCTGACCATGGCTGAGACTAAACATTCACAGAACGGAGCAGGGGACACCAAGCCCCTGTTGTGATGTTGATGAGGAATGCTCTCTTGAGGTAATCAATCTGGAGAGGGGCCTGTTCCTAGCTAACTCCATGCTCTTCTGCACTGCATCTATTCATAGGGGAAACACAGTTACCTGGAACAATTGTTACCCCCATGTTAGAGCTTAACAGAAGAGAAAAAAAAAGCAGGATCTGCACCCAACTTCTCTAAAATGAAGTCCAAGCTTGCTCCTTCCCCTACATGGACTCCAAGAACACTTGACTCCAGGACAGGAGACTTATCTACTATCTCCTCTCAATCTATATCCACCAAAATCTTTGGTGGAACCAGGGACTTAAAGGAGGCCAGAGAGGGCCAAGCATGAGACAGAAGTATTTATGATACTCCTAACAAATACCCTTCACAGAGCATGCAACTCAGCCCTAACAAAGTCTGTGACTTGTGGGGTGGGACCAGGGATGCTGCTGAGGAAGCTGAGGAAGAGGGAGGAGGGAACAGAAAGGCCGGGAAGTAGGAAGTGTTCCAATCCGCTGCCCGCCTCTACGATGGTCTGACTCCAATACTTGTGATCTTATTTCTAATTGTTTATAAAGGACGGTAAAAATAATACAACATGAAATTAGCTGTCTTCTTAGTTTCTAAGCACACAGTTTAGAGGTACTGGGCACAGCCATGTGGGCTGTATTCTCCTGGTTGTATGACTAATCTCCAGGATACTTTCATATACTATACTACCCATTAAACGACTCTCCAATTTTTCCTTCTAACAGCCCCAGTAGACACCATTTCACATTCAGTATCCATGAATTGCTTTCTGTTTATAAAAAAATCACTTTTGGTATCTTGTTTGCATACTCTCATCTTGAAACTGGAGGACTCGAGGCAGAGGAATCCAGTCCCCTGCTTAGTGAAGTTCCTATGTGGTCAGTGATAAGTCCCTTCACAGCCCGCAGAAGTCACTGGTCCCACAGAAGGCATGATGTTAGGACTGAAGGCAATCAGTGCTGGGTTTAGGTTTGGCTGGACTATACTCTCACTGTAGAGCTAAGGAGAAGTTACTGAACCCTTTGGCCCTCGGTTTCCAAATGCAAATGACTCTACTCCTCTGGTTCCAGGAAGAACTGGCCTAGAACACGTGGAATACTGAATGTCACATGAAGGCCCTGGTGATAATGATGCTAAGGATGGCTGCTCCCACCTTCTGCTCTGCATACCAAGTTAGCTGTCCTGGCAGTCTCTCCAAGTAGAGCTTAAGGCTGGGTTGTTATTGTCCTCTTGCCTCTTACATAATAGATTCAAAGCCAAGGATCCAGGCCAGACGGAGGCCACAGCATCTCTCAGGGGTGCTGTAGCAGGATCTGGTCAAAGTCAGCTAGCTTCAGGTCCTGAATCAGGGCACTCAAAACCTTCACAGAATAAAAAGTACCCTGGCCCTTTCCCATTCGACAATTTTCTGCTTCTATTCATCTACAGTTGCTACTTCTTCTACCCTATCCAGAGACTGATCTGCCCTGAGTAAACTGTCCTTCTTGAAAAGGACTCTCTTGGTGGCCCCTCAAGCAAGAACGGAGTCTCTCTTTGCATCTGTCTGGAATCACCCTTGTAATCGTAATTGCACAGTCTGGTTCAGTTCAGACACCCAACTCTCAGTCTAGGCAAAACCCCTAGAGTCTAGCCCACTGCCTCTTACAGTGGTGGACAGGGTATTTAGTGTACTAAAAGCCCTAGACTAGAAGCTAAAAATAAAGTCAGCCTGGCTCTGAGGCTCCTGGAAGGGAAGGAATAGTTTTCATTTCTTTGCCGGTATTTATGGCTGGACAAAAATAAAAACACAACCAAATTTAGCCAATTGTGCCTTGCCGGCTGCTTCTCAACCCCTGAATGAGGATTCTTGGCGGCCCGGCTGGGCTCTGATTCCAGTAGCCCCAGGGCCTTTCCACCGCTGACTGGTTGGTTCACATGCCAGTTCTCTATATCAGGACCTTCATATTATATTTCCAGATCACTCTAAGACCTATTCTCTTTTCCTTGGTGAAACAATTGGACAAGGGTCTTCTGCTTGTGCTCCCTATGGGAGCACTAGCCTGGTTTGAAAGTCAAACTTCAAGCAAGGAGGCCGGTTACCTGAGTTATTGAGTATAGAATGGAGAGAAACAAGCTGTTGCAGGTGGTGGCTGTTGGCCTTGGTGCTCTGATGCCACCTGCTTTGATGTGACTCTGGCACTGGAGGTGGCAATCTCTAGCCACTGTTTGAGTTCAAATGAACAGTAGACTGAACATCGAGCCGAATGGACCTGAGTGAGGAGGCCAGCACTGATGAGTTCAGCAGCAGGCAGGCCAGGTCAAGCTAGTAGAGGGCACACACATGAGTAGAAGCACCTCTGAGCTTTCCTCTGGATCAAGGTCAATAGCCTATTGGTTGCTGAGCTGTACTTATAATTTTTCAACTTTGATGCTTTAAGAAACACAGCCTTGTCTTTGTAAAGGGGTTGTTGAAGACCTTGCATTTAACCGTGCACGCAACATATGCTCAGAAGCTTTGACCACTGTTGAACTGATCCATCTCAGTCAACGACATAGCCATCGCCTATCTGTCCATTAAACTCTCTTTCCAGTCCCCTGGTCACTCCCCATCACCTATCCTTTGTCCCTCCACCCGCCCATCTCTCCAGTTCTTTTTGAATAAAAGCCTGAAAAGACGAGTGAGATGCACTCTCTTCTTTAAGACAGCGTATGGGGAAGACAGATGTGAAGTATAAAATTACACCATGATCTTGGAAGCAGAGATGTGTCAGGGACGTGGAGGAGGGGCAGCCAGGTAGTCCTAGTTAAACAAACTGTCCCAAAGAAAGAGAGTCTGAGTTCCAACTGGAAGGGTGAATGGGACTCTTCAGGAGCCATGGACAAAGAATTCTAGATTTAGAGTATATGCATTCTGGCAGATGGCAGAGTTTGTGGGCCGTGTGGGGAGCAGTCTTGTACTGCTTTTGTGAGGAAGTTGGGAGTGGCCTTTATGTAAAATAATAAGCAACCAGATGATCAAGGAAGGGATCATCTGGTTAGAATCTGAGGAAGTCCTCTCCGGTGGCAGTAGAGGACCACCTGTAGAGTCGTCCTCTCTGACTTGGAAGGGGTGACACTGGAATTAAGGAGAACAGTTAAGAGGGTTCTAGAATAAAAAGTGTGGGCTTCATTAATAATAACCAAGCACCAATGCAGAGACAGATTCCAGGTGTAACCGGTAGGTCTGTGAATAAATGCCTTCGAGGGCTTCGCAGCAATGGTGGTAGTAAAAGTGGCCCACTGAGATCGAGCTTGAGTAACGGATCCGTCAAAATCACTAGTCACTGGTGAGCGAGCAGAAGAGAAAAGGGTAAGGGCAGGGTACAGAAGGGGAGTGTGCTACCCTTCAGAACTTCTGTACCACTGAGATCGCCCAAATGCATTTCACCCATTTAAACCTCGTACTAACACTAAAAACACAAATCCACCTCCATTTGAAACACTTAGCACGCATTCGATTCATAGAAATTCCTAGAGGCCAACACTCTTACCATCCCTGGGAAAAGATACAGCGGTCAAGAAAGGATCAGGCCCTTGTCCATAGCAAAACAGACAACCTGATGATGTGGGACCTGAAGCCAGATGCCTGATACTAACCCTGCAGCTAATGGGGCAGTAAGGCCCTTCATTATACATCAATGCTTAATATATGAGTCTCATCTTCCCAGAATGGGAAATATGCCTAACATAGTCTGTGTCCTACAGAGAGACGTCACAGCACCAGGCTCATAAGGGACCTTTATGAAGGGCTTGTTCAGTTTGATGGATAAACCAAAAGTCTGGAGTGGCCATCTGGGGGGTCTGGAGAAGCAGATGCCCCCCTGGGATAGGTATGGGGAGCACCTCGAGGGAAGGAAAGGCTCTCAGAGCCCCAGTGTCCAGACTCAGCTGTACAAGGTGAGAAGGGGACAGGCTAACTAATTCATCTCACTGGGGAAAGGACTGCGTTGAGGACCTCGAGGACCACCCACATACCAGCGGGCCCCTTTCTTTACATACAGAGTTGTGGAATGTCCAGGTGTCTTGGGCTAGACCCTGGAGGGAGCACGTCAGTGTGTGTTGACCCGAAAAGGTCACCAGGGCTGCTTGGGTTAGTCACAAGCAGCCCGTGTTTATTCTCTGTCTGCTGATACTTTCAGAAACACCCTCCTGTCTACACAGAAAGCATCAATGCTACTTTGTTCTCCAAGACAGATGCTCCCAGTGGAGAGATGGGGAGGATCCTGGTAGGAAGCCTTAAGTGACAGCAAAGGGCCATCGTCCCCCAAATTCACAGATGTGAGTGGTAAGTAAGATAAAACTTTGGGGAGACCAGATCAGAGGCAACTTCCTTCAGCTGCTTGCCACAGCATAGATGACTTGACACCTGTCAAACACAGCAAACCCACTCTTCTGTCCTGCTACATGCAGGATGTAAACTGCCCTTATCTGATAGATTCAGTAAGCAGCCTGACTTCTGATAGGTTATGGTTTCTGCCACTTACAATCAGGAGCAACCCTGTGTTTGAGACCTGACAGTCTGCTGGCCAGAAGCCTCTCCACACAGGGTCACTTCAATTGAGTGACTGTTTTTCTTTGCCTCTGGGCTCTTTTTTTTTTTTTTTTAAACAGTGGTGTCAGTAGACAGCTTAGGTGATAGATGAAGGTTCTTCCTTACAATGGTGACTATGAACCAATTCAAGATTGACTTCCCTCCTTTAGAAGTAACTTAACTAAACACTGGCAACCACGGTTTTCAGCATGTGCTCAATGACATTTGGGTTGGCTTCTGCCAAATTTTAAGATTAGTTATTTTTAGTCTGCAACTCCCAAGTAACCTAAGAGCAATTAGAAACCTTTATTTTTGAGATTTCTGTAGAAAAATTAACTCTGGTGTAGACCAAATTCCCTGCCCCTGAGCAGTCTTTCCGACATTGAAATTGTTTATGAGAACTTAAAAAAAAAAAAATCTTAAAAGAGATTATTTTAAGAATACAACTATTATGTAATAGCAAACCATGTCTCTAGCAGGATACCTGAGAGAGCTGAATGGTTTAGCTTCTGCAAACAGCTTTGCAGAGTCTCTCCAGGGCTCAATAAATGGTAGCAGTTACAGCTACTGGTATTATCATTAAGAGCTCAAAAATATGGATTGATTTTTCCATCACAGATGGCTGTATCGGTCAGCAAGGCAGTAACAAACGAGATCCACAGTCTCACTGAGCTAACACTGAGCACTCTGCACTCACAAGGACGCCTTTCCTCTCCTATGACGCCACAGGTGAAAACATGGTCACCAAAACTGCCGTGTCAGGAAAGGGAGGAGAGTGGGGGGGGGGGGGGGAAGGAAGGCAGGAGGGACCATGGCAGCTCACAGTCCTCTGACCCTGTAGTGAGTCACAAATCTTCTGCTGCTATCCTATTGGTCTGAACTAGTCACGTGACCTAAGGAAGCTGGGAACGTACTGGAAGCTTTGAACACCTGGTGGGGACTCTCCTAATGACCAACATTGCTTTGTCTTTTTTTCTTTATTAACTCATTCATTCTTCCCTTCCTGTTTTGTTTTGTTTTGTTTTGTTTGTTTGTTTTAATGGTAACACAGGGTGCTTACTCTGCACCGATACATGCTAGATAGATACAGTATATAGATGTTTCTCTTAGTCTTTTGAGCAACTCTTAAAGTAGAGATTGAGGCAGAAGAGAGGTTAGGCAAAACCCCATGCTATATACATGAGGCTTAAGCAGAAGGCTCTTGGACACTAAAGCCTGTGCCTTGGACCCTCTGTCACACCCGCTGTCATGACTTTGTTGCTTGGGTAACAGGAGGCTCCTCCATAACCCCCAAAGGGAGCCAATAACAAGCTACTTCTGCCTGTGCCAGAGTCAGAGAGCAGACTAAGAAACTGGCCCTAATCATGCCTCTTACCAGTCTTGCTCCCGTGCTTCAGAAGACTCCAAGGGTTCCCCTGGCTGGAGCATCTTTCAGGAAACTGTATCCTTGTTTCTCAGAGACCTGATGAGTTTTCCATTCAGAACAGCCCTGTGTGTTCTCAGCTCTTACAGGCAGTTCTGGGTACCCGTGTGGGTGTCCTGTGTTAAAGTCTGAAGAACTCTAGGGCTTTCTTGAGATCTTTCCTTACACAGATTAACTTAAAGAGAAAATAAGCTCCAAGCCCCCACTCCCCCACAACAACCCCCTTTGACTTTCCTACACCTCATATTGGACCAATTTTCCTCCAATTACATGGCTGTTAGGGAAATGCTGAGCACATCAATGGCTGCAGACTACTTGCCTCTGACCACTGTCCCTGCTGCCACCATGTGCTCAACTATCACTGCATCCAAAAGACTTTGATTTGGGGAGGAAAAGAGGGGCAGGGGATCAAAGACGTATGGCTTCCATCTACGAAGCTGCACAAGAGACCTTTGGGCTCTCGAAGAACTGAGATGACAGGCACCAGGAAACTTTGGCTACAGCGTTACTGCCTCTCAGGTCTAAGTTACCTTTGCTGAGAACAATGCAGATGAAACAGAGGCTGTAATTAGGACGCTGCTTTATGAATGACCAAAGTCATGAGCACTGTGGGAGATGGCTCAGCAGGTGAAATGTTTGCAGCACAAGCATAAAGACCTGAATTTCGTTCCCAGCCCCTATGTAACAAGCCAAACACGGTGGTACATGCCGGTGACTCCACTCTGCGGCTGCAGAGATAAGCAGATCTTAGGGACTTACTAGTCAGTTGGTTTAACTGAAGAGCAAGCTAGATGGGAAGACCCCATCTCTGAAAAATGAAACAAACAGCTTGGCAGTGGTGGTGCACACCGTTAATGCCAGGAGCAGAGGCAGGTAGATAACTGAGTTTAAGGCCAGCCTGACACAGAATGAGATTCAGGACAGCTATGGCTACAGAGAAACCCTGTTTCAAAAAACCAACCAACCAACCAACCAACCATATAAACAAAACAAAACACACAGCACACTGCACAGTACAGACACACACACACACACACACACAGTTTTAGTTAGGGTTTCTATCATCATAGCAGGAAGCATGCCAGCATGCAGGCAGACATGAAGGCAACCAGGAGAGACTGGCATCTGCAGGCAGCTAGTAGGAAGCTCTCTCCTGTAATGGGTGAAGCCTGAGCATAGGAGACCTCTAAAGCCCACCCTCATGATCCTCCAACAAGGCCACACCTCCTCAGTACCACTCCCTATGGGTCAAGTATATTCAAACCACTATACACACCATATGCAGACACGCACACACACAGGTACACACACACAGGTACACATGCACATACCCATGCACGTGCACACACACAGAGCCAGGGAGATCAATTCTAGGCAGTCACTTCACTTTATCATGGCCCCTCAGATCTTCCTAGTGACTTCTATATCCCACATCGCACAATGGGGCCAAACAGACTCTGCAGCTTCCTGGGCTCAAGCATCCTCTCTGAATCCCCTCTTGAGAAACTACCAAGGTGTAGCTTGCCCTGCCACAGTGCTGTGCAGGCTGCTCCTCTCAGTGTGGGATGCTCTTTGCCCTGCTCCTAGGGTGGCAGCTGTGGAGATATTAAGTGGCCAAGTCCATGAAATTACCTAACGGCGGAGGAAGATGAGATATACCGACGGAGAGGAGGTGAAACCTGAGAAGAGAGAAGAAGCTCGTACATTCTGGATACTTCGGAATTCCCTTTCCACAACATAGGTAAGTTGGTGAGGAGAGGAGGGTGGAGGGCAGGGGGCAGACTCAAACGTGCTAAGTTGTATCTGCCCGTGTTTGTCAACGTAGAGATGCTGCACAGATAACCACAGACGCAGATCTGGGTTTTTGAGGTAGACTCAGAGATCAAGTGGCATTTAAGGTCACGAATGTGGATTTGGTCTGCGAGGTAGAGGATGATAAGAGGCTGGGGTCTGGGCATTCCTCAGAGACTGGATGAGGAGGAAACCGGCCTCTGTGTGGTAGGATGGAAAACAGGCAAAGCTGTGGGGACAAGGGAGGAAGGACAGAAGGGGGAGACCCAGAGATAGAGGAGCAGGGTCCTGGTCTTAGCAGGGAGGGGCTCACTGGAGACTTGAGATCAAAGCTTGGTCCAGAGATGGGCACGCACTATTAGCTCAAAAAAGGAGGAGGAGGAGAAAATAAAGAAAAGAAATAACATTAAGACATTTTTTGTACCGGAAATGAAGAATGGTTGTGAAGAGGTGATATCATAGAATCAAGAAGGGAGATTTGCTGCTTTATGTTGTTTTTTTTGTTTTGTTTTGTTTTCAAATGGCAAAAGCTGTGACACTTTTACATGTAAATAAGAACAACCCAGAGGACGAGGAAGCTGATGACAAAGAAGATGCAGGGAATTCTTCCATTTGTTTGCTTGTTTGTTTGTTTTTGCGCTCATGACCTATGCTTCATTTCCTGAGTGCAAAGATTACAAGCACACAGCCTCACACCTTGCCGGCATGGGGGTAAAATGAGACTTGCATATAGATCAGGAGGAGAATTCAGTGAGTGCCTAAGGAAGGCAATGACCTGTGGCAGGGCCAAGTGTGGGCCATGTGGCAATAGCAAGGAGGACAGAAGTCAGGGGACAGTAACAAGCAGAGGTTGAGGAACCTCTGGAAGTCTCTTCCAGCCACTTCTATTTTCTCAGAGCAAAGAGGAAACCAGATTCTGAGCAGAGAGGAGGAGGGGAAGGAGGTGTTTGATGACTGAGAAGAGAAAGCTAGAAGCACTTGTCTAGGAAGCGTGGGGGTGGGGGGTGGAGGATGGGCAGACAGCAGCGCATGGCCACTTGGGATGAGCTATAGAATAACTGTGATCTGTCTGCATATATGTTGTTACTCAGCCCCATAAAGTCCCCTTTCTGAAAGAGTACAAACAGCAGCTGGCTGGATTCAGCCAGGGTTCAGGTTTTTCCACTTGAGGATGACAGAGGAAAAGAGGGGCAGGGAACTGGGGTGTTTTAAATGATAGCACCAACAACAATGGAACCTAGGTTGGGTGAGGAAGCAGAGAGGGGAGGCAGAGGGACAAGATGAGAGCCTCTGAAATATTTAGACTCCTGCAGCGTCAGCCCAGGAAGTCTTGGTCAAAGTGTGAGGCTGGGGCCCAGGAGAGCTGTAGATCATCTTAGCCCCACCCCTCTGGCCTTTCTGAACACAGGGTTCTTCCATCCACAGAATTAGTGTGTTGGCCAGAGTGACTTCTAAGATGGCTCTTCTCACCCTCAGTCTCGTATCTGGAGAAGAGAGCACTTGGGTTCCAAGCCAAGCTTACAACTTAACCTTTCTTTGTCTTTGTCTCTTCCTTTGAAAAAGGAGGACCATGACACCTACTATCAAAGGTTAAATGCCATGAAAGCAGGCATTGTTTATGTAGCATATCGAATTATTTCTAGCAGCTCCCAGGTGCTGGATGCATGTTGCTCACTGGCCAGTCACTTAGCTGGCTGGTTGGTTTAACAATGTTTTCAAGGGCTGGAGAGATGGCTCAGTCATGAAAGGCCCTGGTGCACAAGCATACAGACCTGAGTTTGGATTCTCAGAGTCCACATAAAGGCCAGGCAAAGGTGGCCCATGTCTGGAATCTCAGTGTGAACGAGGTAAAGAGCTCACTGGCCAGTCATCCTAGCCAAAGTGATGAGTTCCAGGTTTAGTGAGAGACTGTCTAAAACACCAAGGTAGAGTGTGACTGAAGAAGACATCAACCGTCTGGCCTCTGCATGCACACACATGTGTGCATATACCTGCTCATGCATGTGTACAAACCCACGTGAACATGGGCATACACCATTCACCTGACACACAGAGAATACCGATGTCACCTATCACCCAGAAGGAATATACCTTTTAAAAACCTGAAAGTGCTACAGATTGTAGCACAATACTGCCCAAGCACCCCTGCACTGGCTTTTTCTCTTCTCACTGTGAAAACCAGAGTATTTTATTAGCAACCCTCAAGACTCTCTCAGAAGATCCCAGAGGGTCACACTCACGAGGTGGATAAAATACGTGGCTGCATGCTGGTAACAGCATAGTGAGAGACTGGCAATGAGGCTGTGCCTCTTGAGCTCTGTAGTGAGGTGAGGTAAACAAGAAACACTTAAAGAGAGATGGAGGAGTCAGGCTTCTATACCGCTAAAGACATCCTCAGGGAGAAGGTTCTAAACAACACAGTCAGAGATGCAGAAGAGAAAAGGCCTAACATTCAAGTGTGTGTGTTTGTGTGAGTGTATGTGTCTGTGTGTCTGTGTTTGAGTGTTTGTGTGTGTCTGTGTGTGTATGTGGGTCTGTATGTGTATGGGTGTCTGTGTGAGTCTGTGTGAGTGTGAGTGTCTGTGAGTGTGTATGTGTCTCTGTGTTTGTATGTGTATGTGTGTGTCTGTGTGAATGTATTTGTGTGTCTGTGTGAGTGTATGTGTATGTATGTGTGTGTGGTGTGTATGTGTTTGTGTGAGTGTATGTGTTTATGTGAGTGTATGTGTCTGTGTATGTGTGAGTGTGTGTGTCTGTGTATGTGGGTCTGTGTGTGTATGTGTGTCTGTGTCTGTGAGAGTTTGTGTGAGTGTGAGTGTCTGTGTGTATGTGTCTCTGTGTTTGTATGTGTATGTGTGTGTCTGTGTGAGTGTATGTGTGTGTGTGTCTGTGTCTGTGTGACTGTGTGAGTGTATGTGTGTGTTTCTGTGTCTGTGTTAGTGTGTATCTGTGTGTCTGTGTGAGTGTGTATCTGTGTGTCTGTGTGAGTATATGTGTGTCTGTGCCTTTGTGAGTGTCTGTGTGTGTCTGTGTGTATATGTGTGAGTGTATGTCTGTGTCTGTGTGTCTGTGTGTATGTGTCTCTCTGTATGTATGTGTCTGTGTGAGTGTATGTGTATATGTGTGTCTGTGAGTGTGTGAATATGTGTGTGTGTGTCTGTGTGTCTGTGTACACTGGGGGCAGGGAAGGGAGACCAAGAGTCCCTTGGATCTTAGAGCTGTTCTGCCGTGGCTTGCTCTGTTGAGACATTATGCGTACCATGAACAGTCTGTGGTAAATGTCAAGTCATTTCTACTACAAAGTAGGAAGAAAACACTTTAGGCAGTTATGAGAATGTTTTTTTCTACTTAAAAAGTCCCCAAACAATGCAAGAAAGCTAGTTCTAAACATGATGACATCTGTACGGGCCACCACAGATTCCAAACTCTCTCTGGGTTACTCTAGGCCCTTTTTTGGAGGCTCAAACCCCTTCAACCCACACAGGTAGGAAACTGACAGATGTAAATTGAAAGAGAAACACTACAGTTGGCTGATGTCAGAGAGGGCAGGTGCAACTCAGCACAAAATTTCTCAAAGTGTGCTGCTTCCAATGATCCTGTTTGAACCCACTGGCCTTTTCTTTTTGTTCTGAGTAAGTTCAAAGTAAGAAGGGGGGTGGTGCTGGGCAAAGTCCTGACAGCCAGAGATTCCAACACTCCTAGCTTGTGAATGACAAACTCCTCCTTCACTTTTGCTCTAAACACTCTCGGCCGCAGAAGATCTGTTAATTATGGTGTAAGGCTCTGTGTTTAGCCAGGTATTTAGAGAGATATCTACAAACCTAGCAACGGGGAAAATAAAGATCTTAAGCCCTCTAAGGCACGAGCCCAAGAATGTGGAGTAATTATCTGTGACCAAATCTCATCTATAACTAATTAGAGTTTTACTTTCTCGCAGCGTTTCCTCCCTGGTTCACGTCCAAGAATTTTTTCTTATTATTTTATTCCTAGAAAAGGGAAATACCTGGATATTATTAGAAGTATTGGATGGGAAGGCAACAGGGCAAGGAGAAGCGGGATTTTTCTGATTGTATTATTACTTTGATGCAATTGGGTCTTCCTTAGATTACTCCTCCTTTCTAAGTATTTTCCCAGCATGGGAAGGACTTCTGAGCCCCTGGCTATTGCATTTGAACAGTTTGAGGGCCCTGCTCACCCCGCTCACCCCACTCACCCCCACCTCTGGTGAGCAGTTCCACATCCCAACCACGGCTTCAAGTTCCCATCCAAACTTGTTGGCGTCCCAAACTGAATCCCAGATGTTCACTTAGTGAGAAATAAATGAATGGCCCAAGCTGTGGCCTGCACCAGTGAACCTCATAAATAGATTCCAGGTGTGTTGGCCTCAGGACCACTGTCTCTTCGGCTCTCTTTTACACACACACACACACACACACACACACACACACACACACACGCACGCACGCACGCACGCACGCACGCACGCACACACCACCACCACCACCACCACCACCAAAACCAATGCTATCCAGAAAATAACCCAGTACCATCTCCAGATGTAAAGCTGGTGTACAATGGGCAAAGCTGGCTGCCTCCCTTAAATGACATCTTTTCAGTTATGGACACAAGTAAAGGGCTCTCAAAATTGCCTTCAGTGTTCAAAATCATGGTGTTTTTCCGTGGTCCTCTAAGGGATTAGAATTCCTAACTTGTCTAACTGGCAGCCCTGTCCACTGGTCACCTTACTGCCTCTCGTGTTTACCATTCTCTATCATGTGAATGTCCTTGTCCCTCCAAATTCACACGCTGAAATCCTAGCTTCCAAATGTGAGGCTGTTAGGAGGGGTCTCTAACAGGTGGGTCTTCATGATGGTGGAACGCTGGTGAATGCCATTTGTGACCTTATGAAAACAGACCGCAAGCACTACCTGCCCTTCCGCTGTTTGAGGACACAGCTTGATGTCACCATCTATGAACAGAGAGCAGCAGGGCCAGTCAACTAATCTGCTGCCCTACCCTTCAGAATGGTGAGAAAGAACCTTCTCTTGTTTGTTAGACCGTGGTATTGTGTTGCAGTGGTCCACTCGGACTAAGACACTATTCAACTCATTTTATCAAGCTCCTACCTTTCATCTATCAGACAGTGCAGGAAGTAAAGGAGGGCGATAGCAAAACCTATACTCTGATGAAACAGCAAATCTCAAGTCATCCAATTGCATGCTAAGTAAGAAGCCGCCATGTTGACTGAGTACCTATTGAGTGTCTGAGACACCAAATCCAGCAATATCGCTTTCTAAAGGGACTTGCAGTTTTCTGAAGATCAAGGGCAGGCGTGATATGTGCTAAGAAGGAGATCCAGAAAGCTGGGGAAAGGAAGTTACACTGCCATGTCCAACCTGTGGCCCACAGGCTCCATCAACCCAAGATAGGTATGGATGTGACCCAATAATGGAGGTACAAGGTCACGTTGTCCAAAAAGACTGGGCACTCCTGTTTATTGATAGGCATTCTCTCTCCCTCGGTGATGCAGATATAGGCCAGATTAGAGCAGATTAAAAGATAAAGGCAGGTTTATTAGGAGGCAGCTGTCGGGTGGGTTCACTGTTCTCACAGGTAGAGGTCAGTGAAGTCACACATCCAGACTGAAGCAAAGGGGTTTTTATAGAGCTTGGGCAAGGAGTGATGACGTGTCAGCTAGGAGCTGGGATGGTGTTCAGACACAGTGAAAAACTGAGCCCCTGGGTGGGCACTCATGGGTGGGTTGCCAGGAACACGGGGATGAGGAATGATGACATGTTAGCTCGGGAGTTTTCTCCAAGCTGATGGGGGAATTTTATCTGTGTGGGTGGGGCTGGGGGAAGGAGGGCAGATGGAGTTTGCCAGTTTGTACAGGGGATGAGCAGGGGTTCCAGCCTCACACTTATGACTTCATAAGGTGGAATATTTGACGAACATCTGGAAAGGAAAGGAGGGATGAACCGAGGAATAGAAAATAGAGACATGTAGGAGACGTATGTGGTCAAAAACATCATGATGTAATGCTCTAGAAAGAACACCCTTTTTATATGAGAGGGGGAGCTGAAGAATATCCATGGACTGGAGGAGGAGGAGCTTGGAGTACTTGTAACCCTGAATGGTAAGATCAAGTAATATGAATTACAAGGCAAGTTATAAAATCAGGCAATGCCTTGTACTGTAAAAGTAAAGGAAGAAGGAGGGGCTAACTGGAGATGAAGGGACCTACGAAGGAGCCAATTGTTGAAGGACAGAAAAAGGGAAGAGGGTAGAGCCTTCCAGGCTCAGAGGATGACAGGGACAAAGCTATAGTCAAATGATTTTGATAATTATACACACATTGAGAGGCCCGCCATGCCCTGTAGAGACCAGGAGTGTGATGGCCAACTTTGGTTGCTAACTTGACTCCATGTGGTATAAATTAAAACCTGAGAAGCTAGATTTGCCTGTGGATGTTCTTCATTGGATCGTTTGAGATGGCAAGATTCATCCTAAATCTCCGCCACACCTCCCAGTGGTAGCCCACATAAAAGGACATAGAATGAGGAAGTTTTGCTTTTTGCCTGCTTGTCCTCACTCCAAAAGGCAAGTTCATCTATTCTGCTGCCTAACTGAGGTAGAAATTTTTAATCGCAATCCAGGATTTCTACCCTGCCTTTGATCACTCAGTTATTGGATAAAAAACACACAACCTTTATTACTTACAATAAGCCTTAAACAGCACAAGGGCTGGGCAGATATCTGCCCTCTTTGTTATTAGAATCTACTTTAGTATCCATACCCTGGGTTATTACTGTGATTCATCTGGGCTGCTCTTTACTCCAATTGGCTAGCCCTCAGAGCCATGTTTTCTTGACTCCTAACCCATGGCTACTTTTTTTCCTCCTCACCTTCTTTCCCCTCAGGTTCTCCTCTGACCCCCCACAAGCCTGGGAACCCTAAAACCCACCCATGTCTCTTCTGCCCAGCTATTGGCTGTTGGCATCTTTATTCACCAATCAGAAATACCTTGGGGACAAGGTCACATAGCTCACTTGGGTCTATATGCAGACTCTCTAGTCTCTGGGGCAACCAGGTCTTAGGGGCACGTACTCTGCATTATAATACACAGCAAAAGACCAAACCTCAACACCTGACACCTTCTTCCACTTGTATTAGAACCTCTTCTCCAATATAGACTGAATACCACCTGAGAAATGCAGCCTCATAGATGTAGAACAAGGTGGATTCTTGACCTTTCCTTTAAGAAATAGCCAGATCACAGCCTGTAAGCCACTCTAATAAATTGTGTGTGTATGTATGTGTGCACACATGTGTTTAAATATATATGTGTGTGTGTGTGTGTGTGTGTGTGTGTGTGTGTGTGTATTCATTCTATCAACTCTGTTTCTTTAGAGGACCCTGACTAATACAAGAGGGAAGACTAAATGGGCGAGAGACCAGGGTCCCAAAATGCAAGATTTCAGAGGGCGAGAAATGCACATATACTTTTTTTTTTTTTTTAGTATAGAAATACAGTTTATTTAGGGCATGAGGAGGGGAGTTAAGAGGGTAGTAGAGGCAGAGAAAGGCAGAGAGAGGAAGAGAGTAGAGAAGTAGAGAGGTAGAGGCCGGCCATGACCACGTGGGGGGGGGGGGAATGGGGAGAGGTAAGAGATAAGAGATGTAAGAGAGGAGCAAGAGAAAGATATGCACATATACTTTTATCTGTGCTTATGGGTTTAAAATGCTTATCTTTATCAAGAAGACAAAGAAAGGAAGCTGACTTAAAGTCGAGGGTAGCAGGAGTTAGGTGTCACAGAGATTGACATTGTCAATGAAGAGGATACAGAAATAGTGACGTTCACAAAACCTTCTGTTGCTTAACGGGCTGGTCACTGAAGCTTCCTAAATACACAATGTGAGGCAAACAAGCCATAAGGCAAGAGGAACGCTACTGGGGTGTGCTGGGCAGCGGAGCAAGCAAAAAGCAGGAGTTTACAGAGGTCAGGAAGGCTATCAACGTGTGAGTTGTGAGTTAGGATATAAGTCAAAGGGACCTGAGCTAAGAATGGATGCAAGAAATATGAGATGAGTCAGGATGTGGTAGGACACACCTTTTGCATACATATCTCCTTGCCCCAGTGATGCTGACCTTTGCCGTGTAAATTAAATTGGTCAACAGGAGATTGGTAGATGTGATGTGCGCAGAGGCTTCCAATGTGTTTGTATAGCTTGACTTGGTCTCATCTCTTTTACATCAGAACACTGTCCCCTCCAGATCTAATCTACAGCTTGAACCTACTAAGGCTACCCTGAACTTTGGCTACACTCAACCAAACCATGACCCAAATATGAGGGAAAAAACCACATACTTCATAAGCCACTGAGGTTTGGAGGATGCTTGGGTAGAAGGAAGAGCTGACCAACCTCACTACAGGAGAGAAAGGGGATGTGGAGGAGATAACTATCTTATAACTTTCTCTTCTACTCTTATCTCCTTCACCCTATTTCCCACTAGTTGCTACAGCAACTGTCCCCATGTTAAACTCAGTATTCTGATCTAAATCCCCTACGACTCTCATTCACTCAGAGTAAGGATCAAAATTCCTACCAAGCACCTACATGTTCTTCCCATCTCCCAACCCAGATTCCTCTGCAGTTCATCTCATCACGCCTGCTCCTTCTCATAAGCTGTGCTTCTTTGTATCCTCCTCTGGGTATCTTCCCTGCTTTCTCTTCCAGACCAACCACAATCCTTCTTGAATGACAATAGGTGACATCTTCATGTCATTCAGAAATCTGTTCAAATTCCCCTTTCTCCCAAAAACTTTCCTTTCCTACCCATTGCAACTACAGATCCAGCCCTGCACCCTCTGACCTACTCCCCTGCCTCACTGGCTATATATTTTACATATATTACATATATTTGTGTGTATGTAATACACACATATATTCCATATATATATATGGAAATAAGAAGCTGGGCTTAAGAGCCTATGTATCACCCAACACTGAATAAGGAGTCCCTATGGTATTAAAGTTGTGGAATGGGACATGTGCAGCCAGGGGTTTTCCTTTTGGATATCCCACCCTATATCCGGACAGACATGGTCACTTCCGCCATCTTGAATCTGTTCTTCCACATCAGCAGAAGGCTCTACTCTGTTCTGTGTCATTTCCATGTGCTCCACTGACAGGGGCATGGAGGTCAGCTTCTTGCTGTGTCTTGAAACCATGACTTTCTCCTCATTCTGCTGCCATGCCTGGTGTTGGCTGCTTTTCTGGTCTCCTCACTCCCAGTCCCGCTCCCCAGCCTCTCACTACATTGGAAAGTCATACCCTCAATTGTAGACAGCTCCCTACAATCTAAACTTCATTATGTCCTTCTCCTAGTGAAAATCCTTCAGCAGTTCCCTCAAACTTTAAAATCTGCAAGTTCTATCACGTCCTCTGCTCTCAGCCCTGGCGAACCCCACTCAGCGCATGAACTTTTTCTGCTTATCATTTCTCTGAGTTTACAAATGTTCCTATGCCTGTAATATTTTTCTTCTCCCCTAATCATTCACTTCTGTGCACCAGTTAGGTCTTGATTGAAAGGACACCTTGTGTAAAATGGTCACAGGACTCTCCTCTCAGCTCTTGATACGTGGTCATTTTTTTTTTTAAACTTTATTGCTATTGCCAGCAAGCATTTTCTGTATAGACAGCAAGACAGTAATCACTTGGGCTTTGCAGGCTCTATGCTGTCAGTCATGAGTACTCGAGTACTTGGCTCTGCCCGTGAAGCATGAAATCAGCCATAGACAATACATAAATATGCATGGCTGAGTTAGAATAAAACTTTATTTAAACAACCCGCAGCATGCTGGGTTTATCTCCCAGACTGCAGCTTGCCCATTGCCAGCGCTCCGCCATCTCTGCATATAGAAGAGCGCCTATCCACTGATGGCACGTGAGCAAGGGAGGGAAGCTGAGCGACTATGAATTGATGAACGGTACAAATGCCAAGCTCCTCTTATTTAAGAACTCCCAGGCTCACATTCATGTACAAAAAAACTGTTTTTTCTTGTTTTCTCATGTCTAAATATTAAAAATAATAGCCATATTTGTTGAGTACTGGTCTTAAAGGTGTTATAATCATTAACATATTTCACTTTTAAAGTGGAGTTTATAATATTAATTAAAGTCATAAAATCAGAGAAAAGAAACAAAGTATGGAATCTGGTGTGTGTATGTGTGTGTGTGTGTGTGTGTGTGTGTGTGTGTGTGTGTGTGTGTGTATACATGTGTGGTACTCCAGCTTCCTAATGTTACGACCCGTTAATACAGTTCCTCATGTTGTGGTGACCCCAACCATGAAATTATTTTCATCAATACTTCATAATATAATTTTGCTACTGTTATGAAATATAATGTAAATATCTGTGTCTTCCCATGACCTTAGGCCACTCAAAGTGGCTGAGACCCACAGGTTGAGAGTGACTGATTAAACAAATATACACATGGGTGCACTATAACATGAAGAAATGACAATGACAAAGGCTGAACATAGGATGATGGATGCAGGTGTTGGACCTGAGTTACAAACGAGGATATGAGACTTATTGTTGCTCTAGTTCTAGTTAGTCTAGTTCTAATTCCAATATGGATTTTTTTGTGATGAATAAGTACATAAAATGCATTTGATACTAAGAGTATAAAATTCTATGTAAATCTCTGCAGCTTCTATCCCGAATGCTTACTCTATATAGAAGTTTGTTGCCTTGTACAGAGTTTGGGTTGGGTTAATTTTGGTGTGTAGTATTTTTATCTATTTTCAGGGCTTTTAATAATATAGTTTATATAGCCGGGCAGTCGTGGCGCACGCCTTTAATCCCAGCACTCGGGAGACAGAGGCAGGTGGATTTCTGAGTTCGAGGCCAGCCTGGTCTACAGAGTGAGTTCCAGGACAGCCAGGGCTATACAGAGAAACCCTGTCTCGAAAAACCAAATGTGTGTGTGTGTGTGTGTGTGTGTGTGTGCTTAATTTTAAAATTCTGATCAAACTGTGGGGGAAAAGGAGCTACAAACTAGCTACAAACTAGTTACGACCCCTTCGGCAAACCTCTATCTCCAAAAAAAGTATTTACATTATGATCCACAGCAGTAGCAAAATTAGAGTTATGAAGTAACTGAAATGAAATAGTTTTATGGTCAGAGGCCATCACAACATGAGAGACTACTGAAAAGGGCCACAGCACCAGGAAGGCTGAGAATCACTGCCCTAGAGGCATTTCAGGTGCTTGGAACTAGCTCCTTGGCTGGGCTGCTCCCGCAGGACTTCATGGTTAGCCTTTCCTGGCTTAGCCCATGAGCCAGGACCCCAGTCTGGGGTAGAACACCTGTGCAAACCTGTCTTACTCACCCTGGAGATCCCCCCATCTCTGTGGCCTCTGCCCACTGAGTGCATCTCTGCCTCCCTCCCCACTCACCCTCTGAGTTCCATTCCACCATTTCTTCCTTCTCATCCCCACCCGGCAAGCAGGGACAGCTCTACCCTGTTGCCCAGGTGAGGTTCAGAGCCTGCTCCCTCGAGTTGCATCTACTGAGGGGCATGGCCAGCTCTTCCACTCTCCTCAATCTCAGGACCCCAGGGCCAGCTCTTCTGCCTGCCATGGGTGTCAAGGGATGGGGGGGGGTCTCACCTTTGGAGCACCACTGCCCAGCAGACAAGAGGCAGGACTAGCTAGCTATCCTGTGCATGAGCCCTTAGGGCTAGCTCACCTGCAACCCCACATCCAGGGCCAGCTCTACTGGTGAGCATAACCTGAGGGCATGAGAACAGGAAAGCCAGCCCTCTCAGGAAGTTCTGAAACCAGAAAGCCTCATCCCAAAAGTCAGTGAACAATAGATTATATCCAAATGTTTCAAAGAGAGTAAAAAATCTGACAGACCAGCGATGCTGTGAAGGAAGCAGTAGCAGGCTCAGCTGCCTTCCGACAGAGATTTAGCCAATTATAGAAAACACTTCCTTTGGCCCGAAAGCTGGTCATTGAATTAGCCCTGGGGTAAAGTAGGCTGTAACGCTAACCCCCAAAGGGCCGCTCTTCACTCCAAGGCCGGATTTCATCTTTAATTCGTAGATGGTTATCTGAAGTATGCTACCGAGAGGGTGGGAGGGCTCCCAACAAAAGCAGATCTCTCTCACTGAGGAGCTGGAGGCAGTTTTGGTCTGAACTTGTCCTTTCCCCTTCTGTCACATGGTCTGGGCCTCCCAGCCTGAACTCCGAGCCCACTGCAGCTCACTGAGAAGGTCTAAACCTGACTTACGTGTGTAACTGAGTTCTGCTGTGGCGAGGGGCATGGCTTGGATATTAGCAATTTCTTAACCATCTATGCACGTTGTGTTTCAGATAAAAGAGTAAGAATGTGAGCTACCATCATCTGGGAGTCCAGCTATCAATGCCCGTGGAAACCATCCATGGAGACCCCAAGTTCAATCTGCAGCATGACCACA
This sequence comes from Uromys caudimaculatus, assembly GCA_028551405.1. Lineage (NCBI taxonomy): Eukaryota > Metazoa > Chordata > Mammalia > Rodentia > Muridae > Uromys > Uromys caudimaculatus. The sequence goes on from CM052710.1 coordinate 79,565,622, forward strand.
TAGTTATTCTCCAGGAAACTAACATCTGGCTTTCATTGTTTAGTGACAACTCATTTGGACAAGACTTTGAGTAGGGTTTGGTTTTTTTTGTTTTGTTTTGTTTTGTTTTTTTCTGTTGCTGCTCTTTGTTTGGTGAGCCCAGGGTATACAGGGAACTGGTGTGGGGACAAGCTCATTGTAAACAAGAAGATATGTTTCTTTTTATTAAAAGACTGGATCCTGGATCTCTGAGGAATGCACACACCACCCACTTGTAAGCAAGGGGAAGAAGAGGCCCTGGAGAGGACACACAAAGCCCTGGGCAGCTCATAGGGAGACCATTTGGCAATTCCAGACTCAAGTTTGTGGTAGAGAGATTGGGACATCAATATAGAGTCACTTGGAAAATTCATATTTGAATTTTACAGGGGTGCAGGAGAATAAGACACCAGACCTTCAACACTACAGCTGTGGAGGAGAGATGGTGGCCCAGCTGCCTGGAGAACCCAGATGCACGTTCCCTCAAATCAGAGACAGTATAACTTAAAATAACAAAACTTATTTGTTCTTTGTGGGTTTCACACCATGCACCCAATCCCAACCACCTCCCCTTCCCTTCAGACCCGCCCTCCACTCTTGCAACCTCCTCCCAGCAGAGAACAGAGAAACAATAAAAATCTCATTGTGGAAGCTTGTGTCACAGTATGTCCCATAGTATACCCTTTTGTTCATACTTTTTTGGTTGTAAATGTTCATTACAATGGCTTGTTAGTCTTATACGAGGCCTCAGACCTCTGCTACTCTATCAATACTGGAACCTCACTGGAGCTCCTCTCAGATATCCTGTTGTTGCCCTGTGTCATGGAGATCTTGCAGTTTTGGATCTGTAGAACCTGCCCTTCATACACTCCAGGAGTTTATGGATGTGGGCCTGAGAGGTATCTGAGATGGCTAGCCTGCTGGCTTTCCAGTTCTCAGGCCCTTGAGGCAGCCTCACCAGCAACTCCCATCCCCCACTCCTCAAGCAGAGGCAGCTCTACTCTGCTGCCCTGATGAGGCGCAGAGCCCAATCCCTGAAGTTGCATCTCCTGAGGGGTATGGCCAGTTCTCCCACTCTCCTCAATCTCAGGACCACAGGGCCAGCTCACTGGAAACTCCTGCTCTCCCAAGCACTACATCTGGCTAGGGGTGGAGTCAGCTCTCCGGTTCTCATGCCTCCAGGTCTAGTTCTCCCATGATGCCTAGATGATGGATGGGGCCAGTTCTGTACAGCCCTTAGATATCAACATGTGGCAGCCTAAAGCAGCAATGTTCACCTGGCCTTTGGTGGTAACAGACCCCTGCTGCTGCAGGTCCATGAACCCAGAAATGACCCCCAGTGGCAGCACAGGCCAGGACCCTACCATGGTCCCTGGTGGCATCACCAGCTACTCGCATCAGGCTGTTCCTCGCTACCCTTAGTCTCTAGTTTTCCCTTTCTTCATTGTGCTCACATCCTTCTCTTTCTCTTTCTCTTCCATTTCTCCACCACTTACTTGCTCCTCTTAGTGGTCCCCAGGGTCTCTGAGAGTCTGGGGTTTTCTCAGGAGTGGTCTCAGGAGCGCTGTGTCTCGCTTGTGCATTAGGGTGCTGGGCAGCGTCATATCCGACATGGTCTGCACACGCCCCCAGGTCTCTGAACCATGACTAGTCATCTCAGGCTAGCTCCATGTCTGGGCTCCATGGTGCCAGTCTGATGGTTGTCTCAGGCTTGTTCCTCACCCAGCCTGCCAGAGTGGCTGCTTATGACAATTGTCTGTCTCAGGCTGACTCTTGCTGGGGCCTGTGGTCCCAGGCGGGATTTTTCTAGTCTCTGGCTTGCTCCTTCTTTTAGGAGCCAGCCCAGCTCTGTCTAGTGCTAGACTAGTGGTGGTCTCAAGTTAGCTTCCTGTCTGGGCCCCCTGGGGCTGGACTGGTGGTCATCTCAGGCTTGCTTTTTTCAGGAAGTGTTAGGTTACTAATCATTCAGATGTTCATAGGTCAAAGCACAGCATAGACACAGCCTCACTTCTGTCACCTATTGACACACATGTGACACAGCAGCCACATGAGCGACACCTCCAAGGGCAGGCAGTATACTTTTTTCTCTAAGGAACAACCGCGCCCCAAGCAGCCTCTGCTTGCTGAAGGCACTATACAAGTTTATCAAATGAATGAACCTGTGAATGGAACATGGTCTGGACGGTGGGGCTGACACCTACCTGAGGCCACAGCTCATTCAGAATAAACCCAGAATATCACCAACAGTCAGAAAAAAGGGAAGATTACCAGCTGAGCCACGGGGGAAAAGGATGCTTAAAACAAAAGAGCCACGATCCCTTACTAGAGATGGAAGGAAGCAATGTTCCAGTGTCCCATTCTTCAGCAAAGCATTCTGTAAAGAAGTGAAGCTTCAGCATGGTGTCTCACAGCCAAACCCACTCCAAGCCTACCTGGTTCACGGCAGAATGGGAAATGCTTTAGAAGGTTCAACAAGCAGAGAAGGAGCAGAGGTGTCGCCTCTGGACTGACTTGGAGGCCTGTTCATAAGCCATGCTCCGTTCTACCACAGGCCATTTGCATGTGCTCTGGGCTTATATCATTATGCTTTACACAATGCTTTTAATACCCGCATCACTACCTCAGGAAAGTTCTCCCTGGCCAACACTCCTACCACGTCAAATCAAACCCAGGATGGCTTTTGGCAGCTAGGCCTCCCCACATGGTGCTTGTTACAACTGTTATTTTCCATTCATTCCTTTGGACTCTTTGATCAACAACCCTCTGCACTGTCCAATACACTATGCGCTGACCACATGTGGCTACTTAAGTTAACTCAAATGAAATAAAATCTTTAATTCATCCCTTTGGCTACACTGGCCACATCTTCAGTCCTCAATAGCTACACATGGTGAGTGGTAATTATACTGGACGCTCCCACCCCCTAACTGCAGAAGGTTCTGTCAGACAGTGTTGCACTCAATAAAGACAAAATGGTCAAATGAATGGATCAGGAGACTAGTGTTTCCTGTGGTTAAGGAAGTTTTATTAATGCATGCAAAGCAATGTGAATCAGTACTACACAAGAGTCTCCTAGAACAGAATTATCCTCCTATGTAAGACTTGTAATGGTTGAGTAGAAGAGGCAATATTTATGTTGGGCTTTGAAGACTGGATAGGAGTTGGGCAGCAGAGAAGTACAGTGTTAAAAATAGAACAGACCCTGGTAGTGCCATGGTAGTAGCAAAGAGCGCTGTCCTAGTTTCTCATTCATTGCTCTGACAGAATAAGCCAGCAAAAAATAACTTTAAGGGACAATATGTCCACTGGCTTTCAAAACCAGGTTACAGTTCATCAGGGGTGGAGGTGAAGGCAGGATCCTAAAAACAAATCTAGAGTCAAGAGCAGAGAGAGAATGGATGCCTCCTGTTCAACCTCCTTTCTTGTTCTTATACAGCCTAGGATACAGTGCTAGGGAATGACGCTCCCCACAGTGGGCCTTCCAACATCAAACAGTGTAACTAAGACCCCCCCCCTTAGATATGCCCTTAAGCAACCCTAATCTAAACAATTCTTCATTGAGAATCACTTCCCAGGTGGCTCTAGATTGTGTCCAATTGACAGTTAAAACCAACCAGCACAAGTGTCATTGAGGGGAATAGATACATCATCATGAGTACCATGTAAATAGACCCAAGGAAGACTTTGGATGGCAAGCTAAGGGTTTAATTCACATGGAACTTCAGGTAAGAATATTGTGCACCTGCTATCGGCCAATGCTATGAGGCCCCAGCTCACATGTGTGACATCCCTGGGGTGTGACTCGTGCAATGATCCTCATTTATAAATAAAAACATGAGTTTCTATGGGTCATGTAGGGTCGAGTGAGCTGAGTAAGCTTCCACAAAGCCACATAGCCGAGAAGTGGTGACACTGTGGTCAGTGACATGAAGCTCTGAAGGCAAACGGAAGACAGTTGGCCTGGATCACCAGCCCTCAGCACAGGCTGGAGCTAATAAAAGAAGGCATGGAATTAGTGTGTGCTTTGAGGAAACGCCTCAAGCTGCAGAGAGGATGGAAGAAAAGGAGAGAGAGGAAGCAATGTGGAGAATTAGGCTTAGGACACTACAAGACTAGAGTGACTCCAGGTTCAGAATGGAGCCCAAGTGTACTCTGGGATGACCTTGAGCTGGTCTCTGACTCTGTGGGCTATGTCTTTTGCTCGATAGTAAGAAGGGCTTAATGAAGTAGATGATTCTTGTAACAGCTATCACATAAATACTAATGGAGGTTACTTAGAGGGTGATAGAGCTTGACCTTTTTCTCTAGGTTTTGGAAGGCCAAGATGACAGACATACTCTAGTCTGAACCCTGTTAGGATTTGACATCAAAAGGAAAGCTGTAGCTAAGAAAGGCACAAAGGTTCCTGGAAAGCTCTGGAAGGGACTGGAAAGGTAAAATGATACGGTAATCAAAGATGGGCAGTGCAGAGATTTGGGTGACACAGTAAGAATTCTCAGCCTAGACGGCCAGTTGAGAGCATGAAGGGCAGGGAGGCAGAGCTACCCTGGCGACTGCAGAGGAAGAGACGGTGCTGAGCTGTCCAAACTTCCAAAGCCAGCCCAGCCATGTCATGGAGTGCTCCTCCACCCCAAAACTATCAAGGTTCAACTCTCCACCTACTGAGGAGCTCATGTGGCATGGCTGCCAGGTGACTGCATATGGGCTCACACCTTAGACCCAACCAAACAGGCAGACAGCTGACTAACCAAGCCAGCCAGAGCTGTTCAGTTTCCCCGTATACAGCTAGGTCTCCCAGTACACGATCTGGAGACCAAGAGCATCGACATCGCGCAGGAGCATGTGGGAAATGCAGGATGGAATGGAGAGCTGGCTCTATCAGTCAAGTCCTTGCCTAGCAAGCCTAAGGACCTGAAATCAATCCCCAGAATACATGTGAAAGGGGGGAGGGGATGGGTCAATGGTGTGTGCTTGTAGTCCCAGTGCTGAGAGGCAGAGAGAGAGAGAGAGAGAGAGAGAGAGAGAGAGAGAGAGAGAGAGAGAGAGAGAGAGAGGGAGAGAGATCTGCAGAATTCACTGACCTGAGAGCGTAAACCAATCTAGCCTACATGGTGAACTCCACATGGCAAATTCCAAACTAGTAAGAGATCTTGTGAGATAAAAAGAAAGGAAGAAGGAATGATGTGTGTGTGTGTGTGTGTGTGTGTGAGAGAGAGAGAGAGAGAGAGAGAGAGAGAGAGAGAGAGAGAGACTTGGAGTTGTCCTCTGTTCTCCATGAGTACGCACGAACATAAACACATACACTCAGGCCACGTCTCAGATGCACTGAATCTGTCTGTCAATCACATCTCCAGGTGTCTCATGTGAACATTTGGACTTTCAGGTTAGAGCCTCGGCAGACAGACTGCTTAGTTCCGGTTGTGCATTTACTGGTTCTCTGAGCTCAGGCAGTGATTGAATCTTTCTAGGCGCCTTTCTTCATCTGGGTAAATGGGAAGGAAGGGAGCTACTGCGCTGGGCAGTTCTGAGGCGTCCCTGTGCATATGGAAGTGGTTAACCCAGGCGTGCGTGCAGCTGCTAAGTGTTGAGCTGACGCTAGCGATGGTTATTGAAAACGTGGTGCTCAAGGCCAGAGGCAGAATAATGGTCCACTTGGCTACTCTTTAGGTAACAAGTCGTTCATGAAGGCATGAAATCGGTAAAAATTAGGAGGAGAGGAGGCTTCCCAGATACAATGATTTATCTCTCAAAGCTTTAGAGACTCCAGCCCTCGGAGCACCAGAACTACCTCTGGCCCACCCTCCTGGACTGCAGGCGGTTCAGGACAGTAAGATTAGGCCCAGAGCCAACATCAATAGTGAAATAGGCTCCAATCACTCTTCTGATAAGATCAGCAAACACAAGGGCTGCAGCCGTAGGGCCCATTCCCCGAGGACAGGAGCATTAAGGAAGAGTGTCTCTGTAGGCTTGCCTGGCAGAGGCTCAGGACCAGAAGAACTGAGAAAGAAAGACCACCCCAGAGCACCACTGGTCCCTACTTCCAGCAGAGGTGCTGGCACTGGCTTAGTCACACACTGCAGGGACCCAGGAGCCAGGGCAGCAAGACTCTGGTGAGCCTCCCACACCATGGCACTAGCTCCCTGATTTATAAGTTTTAGCTGACTTAATCCTCCCCCCACCTCCGTCCAAGGGCCAGACCCTATCAGTTCATCAATAGCTGGGAAAAGCCAAGGCTTTGAGAGCTGAAGATACTGCCCACAATTCACAGCGCTACTTAATGGCATACACGGTGTTTCTCCCTATATCTGTATCTTGGTGATCAAGATCACTTATTGGCTGGCTGGCTTGTGTGTGAGGGTCACCTGTGCTGCTCAGAGAAGGCTGAGTGGGAATGAGCGTCCATGGTGGGATTCCTGGGCCCAGTCCGTGGCTTCTCAAGGAGATGACAGGCAGTTTATCACTGTATTATGACAGTATCACACACAAGCATCGGCCAACAACAGTGTACTATGAGAGCTGCGTGTTCACTCTGAGAGCCTTCTGAGACCCTGACACGTCCCTAGCTACTTCCCCTCAGTGCGCTGCTCCGTGTGTGCTCAGCCCTGTATGTCATGAGCTTCTGCTGCAGCGGAGGTTCTCACCCAGCCCAGTCCGCAGCCCGTCTCAGCATCCTCCTCACCCAAGCTGTACCTCTCCGGATACGGACACTCAGCTCCTAGCCCTGTGGAGGCACGCACAGCAGTCCCACGAAGGCTGCACAAAAAGGATGATTACTCAAATCAACCAGTGTAAACAAGTCCTCTCAAAGGGTTTACAGCATCCTGGATCCTGGACAAGCACTGGGGGTATATATTTTTCAGCTACGGGACTTTTCTACTTTCTTCAGCCTCACCAAAATAACGATTATCCTCTACACCTATGGCAGAAGCTGTTTTTGAATGACAGGTGACCTATCTATTTCTTCTTCTCTTCCTTCCTTCTCCCATTTCCTTTCTTACTCGCAGGCTCCCTGTCCCTTCCCTTTCTTCACTCCCTCTCTTCCTCCCAGATCCCGCCCTCTCCTTCTTTTCTCTAGTTTGTAGAAGAAAATACCTCCTCAGAGCACATAACAGAAAGGAGCTAGTGTGTAATTTTGAAAGGAGAACCAAGACCCAGATAAGTGAATGCTATTTTCATGCCTTTTACTGACTTCTAATCCTTGCCGGCCTTGCACCATGAATAGGCAATATGCTATCTTTTTCCACTTGCACATTAGTCAACAGAGACAATAAAAAACACGTGTACTCGGCCAGAGAAATATGACTTGTCACCTGCCTACTCCAAGGGAGCCCATCAAATCGATTCAGTTCCCTAAAGCAGGACACAGGTATCAAATAACATGGGACACGCCCATCAGGACAGATACAGTGGCTCTTTCTTTCTTCTACTCATCTTCTTTCTTTCTTTCTGCTCTCTGAGCCTTTATCAGCTCCTGCTTCCACCTCTCAGTCTCACTGGTCTGGCTTCTAGTGAGAATGTACTTTGACCCTGAGGCATACCCCCTTAGGCTTGTTCTTAATAGAGGTTGCTGCAATCCCCAAAACAAGTGCTCTTGCCCTAGGCACTGCAAGGGGCCGGGATCTCAGCAAGTGCTTTCTCCTTTGGACCCAGGTCCCTATGTTCTAGCCGGAGGCTTCCTTATGTAATCAAATAAAGCTCTTGTAAAAAATCTTAATGGCAAAAGCGAATCACAGACCAGGTTCAGAGACCTGGCCCACACCACCAGAAGAAAATATGACGACTCAAAGTGAATATGGCTCAGAAAACTAGCACTTCCCCTCTGATCAGGCTGTTTTGTTTATATACTTCTTATTCCCATTCAACAGGCTGCCATTATGCAAGCGCCAATAAACCAAGCAGAATCACGGACACAATGTATCACTGTTCAGCACTGCCAGAATTGGGACGTAAAGACCACTTAACTCGGAGCAAAATCAGGGAGCCCACAAATTATCACCACAGAGATGCCAAGGCCACATTCAGCTATTCACGACACTCAACAGCATTACACATCTGAATGGGTTTAAGGCTCCTCAGAGAGGCGCGTGGGGGGTTGATGGCTGCTACTATTGCAGGCACTGGTGGCCACTAACACTCTCCTCTAGGGCTGTGGCAGATTAAATCAGCATTCCCTGTGCCTCCAGATTCCTTTCTAGCTCTATTGCTTCTTAGGCCTCCACCTACCATCTCCCAGTGACAGGGCTGCATTTTGCCACATCTTAGGTGTCTCCCTCTCAAGGATAACACAAACTGGGATGTGTACAGTTCATCGGGAAGCTATTTCTTTCTCCATATCGCCTGCTCACCCAGAGAGTCAAGGTTATAGGGGCGTGGGTTATATCTTAATGTTACTATGGTGCACACTCCGGGAAGTACACAAGGACGTGTGTGAGAGTGATTTCATTAAAAGTCCATTATGGCTTGGCTGTGTGGTGAGCCGTGCAAGCTAATGACCAGGTATTGTCAAATACTCAAAGGCTCTTGGCTTACGTCCCTGAATAATAAGCTGACTTGCTTCGGGGGGGGGGGGGATGGATGGATGTTCAAGTACACTTAGGATGGCAGTGTCAGAGTTTTAATCATGCAGATATCATCTTGTTATCGTTCTTCAGTATCATCTAAATTATTTAATAGATAAATAAATAAAACACAGGCAGGGAAATTAATGTGCATTTTTTTTCATAAGAACATTGAGTGTAGCCTCATTCTAAGAAAAGGTATATAGCAGGCTATGCACTTAAAAGAGTTTTATTTAACACACATCTGAAACACACACACACACAAACAATCCATACAAATGAAAATACTGCACACTTGTGTAGCATGCTACGCTACACCTCAGAGCTTGGGAAAAAACCACAGTAACACAGACTTTGATGGAACACTGTGACTTTCTTTTCCACCACTGCCAACAAGGAATCTTGTGCTCAACAGATGTTCACTATTGATTTGCTGACTATCGATTCGATCTCTGCTGACAATTATTTGTCAGGACTGTGATGAATGGGGGGGGAGGATCTAAGCAAACAAATTTCCCTCATATCTAGGCCTCGAGACTTAGAGCTACCATGTAAACATCTTTGCTCTGATCTTCTTGATTTAAGCACCAGGGTGTAAAGAAACTGAGAAAGTTAAGCCACAACTTACTTTTAGCCAAAACAAGCAGGATAGCAAAAAAAGTGATGGAGAGATTCTGCCTTATGGTCCTCTAGGGGAAGTCTGGAGCCTAACACCCAGAACGTTCATGTGGAGGCAGAGGACTGGCTCAAGGATGAGCACTGCAGCCACTGTCACCAACAGAAGCACCAAGAATAGTGTCGGAAACCCCCAGCCAACCTGATCACAAGCGGTTCTTAACAAAACAGCCAAAGCCTGGGAATTCATGCACAGAGACAAACAGGCGAAATGGCAAAGTCTGCCTCTCACAGGAGATACTGAGCTACATGGAAAAATTCCATACCCCAGTTCAAAGGGGCAGTGTGATCCAATAAATTTAGCTGCATGGGTTATTAAAAGCAATTGTATACTCAGCCTGAATGTTTTATGCTTGTGTCTTTCCCATAGCTGAAACACATGTGAAAGCAGGGGGGAGTTCCCAGGGAGCTCAGTACCCATTTTGATTGCATCTGACATGCTATGTGCCGGGATGAAGGATGCTTTCAAGGCTGACTTGTTGCCTGAGATCTGCAGAAAGGATGTTTTAGAATAGGATGTCTTCAGAAAGACCATACAAGTAATTGAATCGGCAGCCAGCCAGAGCAGGAACGGTTCCTTTTGTTGGCTCATTGTAACACCTCATCTTACCAAAAAATGTCTTCTTAGAGACTGAATAATTCATGTGCTCTTGCTAGTTGGGTTTAGCAGGAAGATGTCCTACCAAGTCAAAGAAAGGTGATAGAGATGTCCCTTTAGGGATCAGTGCAAATCAGAGTCCTGCTGATGGCGTTTAGCGCTCTCCAGACCTTGATCCTCAACCTGTGTGATCTCAGGGTCAGAGAGACACCGAAAGGCAGAGCTCAGGGGCTAGAAAGCATTGCATCAGAGATCACATACACAGTCTCTCTTCTCTTTCTCCTTCGGCTTCTAAGAGAGACCTTTGCAGATGAAAAGGGTTTTCAAATTCCAAAAATGATGTACAAAATGAGTCCTTGTCAAATAAATCAACCAAGAACAACAAATCCAGCAACGACTTTGTTTTTTTTCCAAGGACTGGCTCAGAGCTGTTTCTGTAGGAATGCCTGTGAATCTTTCTTCCGGATCATCTGCGACAGTATCACAGAGGACAGGGAGGAGGAGGCTGGGGAAAATGAGGAGCAATAGAGGTGGGTGCTTCATCTTTGGCTCTGTCTTCAGAGGCCATTTACACAGTAGAAAGAATAGTGGGCTTTTGACTTTGTAATCATACCTCATTTATTACCCAATTGGGAAGGAAACACACAGGGAAAAGATGTATACACATAGGTGAGGGGTGGCAAGTTCATTACCTTAAGGGTACGGAGCGTTGCTTTTCGATCTGAATGCTACCGCACACATCAAGGAGATTTTGCATCTTGGCTTTCTTACTGAGAAAGTGGGAGGATATCACCATGAACTCCATGCAACCACAGTAAGGATAAAATATGCAGACACACGCAAGCACACCCTAAGAGGACACTATAGAAATCAGACAGTAAGAAATTCCTGTGATAAGACATTGCCTGGGGGGGAGGGGCTCAAAAGCTCCCACCCTTGACTGATGAGCTATTGACAGTTGATGGCTTTTGGGACAGAGTCAGTTCTCTTTAGGACTGCGGCCAACCACACTCTAGTAGATGGCCCTACACCCATGACTACACGGGTCCCATAAATTGGACTCAGAGAGTCACTAAGAGAGAGAGATGGAGGAGAGAGAGATGGGAAGGGAGGGAGGGAAAAAAGAGGGGAGAGAAAGACGAAGGGGGAAGGAGAGAGAGGGAAAGAGAGAGGGAAGGAAGGAAAGGGAGAGGGGGCATGAAGTTGGAAGGGGGCGGGGAAAGTGAAGCTGCATCTGGGAGGAGTTAAAGGGACTAGGGGATGGTCAATATGATCAAAATTCATTATATTAAATTCTCTACGAACTAATAAAATATTATATGAAAACAGATTTCCCAGTTTATTATATAATATAAATACATGCTGTATTTACTATTTTTTTCTACCTAGCTACAAATGGTTTTATACAAAATACAAAATAACACTTAAAATCCACTTATTATATCTGGCATAACTAATGCCTCAATAGCAAATGCTGCTTACAAGGATGTTTAAGAAAACGCATTGTTGGGCCTCTCCTCCGTCCAAAATTCTCACACCTATGATCTGACAGGTTTGAAAGCACAGCCTGGAACAGTCAAGGCTATCCTAAAAGAAATGCTTTATCGGTGGGTGTGTCTCACTGTGAGAGGAGAATGGGGGTCATAAGGAAGAAACGTATAGATAGGTCTTCTCATTCCCACCATGAGGTGGGTGGAAAGGGGTGAGCTAAGTAATAAGAAAGCAAATCTTCCCTAACATGGAGATATAAGAACAACAGGGTCCAGGGGTCTGGCCAAGTTGGTTGACGTTCTCACTGAGACTCCAAGGCAGGACATGGCTCTCAGTCTACAGCATTAATGTAAGCAGCTCCTTGACAGGTAGAAGTATATTAATATTGTACAACCAGTGGCCTCCGATGAGGAATATCCAACAAGGTTGACAAGTTCCAATCCAACTTTACTAACGTTAAAAAACAAAAGACTGGACCATACTGAGGGCCGCCATCTCAGAAGGATGTGAGAGAGACACAATCGGGCCTTCGGTCAGGGAAGGCTTCTCTGAAGTAAGTCAGCAGCTGAGCACTGAAAGATGATGACACTAGTAAGAGAGAACCGTGGGCGAGAACTCCTGACAGGGGGCAAGTCAGAGTGAGGGAGAGTGATGCTGGAGACGGTGGCAAGAGCCAGGTCCCTCACAGAGCATCATGGCAAGGAAGGGAAGCTTGACTCTGGTAGCCTAGGGAAACCGAGGGCAGGATTCAAGCAGTCTATTTTGGAATGTCCACTGTAATGGCTCTGGTGGGGAGAACACTGTCCATGAAGCCAGAGTGGACGCAGTCAGGGAAGAGAGGTCTGCTAGCCCTCAAATATTAGATGCTGCCAGAGATGAGAACAGCAATGGTGATGGAGGCCTAGAGACACAGAGTCCAGAGGGCGTAGGTGGCCCCACCCACTGCTCTGAAAAGGCAGTTTCCTCTAGCCTGATACTCTGAATTCCCATCGCCATCCCACTCACCACTCCAAGCTGGGCATCTTGGGGTGCCTTGGGCTGCAGGTCTGTTGCAAACCAGAGCTCTTGTGGAGCAATGGTGAGCAAAGGGTGGCAGGCAGGCTTATACAGGAGAGCGTCTCCTGCCTTTGAGTGACAGGACACATTCCTCAGGAGGGGAAGCTGAACCCTGCCCTACTTTCAAGATAGAAGAAACATGGTTTTAAAGTACTTTCCCCTACTGGCAGGTAACTCCTCTTCCTTCTGTTTCCTCATCTGTAAAATGTTGGTAATACCACTTGTATTGAGAAATAAAGTCAGGCACTGCACAAGTCGCCACATGCAATGGCTGACAAGGACAGGTATCTCATTAATCCCAGTATGAAGCCTCTATTCCGCAGGCCAGGTGGAAGCTGTGGTCTCCTCAGTCTCATTTCCCACCTTGTCAACATCTACAAAGCAGACAGAGGTTAGGTCTTAGTATTTTTAAGTTCTCAGAACAGATTTACTTTAATTTTTGGCTACAACCTAGACCTAAATTTCCTCAGATATCTGTAAGATGGGATGCCAGAGAAAGAGCATTTTACGTGGTGCAACAGGTGAATGCCCAACAAGATGCAGTCAATCTTCTGCATCTACAGATGCTACGTCAACACATTCAAGCAAATTTAGCACAGAAATGCTTAGGGGAGAAAGATATGAGTTTGCTAAAACACGTCCAGACCCTTCTCTCGTCATTATTCCACGAGCAATAGAGTATAGCAACCATTTACAGGTCATTGCCTTTGCATTGGCACTATAAGTAATCTAGAAAAGATGTGACACATATTAGAAGATGTACATGAGTCCAGATGAATGCTACACCAGTCTATCTCAGGGACTTGGGCATATGCAGATCTTAGCATCCACAGAGGTCCTGGAACCAACCCTTGGTGGATGCTGAAGTCTATGAACGCTAAGCCTGGGCCAGCAGTGGTTCACCAGTGATGTCTCCTGAATCCTTACTTTCTTTGAGTACTTCCTTTAGTCCTCAAGCTTAGAAGAGTGGACTTGCTTGGACAAGGCTGTCCCAGACATTAGTAAATGTCCAAGACCACGGGTAAATGGGAGGTATGGAGGTCCCAGGACAGAGAAGTGCTTCTGGAATAGGGAATGACGAGGGACATTCTAGATGGCCTCTGGCACACGTAAGATGCACAGCTCTTCGTATTGATGAGCTAGAAGATAGCTGAACAGTTCCTTCTTGACCTGTACATGCTTACATTTTTGGCAGAGATTCCCTCTACTAAATTACAGCATTTAAATCTGATAACCAGAACGATGTTGTAATTTATATGTTATGTGGATTACAGTTATGGACTTGGATCCTGTGCTTTGCTAGGCACTTGGAATGCATCTGTGCAGATGGAATGATGAAGACATTGCCTAGGCTTCCCACTTGGCCTGTGGGGGATCTGAAATTCAGTGGAGGTTACCCGAGGACTCAGCCTACTCCTCTTTACCATGCTAATCTGCAACAACAACTAGCGTTCTACCAATATTAGTGGGTAGCGCTCTGTGATCTTCTGCCAAGGACATCAGTCCCAATTTTGTCTTGTTTGATCCTCTAGAGTCACGTCTGAGGAAGTGCTCAGGTTCCCAGTGGAAAGGCTGATGGCATGTTCTTTCCAGCTGTGGCCACAGTTACCCTACTTAACCCATTACAAATGGCACATTTCTACACTACTGTATAAAGGTCTCTAGTGGGTACATATATCAAATAAATAGAGCAGTACAAGGACCGATCACACAAATTTAATTACATTTTATTTATTTATTTGCTCCTGGGAAATGAGTCTGGCAGTACTGGGAAGAAGTTGTTAGGTGAGGCTTTGAGGAAATTGCTAGAAGAATCTTGGGAAGGGAGATGGAGGCCAGAAAGACTTCCCCCAGAGAGGGGCCCTGCCATTTAAGAAAGATTTCCTGAAGACGAGCAGGCCAAGGCGCACACACGGAAGGCCCCCAGACTGTCCAAGGTGACAAAGAGTGAGGGATGTCAGGCAGGGACTGTGAGTAGGGGACTGGAGTGGTCATGGATAGCACAAGTGCTTAGCAAGCATGAAACCCCAGAGAGAAAGGGGGGATGAGAGAGTAGAAGGGAAGAGGGGGAGAGGGAGGGAGATGAAAGAAGGAAAGAGGAGGGAGGGGCAGATAGGGGAGAGCAAAACAGGTAGAGAGAGGAAGAGAGGGGGAGGGAAAGAAGGAATGAGGGAGAGACAGAGAGACAAAGATCCCTTTCCTCTGAAGCAAGAGCTGACCTGGACTTGTTTATTGAGTCTGTCTCCCAGAAGCCCTCACGTCTGAGACAAGCCTTTGACAACACACATTTCCCTTGCTCTTGTCTCAGGCGATTTCATTCCCAAGCACCTCAAAACAAAGTAGAACACTCAAAATATAAATTAAAGAAGGAAAAGAATATTTAAACAGCCCGGAGTGTCTTTCTTCATTTTCTTCCTCTGAAAACTTGCAGCCAACCCCCTAGTTAGAATCTTAATTATGGAATTCTCATTTGTATTATGTGATTTATTTAAAGCCCCATCTTTCCAAGAGAATAAAATCCAGGTTTTGAAGCAGCCACCTCTCAAAACAATTTATTCTTCTCCACTGACTAACTTCTTTGGCCAGCAATCCTGAATTTATAGTACATTATGCCAAAGCAAAACACTTTAATAACTTAATCAAACATTTAAAATCCAGCTCACAGCCATATAATATACAGCAGCAGTTCTCTCAGATCCCTTGCTAAAGGTCAATTACCATTTTTATTCCAAACATCCACATCTTAGAGAACACACACACACACACACACACAAAGAGAACATTTGAAATCCAAACCTTGGCTGATATGTACCCAATCTTACAACCATTCTACTGTAAACCATGAAGACTAATCCTTCAGATATTCTTAGCAAAGAAAATGGGATATATAAAAGAACACAACCAATGAGATTAAAGTTATTTTCATATTGAAGATATTGAGGGGAAGGGTCTGAGGCCAGCTTTCATTAGGTCATGTGACTGTACAGAAGGAGACAGTGACAAAGATAAAATGACAGCATGCACCATCTAGTCCCCTCTTGGCATTGACCAGCAGATGGATGTTTTCTGGAAACACCTCTCCTATCAGAGAAAGTAAACTTGCCTTCATGTCTTTTAAAGGAGAATTATGTGTTTCATCACCATTTGATGGGAGAACAAGGCAGGGATGCCAAGCTGGTGACTATTCAGCATGAAGTGCTGGCCCCGGAAAAAAGTCAATCAACAAAAATGCAGTCATTTGCTCGTCTACATCAAATAACTTTCTCTCTTTCTCCTTATTCATCTCTCTTGGCCTGTGAGGGTGATGTGAGCCCCAATGCTTCCAAGCACTCTACGTGGTTCATCTAATGGCCTCTGAGAAGGGATTAATGGAGTATTTGCCAATTTGCATTCAGCAAGAATTTAAGGGAAGGAGGGAATGAAGCCAAGAGAAGGTAAGAAAGTGAGGGTGTTGAGGATCTGTACCCATGAATGACCTTGAGGTGACAGATAGGACCTTTTCCAGTCTCACACCCTAATGTGATATTCGTGGAGTAAACATATGACAGAACCTGGTTCCAGTGGCCAGTGGCATTGTCCACTGTTGGTCTTGTTTATGGAGATAGAACCATCAATCAAGGCAGATATTTCTCATGCCTCTCTTCCATGATAACTTCAGAAACAAGACGATTTTAAAGCCCATTCTATGGCCTGAAGAGAGTGTCCAGCAGTTAAGAGGACTGGCTGCCCTTACAAAAGACTGGGGCTCAGTTCCTGGCACCCACATGGTGGCTAACAACCATCTGTTACTCCAGTTCTGGTGGATCTGATATGGTCTTCTGGCCTCTGTGGACATAGCACACACGTGACCTATACAGGCAAATCACTCATGAATATTAAATGAAAAGAGTAAACAGGCAGATCATTCATGAGTATTAAATGTAGAAAGTAAATCTTGAGAAAAACAGAACAACAACAAAAAGGCCATTCTACTCAAGGGTCACTACTCCTTGAACCATAGGTGGTCCTCCAGGCTACTGAGAAAGTTCCCTGATATTTCATGGATGAGAAGTAAAGTAAGTGGTTTTATTCAGTTTGAGATGAAGATATCTCCCAAATTCTCTAGTCTATGTCAATTTTTAAACATTAGTAGTTAGCTAGTAATCACAAAGACCCTAACCAAATCAGCGCATAGTCCAGAAACTTCTAGAAAAGAGTCGCTGGAGTTCTTGCCCTTTCCTTTACCGGAAGCGCTCAGGAGCATTAGCTTTTGCATGATGGTGGTGGCTTTCCATGTTCCTTCTTGACTCTGAAGACTTCCGTTCAAACGCTGATGAAGCCTTCCTGACCTCCCGTGGGCACCTTCACATACCCCACACTCTCAAGGGTTTGGTGTCCGCCTGGCTGAAAGATACGTGAGTATACAGCTGCCCGCCTAGAGCACTGTGGGTCCTGAAAGACAGTCCCAGGGTCTCCTCTTACAATCCCAGTGCTAACAGAGTACTTAGTGGGCAGCAGCTGCTCGGTTGATGTAAGCAAACTGTCTGATGCACAGGCTGACAGCACTGCCTGCTGCCCCTCACTAGGGGCGCATGAGCTGCTGTGGGCTCTTTCTGAGCGGGAAATTGCTGGAAAATGCCCGCAGATGAAGATCCCTGTCTTACAATTTCTCAGAAACATATAATCAGTCTTTCTTTTCCCCCAGCCCTGCCTCAGAGGCTACGGCAAAATGCTTTTAAGCCTTTACTATGAGCCAGACACCCTTTAAATGCTACCCATCTAGTTCTCCCAGCTATGTGATATAGATATATGGGTATTTTATAGACAAGGCACCAAGGCTCAGAAAGGTCTGTTCATCTGCCTGAGGTCCAACAGCCAGTGAGCGTGGGCTGGGACTCCAGGACCCACGTTCTCAGTGACTGACTGTACTTCTCTCCCCGCACCCCACCCCGGATGTTTACAATCTTCCCACAACGTGGCCAGTGCTTCTGCTTTCTTCTGGAGAGAGACAGCTTCCGGACGACACCTGAAGGTTCTACGTGCTTGAGGTCTTCCAACAACTTCTCCCTCACCATTTTGGTTCACTCGGGGATCCCACAGGGCTGCTCCGCGGAGGCCTGCCAGCTTCCTCACGCCCTACCCATCCCCCATCCCGATTTTAAGTATCTTACTATGTGCATGCTCTCCATTTAGATTTGACAATTGTTTTTTTCCCTCTCTTGTATTTGTTTCCTTTACCGAGCCATTACGAAATGATTTTAGACCAAAACACTTGATGCCTAAAGCTGATAACATGCATTCCCCCAAACTGAGGCTTTCTCCTACCTACCATTACTGCACTTACATTTAATACTTATGTGCACATTTTCCCAGTTATGTGTCTTCCCTTCCAATTTAATATTCCTAAGGGCTGAAGCGAGTCTATTACAAAACTGGGATTTTTTTTAAAATTAAAAACTAATAAAATAAATCAACTGAAAAGCAGTCACCTTCCGTGGTGCATGGCGTTGGTAGCTTACAAACCACAGTCCAAGGGGCTGATCTTTGTAAATGTGGGGTAATTTAAGGGTGGGCAATGAAGGCGATACATTTTTTGAGTGAAAAGCCTGTTCATGATTCTGATTTAACAACAATGATCAGGTTCTAATCATGGTATTGAATGAGGACAAATGAGAAACAGGCCACATTCATGGGCTGCTGGTTGTCTGGCTTCTGAGTGGTCAACAGAGGCGTATCAGACGCATTGGCGTGGGTGGGGCAAGCAGGCTCTCACCACTGGGCCGGAAGAGAAGCCCTGCAGTCATTTAATGAAGGAATATATTTGCCACCCATGTGCATTTAAATATACATAATCTATTTGTATCACAACTAATTAAAGAGTGGCTAGGAGCTCTGGTTAGGGTTAAATACACCACAGTTTTTCCTGTTCTTTGGAAAAATATCAAAAACCAAGGCAACTCATATTTTCAAGCCCTGCATGCTGCATTAAAATTTCATGCAAGTCAAATTCCTCTCCAGCCTGCTTCCTTTTCTGTAAAAGGAGGAAATTGGATAATACAGTATCTCCGTCTCCTTCCAGCTCCTGGAGCCTGTGTTTGCTTTCCCAGCACAGGGATCCAGAATAGCCATGGATTCAAGTCCCACGTGGCAAGTTATTTTAACTTCTGATCTCCAGAATATGATGGTTAAAATAAAAATGTAAAGATACATTTGAAAATGTTATCAGTATTTACATATCCATCACTTAGATTCCACTAATGATTTTCATTTCATTATGTATTTCTATTTTTTATGGAACCATTTTAACGCAAACTATAGATATCGGGACAAGGACCTCTAAGGAGAACAGTAGTCCTTTCAAAAAATTAAGAACGATCGTCTATGGACCTAGAATACCATTATCACACTGAAAATCAATGGCACTTCCCCAGTGTTGTAACACTCCATGTTTGGATCGCTCTCCAAGTTTTATTTCATACAGTCCTTCCATTGTGAGTTTGGTTTTTCTATCTCTTAAGTTTCTTTGAAATTATTTTTGAAGTATAATTTGCCAATCAAAATTGTACAGCCTGAAGAATTTCTGTGCAGTGAAGACCCACAAACTCTCCACTCTAGTCGAGTGAAGGCACACCCCCCCCAAATCCTAATGCCTCTTTGACTCACCATTCTATACTGCTAACCACGTCCCTGACTTCCTACAGATCAGTTTTGATCTGTTTCTAAATTGACTTAAATGGAGTTACTTTCTATATAGCTTGTTAGCCTACCTTTGTCAGTCACTGTGCTTCTGAAATGCATTGTGTCCTGGTAGGTAGTAGTATTGTCCTGTGTGTCTTTATTTCCACTTTGATTAGCTGATTCCACTGAAGGAATGCAGCGCCGTCTCTATTTACAGTCGGTGAGCATTTGGTTTGTTTCTAGTTTGTGGCTATCACAGGCAGTGCTAATACGAACACACTTGTATCTGCCACATTGTGGGGGACAGGCTCAGGAACAGAACTGTAGGATCTTGGACTATGTATACATCCCGATGCACTTCCTAGTGTCAGCATTCCAGAATAACTGTAGCAATTACTACCACTGTGAGATGTAACCAAAGTGCTCGTGTCATTAGTCCACACCTAGGATTGTAACTTTTAGCCAGTCTCAAGAGTGACTCACACACTGTGATTTATTCCACGGCCCCCTGAAGATGAAGCAACTTTATGCATCATGGCTAGCCATTTGGAGACCTTTGCGTGCATTGTATATTTACAGTTCTTAGCCACTGCGATCGCTCTCCCCGTCTCTCTCCCTCTCTCCCTCATTAGTTCTCTCCACACCCACATGCAGACCATGTAGAATAGGTCTTGAATCTACTCCGAAGGGAGTTGGTCAGCTTCCCCCGAGTCTCTTCTGCTTTCCAAATAGTTCCATCACCCTCCATGTGTAACCCTCCCTCACCCTGTACCCTCATGTCCCCAAGTCCCCTCCCTCCCTGACTAAATCCTTCCATCTGCAGGGTTCCCCATCTTTACTCTCTTTTATCTATATCCTACGATCCCCTTTCATTTAGGTAGCCTCTTTCCTCCCCCAGTTCCTGCCTTGCACAGACACTTTGTTAGACACACCACACTAAAACGTTGAAGCTAGGATCCTCAAGTGAGAGGGAAGATGCGGCTTTTGTCCTTTGGGGCCTGTATGACCTCACTTAGGTTATTCTTTTCCAATTTCACCCATTTTCTTGCTAACTTCCTTGTTCTTTATAGCTGAGTAATATCCCATTGTGTACCACACCTTCATTACCCAGTCACTAATTGTTGGGCATCTAGGCTGCCTCCCTTTCCTAGCTATTGTGAACAGAGCAGCAATGAATAGAGATGAGCAGGTATCCCTGAGATAGGGCATACAGTCCTTTGGGGCACATGCCCCGAAGTGCCATAGCTGATCATATGGTAGTGGTATTTTTAGCTTCTTAAGAAACTCCAGATTGATTTTCAAAGTTTAGTCCCTTTCTTTGCCAGGATGATTGTCTTCTTATTGATTTGTAGGCAATCTTATGAATTCTCAGTGTACCTCTGGATCAATCACCAACATCTCTACTTCCAAAGATACTTAGAATATCTTTACTTACAATATCTCTATTTATACTGTGACACATTTTTTTTCTGGCTTTGTAATAATGTATCCCACATGAACAAATGTTACCTGCTAACATGGGAGCAAAGTACAACTCTTCATTCTTTAAGTTCAGAGCCCTCTGTGTCCTAGTTAGGAAGTATCAACTGCCTCAAGGCTATGAATATATCCTGTTGTTTTCCAGAGGTGAGTACTCTGTCCTTCACCTCTAAATCCACAGTCCACTTACAACTGATTTTGTGAATGCCAGGAGGCAGGTTGTCAAGACAGTTTTTCATCTGGATATTACACTTCTCCAGCACAACTTATGTATCAGAAATGGTTATTCATAATCGCTTCACAGTTACCATCTTTTCCAAATCCAGCACGGCTCTACACCCAAGTCTTTAAGACCACCTCATCTCCAATACAAATTTTAGGATGATCTTAACCATTTGCACGGCAGTCTCCTGGCAGCTGCAGGAGGGCTGTGCCGATCCATTTGGCTGGCGATTTGAAGAGACCTCCCAAGTTCTCTGCTTTTTTCCTCGGGCCTCTAACACTGCTCACACGAGCAGCCACCTTTAATTTTGCAGTGTGAGGGTACTGCACATCTTTCATTAGACCTGTTCTTAGACAATTAATGTTTCTAATGACATTACAAAAATGACATGAAGAACCTCTAATGATCTGTTGGTGAAACACAGAAAACTGGGTTGATTTTTATAGGGCATTAACATTGTGTCCAGTGAGCTTCAGAATTGACAGCGACTCTGAAACTTTACTTGCAGATTATTTTGTATGTTCTGTGTACGTGGTCACGGCCTCTGGGTGTGATGCCCTTCATTTATTTTCCTTGCTTACACGATCTCCCCTGCTCGCCCATCTTTCCTTCCTTCGTCTGTTTTTTGTTTTGTTTTGTTTGTTTTCTTTTTCCATAGCTAAGACCAAGAACAGAGATCATGCCGGAGGCAATCTGCTTTACCTAGAAAACTGGCTTATGGTATCTCCTCATTAGCCATGGGCTTTGTTGTTTGTTGTTGTTGTTGTTTTAAGTTCTGTTTTGTCCTTGTGGATCAAATGCTTTTCAGTCACAAACCAATTCTGAAGTCTACTAAGAGACTTTTCTTTATCTGAGAAAATGAAATGACTTCTCTCATTTATTCTATAAATATGATGAATTACACTGTTAGTTCTGAACCAGAACAACTTGACTTGTTCAGGTCATAGACTACAGCATATGAGGAGAGACCCTGATTTCTCCCGTTTGGTGTCTCTAAACACATCAGGTTCTTAGAATGCTGTCAAATGCTGTCTAAACTACAATATAGACTTTGGATGTCCAGCCAAGTCTTGTATACTAATTCTTGATCTCCAGCGTAACATTATTGGAGGTGGTAGAACCTTAGGATAGGGCTAGTGCTAGCACTCAAGGTCATTCAGAATTGCTCTTGAAGGTAATTGTGAGACATAACCTCTCCCTTCCTATCCTCACACCTACTTTCCTTTGTGTTTCACACAAGGAGAAGTTTTGGTCTGCCATCCTCTCCTGCTAGGATATGTGGCCTTGCTATGGGCCCATAAGCAAGATCAACCAACCATGGCCTGGAATTTCCCAAACTGTAAGCCAAAATAAACCTTTCTTCTTTGTAAGTTAATAACCTTGGGCATTTTGAGATAACAACACGACTTAGAAAAAGGAAGGAAGCATTTAGAACCATGGAGATCACTCCAGGAAACATGGCAGCCTGCTCAGCCCCCACCACTCTGGGAATGGAGACTTCTCATTGGATTCCTTGGGCTCTGGTTGAATGAACATTTTTCTCTAGGGACTCTTGAGAAAATGCCATATGGGAGATACATGCCCTTGATCTGGAATTTTTTTTTTTTCATGTTAGCTAGCAGCCACTGAACTTGAATGCCAATGTGGCTGAGCAGGCAGGTCCTGGTTCACATTTTATTTCCTTAAATAAAGTTGCTCAATAATATTCTGGCAAAATGTTTTGGCATCAGAAAAGATCCTGGAAATCTGGTTTTCTTTTCACTACATGTCTCTAACTGGCTGATGTGTAGAGAATTCTTTTAAATCCATTAATTTTATTAGACTGTGTTTGGGGTTGACTTTCAAGGCACGCTGTGTCCTTTTCAAGATGGACTTTCAAGCCATCTGCTATTTACAGAAATCTTCTTTTGAATTATAGTAATCCTCTACACTATTATTTCTCTTTCTGTGTTTTAGCTTTCTTCCTCGGATTCATTCTATAACTGTTTGGAGAACTCTACCCAACTTCCATCCCTACTGGTTTTCTTAAAGGCCTTTTTAGTTCTACAGTAACTGCTTGTGGATT
This sequence comes from Uromys caudimaculatus, assembly GCA_028551405.1. Lineage (NCBI taxonomy): Eukaryota > Metazoa > Chordata > Mammalia > Rodentia > Muridae > Uromys > Uromys caudimaculatus. The sequence goes on from CM052710.1 coordinate 79,588,442, forward strand.
TAAAAATACCTTCTGTCTTCCATGTCTTCTTAAGAATCATTCATTATAATTATTTGTCCTTGAATTCCATCTAGATCCAGATATTTTAATTTTTAAAATCACTTGTTTGGGGCTGGAAAGTAGTTCTGAGGTAGAGTGCTCACTTAGCATGTAAAAGTCTCTGATTCGAACCCCCAGTTTCACATGAATAAATTATTCTTTTTTGTCCACACATCTACAATTAAAGTATAGTTTGGTGGGTCAGTTTTTTTAAAAAATTAATTTTAGTTATGAAAATAGATATGGATCTGCATCTGTGTTGGGAAGTTGTACCATATATCCCATACCTAATCTCTCCTAGTAATAATGATATGTAGAAGTGTTTATAAGAGAAAATAAGAGTTCATTCATCATCATTAGTCACCATGAATACACTACCCACTGAAGTCCACAGGTTTTTCATCTATCCTTAGTTTGTCCTCGTGCTTTTTATGATGATTGTTTCAGGATTCCATCGGAGACCCCACATTCAAGTTCCCTTGTCTCCTCTCTCCTTTTTGATAATTGCGCCATTTTTGAATCAGGTTGTATTAGTTTACTATCGCTACAGCAAAGCGCCCGAGGTAAGTAACGATGAGCAGAAAAGGTTACATTGCATCACAGTCCAGAGTTCACATTTCTGGGTAGAGTGGTCCCACGGCTTTGGTTTTCTTCTTCTTTTTTCTTTTTTTTTTTTTTTTTTTGTTTGTTTTTTCGAGACAGGGTTTCTCTGTATAGCCCGGGCTGTCCTGGAACTCACTCTGTAGACCAGGCTGGCCTCGAACTCAGAAATCCACCTGCCTCTGCCTCCCAAGTGCTGGGATTAAAGGCATGCGCCACCACTGCCCGGCTTCGGTTTTCTGACACGGGTGCGGTTAGCATTCCTTCTAGGCTCCGCCCAACGGTTACCTAGCAACAGCCAGGTAGGCCTGGCTTGCTATAAAAGGGGCTGTTTGGCCCCTCGATCTCTCTGTCCTCTCTGTGTCCTCTCTGTCTCTCCTCTCTCTCTCTCTCTCTCTCTCTCTCTCTCTCTCTCTCTCTCTCTCTCTCTCTCTCTCTCTCTCCTCTCTCTCTCTCTCTCTCTCTCTCTCTCTGACTCTCTTCTTTCCTTGACCCCTTTCCACCTCTCTCCCCTCCCCGCCTCTCCCCGTGTTCCTGGCTGGCCTTTCCTCTTTTCCGTCTCTCTCTTTCTCTCTCTCTGCCTCTACTCCCTTCTCAACTCCCCTTCCCATGCCCTAACTAAATTCAAGTATATACTTCATATGGCTGGTATCTCAGAGGGAAGGGATGTCTCAGCATAGGCTCTTCGAGGCACCCCTCCCACCTTGCCATACCACACTCTACAAAACATACTTGGCTTTTAAAAAACACAACAAGTACATCATTGCAGAAAAGCAAGGCAATCGCCTCCTGAGTCAGGGAGAGAGAGGAACCGTGGTCCAAAGAGCTTTGTTGAGTATCCCGGAAAGTTCCTAAGGCCTCTTATGAAGCCCCATCTCCAAAAAGGTCTGTCATCTCTCAGTAGGGATATCTGGGAGGCAAATCTTAATACAAGGCGCTTTGAGGATTACCTATCCAAACACAGCAAGGTGGATTCTAGTGTTTTAAAAATGTCCTTCAATTGAATTCGAATGGATTTTTCATTTTTAAAATGAGATCATAGATTTTAAGAGAAAAGATCACAAATATATTATTTTTTCACTCCATATAAAGGTACAAACTATCGAGATGACTTGTCACTCTTGGTGCTGCTCTTAATCATTGGGCTGAGACAGGATGTGTCACATTTCTTCTCTGTCAAGTTACTGAATACCCCCTCCATATGCGGTTCTTTTAAAGAGAGTCACTACAACCCCACAACTGTGGAATACAGAGATCTGGTCAACCTCATACAGGGTAGAGAATCTTTAAAGCCGATAATTTAGCCACTCTTTAAAAAAAAAAAACAACGATTTATTTATTTATGCATATGGAAGTGAAAATTTCTGGTTTCTTTGGAGACTCAGGTTGTGTCATGGGATGTTGTTCTGGAAACTGTCTTATGAGAGGATGTTGTTTTGCTGAGAAACGACACGTGGTGTTTTTCTGGAAGTTGCCTGGTGAAGGGGCATGTGATGTTTTGCTGGAGCAGACCCTCGAGAGCGCATGTGATGTTTGAAAGTGTGTAAGTATAACCCAACAGACAGTGGACGACACTCTGACATTGGTTTGCCTTGCCACTCTTTGCTGGGCTTTGCAGATGAGGAGCTTTGCTGATGACACCCTGGCATTGGTTCCTCTTACCTTGTTCTCTCACCATCACTTGTTGTGACTCTGGAGAGAGAAATGCACCAAAAAACTTCTCATGATATTTGTGATATTCCAGTGGCTTCTTGTTGCTTCTGAGGACTCCAGCTGATTGGCAGAGCCTTGCAGTTTCATCTGGATTGAACTGCTGTTGCTGATTCATTCACAGTGTTTGCCAGTGGATCAAACTACCTCTGCTGATTCCTGTGAACTGAACTGTTGATATCCTGACAAAGAAGATTGGAAACACCCCAAAGAATCATTTCTAAAGAGATCCACACCCCCCCTTGCCATATGAACCTTTTCCTTCCGCTACCCCTGTTGGGTGGTGGGCTAGAAGGGAGGTTAAAGGGTTTTAAAACCCTTATTCAAGTAGGTTTTTTAAAAATATAAGCCTATAGCATATGAATGATCTGTTTGCATGTATGCCTGCATGTCAGAACAAGGCATCAGATCCCTTTATAGATGGTTAGAAGGTATCACGTGGTTGCTGGGAATTGAACTCAGGACCTCTGGAAGAGCAGCTAGTGCTCTTAGCCACTGAGCCTTCTCTCCAGCCCCAAGCAGATAATTTAGAATTCTGTATAGGTTTCTCTTCTTCTTACTGATATTCGAAAACTTATAAATTTATTTTATATTTAGGTTACAATTTAATATTAATCCATTTATTGTGTTGTTCTAGTAATCTAAGCTTCGATAATTAAGAGGTCTTTCAGTGTGTTCCTACCTCCTTTTGATATACCCCATGATTGTAAAGCATCATGAGTGTATACATATATATACACACATATATACATATATATATACACATGTATACTATATATCAACATATATATAAATGTACACATAGAAGTTATGCATATTTTTAAGTATAGCATGATGTGCATTAACACAGGTATACAATATTAGATCAGGGTGGGTAGCACATCTCCTATCTCAGACATCTGTGTCAGGGTACTTAAATTCCTTCCTATTAGGTATTTTGAAATATCCACTTTAATCTATTGCTGTGCCTTTTGTTTTGTTTCTTATGTTTTGCCCCAAGCATATCCTTTATAGCACAATACATGTCGTGCTCCAGTCCTAGTGAACCATTTCCCCAAGGATCATTAATCCAATTGAGACTAGCATCACACACCAAGATCCCAGACCGAGGCATACGCATTGCCACTACACCGTTGTTGCTTTTATATCCCTTGCTGATAGAAGCCTTACATACTAACTCCTATATAGACACATTCCAATGGTCATTTTATGTAAATTCAATGATATTAACTGGAACTCCACACATTACATTAATCATGAGTTAATATCTATGTCCCAAACTTCATCCCATTTACTAAAGGTTCATTCGAATATTCTCCATAGTTGGTCTCAGACCATATATTTCAACAGTGAGACATGCTTCCCCACCATCCAACATTCATCATTCAATCCCAGTGTACATGCCTAGTGGTTTATAAATTATTAATTTTTATCCCACGGGAAACAAATTTATCAACTAAAGCACAGCTCTTTTTCGTGGCTCCCTTTGGCTTCAATCTTACAGATTTCATCCATCTCTGAGCTACCTACATCAGCATCTTAGTCCGTCACTTTCAATGTGGTTGACACACACACACATTCATCAAGCCTGCAGTCAATTCCCACAGTGATTTTTTTTAAAGAAAAAAATTGGCATTCCTTGTGCTCTAAAGTTTATGGGTTCTGACAAATGCTCCAGACTCACCATTTCAGAGTCATGTGGCAACACATTGCCCAGTCAGCCATTGTTCTTATGTGCTCTGTATTCAACCTCCACTTCCTCTTCTTCCTCAAGTCCCTAGCAACTCCTGACCTAAACTGTATAATAAGACAATATTTAGCTTTGTAAGGAACCACTAAACTGTCTTCCAAAATGGGCATACCTTGTAAGTTTTCTTTGGGAGAAACTTGTTTGAGCCATCCATGTCTGTCTTTTGGAGTGAAGGGAGGAAAGCTAATTCTTTCTTTACTAGGTTTTTACAGGGATAAAGGAATTGTTTTCACCCACGATTTGAGGGTACTGTCAGTAGTGGTGAAGACGGCAGGGAAATGGGTGTGGCTCTAGTTGTGGCAGCAAGAGCATAAGGCTTGCTCGTGTCTCAGCAGACCAACAATCAGGGAGAGATAGGTTTGAAATAGATGTAGATCAGACTATAGCTGCTAAGACTTGCACCTTTCCTGTTTAACCACTTCTTTTTGTTGGGCCTTGTAAAGGTCCCACTGCTCCGCTAAAACAGTGATACCACTGGAAACCAAGTTTTCAGCCACTATACCGCACAAGGAACATACCCCACTCAAACTATAACATACTACTAACTCCATGGCTCAAAACCAACTCCCAACACAAAATACATCAGCCAACTTCAACCGTTCCCATAGCCTTTAACACTACCAACATGTTTCAAAGTCGCAAGTCTCTTGTGAGACTCAAAGCGATGTAACCGTTTGCCTAAATAAAATTTAAAAAACAAAACGACAGCAACAAAGTTACATCTCTCCAATCCAAGCAGACAGAGAGCAATTATTCCCACTCTGAAAAGGATGAATGGAAGCATCAAAACAGACGAAATGAAAGCAAGAAAAGTCAGCAGAGCAAACTCCAAACCCTCCATGTAAGAAGCAAAGGTTTGGATGGTTTGTTTTTCCGCATATGGATATTTTTAGTTTCCCAGTGCCATTTATTGAAAAAACTTCTCTCTTTTCTGAACTTTGAAACGTCATAAAAAAAACCAGTTGATTCTACTCATGTGGGTGTCTTCCCGATTGGCTTGTGCTGCATTATTTCCCCATTCTCATCTTGTCTTGATTACTGCAGCTTTGTAGTAAGACATGGAACTGGGTACTGTCAATCAGACAGCTGTTCTTCTTCATACCACATTGGCAGTATTCATTTTGAAACGCTTCTTTTGTTTCTAGAGGCCTTCTTGGGTTCTTTATCCCTCCTCCCAAATCTTGCTTCTTTCCAGGCATGCCATCCCTGAGTTTTAAAAAATTCTGGTTATCTTATTGAATGATTTTTAGGATCTTCATTCTTATAGCTAGTCTTGCAGTTGTCTAATTGTACTTGTTTTCTTTATAGTTATTTTTTGCGTAGTTTTGTTTTTTCTACAGAGGTTACTGTAGTTCATATTCTTTGTATTTTTCCAATTAAAAACACTTTGCATAAAGTTCAGTATTGATCTTATGTTTTTGCTGTTTCCTCCCTCCTTTCCCCTTCACTATGCAGCCTTTGCTGGCTTGGAATTCACTATGTAGAGCAGGCTGGCTCTGTCTCTCATATGCTGAGGTTAAAGGTGTCTGCCATTACATCTGATTTGTTGGCTCCTTTCTCCAGTGATATAAATTTCTCTGAAATTTCAGAAGGAAGGTGTACTGGCTGGTTTTGTGTCAACTTGACACAAGCTGGAGTTATCACAGAGCAAGGAGTTTCAGTTGAGAAAATGCCTCTTGTGAGTGGTGCCATCTGTAGGCTGGTAGTCTTGGGTTCTATAAGAAAGCCAGCTGAGCAAGCCAGGAGAAGCAAGCAAGCCAGTAAGAAACATCCCTCCATGGCCTCTGCATCAGCTCCTGCTCCTTGACTTGCTTAAGTTCCAGTCCTGACTTCGTTTGGTGATAAACAGCAGCATGGAAGTGTAAGTTCAATAAACCCTTTCCTCCCCAACTTGCATCCTGGTCATAATGTTTGTGCAGGAACAGAAACCCTGACTAAGACAAATTGGTACCAGCGTAGTGGGGTATTCCTGTGACAACCTGACCATGTTTTGGGGAGGACTGTGGAAGGACTTTGGAACTTTGGGCTAGAAGATCCATTCGGTGTTAAGAGCTTTGTGGGATGTTGTATAGGAGCTTGGAAGATAATGTTGAGAACAGTGCAGAAGATGGAGGCCTGGCTTGTGAAATTTCAGAGAGAAGATTAAAGACTCTTATCAGGGCCATTGCTAGTTGATTTAAGATTCTGTGGTTTTGGTTAGCTGGGGCTGAAGAAATAAGCTGTGATTAACAAGATACCAGAACTACTAAAGCAAAACTGTTGCATTATTGGGACTATTGATGCTGATAAACTGGAGCTGGGAAATTATTGGTGATTGGGAAGAGACCAGCATCATTGAGGTGAAATCTTCTGAGAAGTGTTTTCTGAGAGCACAGAGGCTATATTCCAGAGATAGCCAGGGTTGTATCTTGTGCTGTGGCTGGACTTGGTAATGTGTAAGAGTCACCCAGGTGGTACTGGATTTGAAGGTGTGAAGGAGTCATGAAGAGTAGCTGAGGCTTGGGCACTGTGAGAGGCTGCAGAAGACCATTGGTGAAGGTGCAGCCTCAGTTGCAATTCCAGGACTGAAGGAGTCATGCAAAGGAGTTGAGGCTCGGTACTGCCAGAGGCCGCGGAAGGCCATTGGTGAAGGTGCAGTCTCAGTTGCAATTGATGGCCCAGGACTGAAGGGTCATGCAAAGGAGGTGAGGCTTGGCACCATGAAGAGAGGCTATTGGTGAAGCCTAGTTACAGCGGAAGATAGCAGTGTTTTGGAGATGCCAGTACCATGAGATGACCACCAAGAACAGCAGCAGCAGTGGAGTACAGGCATCTGTAGCCTAGAAGGCAAAGGTGTGTGCTACAAAGGGCAGAGTTGGAGAAGTGACTTAAGCCCTTGTAGGAATCCAGAAGATTGTGAGTAGATCCCAGACAATAGACAGTTGGACTTTGATTTTGATTTTGATTGTGACTCTGCCTTGATATTTTTCTCTCTTGAAGAAAGAAGGTATTTTAGTGTAGCCCACAGTTAAGAGACTTTGAATTTTTAAAAGACTTTGAATTTTAAGAGATTGGATGTTTAAAAGGGATTGAAATGTTAATATGTAATAATTTGCAAAGACTGTGGGACTTTTAAAGTTATTTAGATCTTGGGGATGAATAAGAAGTAAGGGTGAAGGCTTAATAGTGGTGTATTTGTGTGTCAAGTTGACAAGGGGTCAATTGTACTGGCTTATTTGTGTGTCAACTTGACACAAGCTGGAGTTATCACAGAGAAAGGAGTTTCAGTTGAGAAAGTGCCTCCATGAGATACAGGTGTAAGGCATTTTCTCAATTAGTGATCAAGGGGGGAGGGCCCCTTGTGAGTGGTACCATCTATGGGCTGGTAGTCTTGGGCTCTATAAGAAAGCCAGCTGAGCAAGCCAGGAGAAGCAAGCAAGCCAGTAAGGAACATCCCTCCATGGCCTCTGCATCAGCTCCTGCTTCCTGACCTGCTTGAGTTCCAGTCCTGACTTCCTTTGGTGATGAACAGCAGTGTGGAAATGTAAGCTCAATAAACCCTTTCCTCCCCAACTTGCTTTTTGGTCATGATGTTTGTGCAGGAATAGAAACCCTGACTAAGACAGGCTCCATTTACAAATGTTTTGAAATGGCCTCCCTATAGATTTCTTACTGATTTTTCTAAATTGTTTCTGTAGTTACAGGACATGGTTCACATGACTTCAGTCCTCTGATACTTGGTGAACCTGCCTCCCGGTTCCCACCCTCTCCTTCACCCCTTCCCTCTATTCCTCTCTTCTTCTATCCTCCTCTACCCCCTTCCCCCCTTCTCTCCCTTTCTTCCTCTCCCCGCCTCTGCCATGCTGAGGACTGAACACAGGGCCGTGCGTATGCTAGGGATGTGCTGGACCCTTGAGTCCCATCTCCAGCTGAGCCCTGCATTCTAAGCAAGTGTGTAATGGTCTCATCCATGCTTGCAAAGAATATTTTACAGTTGTTCCTGCAGTGTTCTCTGCACATCAATTAGATCGGGTTTACAAAAACTGTTATTAAAATATGTGTGTGTTAATAACTGTGCCTCCTTTGTTTCTTAATTAATGAGAAGTAAATTTATTAATGGGCTTGTTTATTCCTCTAGTTCTGTCAATATTTGCCTTACATATTTTCAGGCTATGGTTTTAGCCACATACGGACTTGCTGTATGTATTAATTGCATTTACTACTTTATCGGTATGAAATATCCTGCTTTATCCCAATCAGGTTTCTGTCTTACAAGAACACTGTTTGGTTCAGCGCATTCCTTTGGTGTTTTCTAAATACTGCTTCCTTCGTTTTGGTTTTCCACCCTTTCCCCCATCTTAATGTCTGATTTATTTTTAGAAAAATCACGTAAGTATTGGGGTACGGGAGAGACAACTCAGTGACTGAGAGCTGTTGCAGGGGACCTGAAGTCAACTCCCAGCACCTACAACAGGTTGCTTTCAATGGCTCTAACTCCAGCTTCTGGGGACACTCTGACACTTGCACTCATGAGCCCAGACACACAGACACATACACACATATACAGAATAATAAACGTTTTTAAAGGAAGTAGTGGCTATTTCTGATTGTCAACTTGACTATATCTGGAGTGAATTACAATCCAGAATTAGAAGGCTCACCTGTGATCTAGATCTTGCGTCTGGAAGACACAAGTTTCAGGTGTGGTGGTATGCACGCCTCTAATCTGGGCCACATCTGCTGCTGGAGAGCTACATAAGGACATTGGAAGGAGGAAGATTCAATCTTCTTCGCCTGCGAGCCTTGTGGGACTAAGCGACTGCTAGATCCTTGGGTTTTCATTCACAGCTGCTGCTGACCATTGTTGGGGAGTTTGACTACAGACTGTAAGTCATTAACAAATTCCCTTACTATATAGAGACCACCTATAAGTTCTGTGACTCTAGAGAACCCTAATACAAAGGACATAAGTGCTGTGTATTTTTAAGTCTACTCTGCCACTCTGTGTGCTTTATTGCTGCCTTGGCCATCTGTGTAGAACTAATCTCACACCCGCATTTGCATGCTGCACCTGACTGTCACTCTTCTGCCTGCCTAATTGGTTCTCTGAGATTTTTTTCCCTTTTATCCCTCATTTGTATTAAACATGTATCTTGCCACATACCTTCCCCTCTCCTCCCCCCACTGGCTATTGCATTCTATATGGTGCTGTTTAGAGACTATGCCACTGATGAGAGCAAGCATCCTTGATTTAATAAGGCAATAAACATTAACACCATCACCACTTTGTAGATAACTAAAGCATCTATGATGATTTTAAGTCTCCTAACTACTATGTCTCTGTTGCCATCCTAAATCTCTTAATCTGGGTTAATCCATGGTATGTCCACAGTGTTCATGACAGGGACGCTTTGAGGAGGGGGGAGGGGTCACCTCAGGGCCTTTCCATTTGTTTCTCCTCCCTGGTTTCACGGAGCTTCCTCCTTTCAGAATGTTCTGGGCAGAACTGATAGCTAAGTCAGATTTTACATAAACAAATAGGAACAATAGTTCACAGCAGTGGTCTGAGTTTTATGTCTTATCATCTCAAAGTCACGCTAATTTGGACCTCGCGGTCCTTCTGTGTAATAAAGGTCACAGCCCTTGTGAAGCATCTGACACAACACCTATCCTATCTCCAGGACTCCTCAGCTTTGGCACAAGTGAGATCTGGGGATGGAGAATTCTTTCTTGGGGGAATTTCCTGGGTATTTTAGATTTGTCAGAGATACTACTGGCCTCTACCCTTAGTTAGCATTCCCCAGTTATAAAAGTCAAAAATGTCTCCAGATATCACCAAGAATCCTCTCAGGGGAAAATTTCAGTCCCAGCTCAGATCTACTGGTATAAAACTTCAAGAATTCTTAGTAAATAACCCTTAAGTACCTATACTCTTTTCTTGTTCAGGGTTTCGAGACTAGGAGGACCTAAGTGATTCCCAACAGAATCACTGTTCGGAAGAGAAACAATTTGAAAAGTGGAAGTGAAGAGATGGCGTCCAACACTTTACGACGGAGGTAAGGATGAGCCACGATCACAGGGAGGCATGTGAATGAGATATGCCTACAGCCTCATCCTAAATGTAGCAGGATTAACAGGTCGTGGAACCTTTAAAAGGCAGGGCAAAGTGGGAGGTGATTTGCATGGGGGCGTGGCTTCTATAAGAGACTGACAGTGGCCTGGGAAAGCACATTTTTTGTTCTCCTGATAACAAGTTTTTAGAAAAGGAAATAAGAGCAAGTCTGGGCTCTCCTACTCTCTGGCTTTGTGTCTTCTTAAATAAGCTCTCCTCGTCACGTAAGCTCCCACCATGATGCCATCAACCACAGTGCAACACTGTTAATGCAGCCCTCATCGGAGGTCCAACTGATGAGGTCACCCAACTTTATGTTGTTAGCTTCCAAAACACTAGTAATGAACTACTTTTCATAAAGTACCCAGCTTCAGGTGTCTTATTATTGCAATAGGAAATGATCTAACACCAAGTGGCACCTGAGTCTGGGGTCCTCTCATGGAAGAACAGAAGAATCCCAAGACTTGAAATGTAAGACTCGCCTTCTCTTTCCCAATGAGCCCCCAAGAGAACAAGCCAAGAATACAACACTCAGAATGGAGATTCTCAAACTCCATTTAACTTGTAGACTGTTTTAGAACAGAACCAATACAAAACTCTATCATGGAACACAGAGACACGGGTTAGGGGACCCCGAATCGTGCTACAGATGGCACAGCCACCATCTACTTCAGTGGTCAATAGCAAATATATTGCACTTCTTGTCATGTCACCTAGTGTGACTGAATGCAGACAGTAGAAAGCAGATTGAACAGCAGAGAGGATTCATCTCTCTTTCTCCCTGTCTCTCTCATACACACACAGAGACTTTCCTTTTTTTTACACACATATGCACACACAGACTCTCCACTCACACACACACACACATACACATACACATATGCACACATACACATACAAACACACTCAACTCATACTCACACACTCTCACGTACACATGCACATACAGACTCTTTTGCACATGCATGCACACACACATACGACACATGCACACACTCTTTCTCACATACACATGCACACACATACACATGTACACACGCACACGTGCACACACTCACTCACGCACTCACACTCACGTCTACCTTCTTGCTGACTCTGATGCTTATCAAATGACAGACACTTCCCAAGTATTCTCCAGTTCTCGTGTAACCCAAGTCCAGCTGGCTACCTAGAGCTCAGGCACCTTTGCCAGCCTTCACTGTGTTTACCCATAGCTATAGTATAACAGACTGTCTAATATAACATGACTGGTCGCAGGCTGTAAGAACGGAGATGGTATATACTTCTTCCAGGTCTCACATGGAAACCTCCTGTACCCAGTGTCCCATGCCATTTCCCCACTTGCTGACTCGATACATTTGTATATTGCAAACAAAGATATAAAGATGGCAGTATCAAGGCATGGAAAGAGCCTGTCTCTGAGTCTATACTTGGAAGAGAGGCCCTAACAGGAATGTCATATTGAGTTTGTAGGAATTAGAAGTAAATTTCCATGTGCTAAGTCACTGAGATTTGAAGGTTTATCTAGTACCCGCAGCTAGCATTACCCACCTACTATACCAAAACACACAAAGAGCCAGGTTTGCTCAGCAAGTGCAATCCTTTAGTCCCCCAGACGCGCATGGTATTTTGGCTTTGTTCACCACTCCAAAGCAAAGACGCCTTGGCCAGAATATTTCCCCAAGCCTTCCTGGACTTGGATGGGTATGAGAGAAGCTGTTTGCAGGGCTATTGTTAAAGATCACACTTCATCTAGTGTCTGCAGCACAGGAATATGAAAAGGAGGTGGGCTTTGATGTCAGACAGATGTGGCTGGGAACCTTACCCAGCCCTGACAACTCTTTGGCTTCAGCTCCCTGGGCTTTTGTTTCTTCATCCGCAAAATTAGGGTAATGATACCTCGTTGTTGCCTGTTGTAATTTGGCAGAGAGGGAAGAATAAAAGAAACCATTGCTTGTGAAACACACACACAGTTCCTGGTGTCCCCAAAGCACTCACTAATTCCCCCCAACAACCATGAAATTAACAAATTAGCAATTTATTTACCCTTCTAATCAGAAAAGTAGGCAAGAGGGAGCTTTTCCACACTGGACTGTGTGTTTGTTTTTCTATGCAAATGTTGACTATTTCACGAAGACTATTTGACCATTTTGACAAATACTTTTATGTTTTCTTTGGTCCAAAAAAGGGAGCACTTACATTGTTGGAATCTTGAAAAATCAAAATGTAAACAAAGACAACATAATTCTTAACTTTTTTCTCTTATGAGAAACAAATGTCATACTTTCACACTAGTAATGGTGAAAGCCGTGCTGCAGTTTGATCCAGAAGAAAACAATGGAGATTAATCTCCATGAGGCCGGGACCTTCCTCATTGCCCTGTGGCCTTGGATATAAGGACTTGGTGGAGAAAGGATGACAAGACAAGGAAGTTGGGTGAGGCAGTCCATTTCAGCCAAGCAAGTCTATAAAAGAGACTTGTCTCAAAGCAAGCGCGCTTTGGCACTGGGGCGTCTAAGCAGAGCGGTGTTTATCCAGGTAAGCTGGCAGAGCAATGAACTGTTGCAGTCCCAACCTCCAGTACAGAAGGAAGCTGAAATGTCAGGGCAGCGGTGCTGCAGAGGAGGCACGGATGAGTGGCCGCCCACCGGCATGACTAAGTGCTCTTGGGGACAATCCCCACTCAGAGGGCAGAAAGCAAATATCCAGATGTTATGAGCTGTCAGACATGATTAACTGAGGAAAGGTGAAGCTGCCCACTTAACCATCCGAGCAACCTTCCTCATTGAAAGACCCCAGAGTTCTCTGCAAAAGCATTCACGGGCAAAATAAATGGAGACTCCGCCCAACTCCACCTCCACCTCCACTTTTTTGCTGCCCACCCTCTGATCCAGTCAGAACAGCGGCCTATTTTAAACCAGTGGCAACGTGTTCTCTCGTGGAAACGTGTGGGTTTCCTGAGACAGGCTGGCGCTCCGAGAAGCAGGCGCTCGGAAGGCTGCACCCACTCGCCCATCCTTCCTCTCCCACAAGAGCACAAGGAGGAGTTCCAGGAGGAGAAGCCTGAGGTCAAGTTAGGAGTGGACCCATGTAAGAAACCAATGGACACTTCAAGCCTGGGAAGAAGAAATCAAGCCCCAGGTACTGGCCCCTGCATCTTCTCTAGGACCTAGAACAGGAGTTTATATGGATCTCAGTGTCTATGCAACATACTTCAAGGCAACTTTAAATGTAGTAGAAAATATTTCTTCGAACATTGGAGACTTGCTTTTACCAAGGTCACAAAACCAATTTACAAATCAAAACAAAACAATACAGAAAACTTTTTTGCTTGTTTGTGTGGACACCAGGTTGTATTTGACTTACAATCGCTCCAGCTGCTTCAGATCCTGGAAGGCGCCTCTCTCGATGATGCTGACCAGATTGTCTTCCAGATGCCTAGAATCAGAAAGGCAGCCAAGGTCAAGGACCGAAATAGGATAGGGGTCCTCATGGGGGGGGGGGCTTAGGCTGTGCATTCATATCACATACTCCCTCCTAGGAGCCCCTAGAACCCTCCAATTGGAATCACTCTGATGGGACAAAATAACTCACATCCCAATGTAGTGTCATGGTAACCAGGGATTCAACGCCTGCACACTTCTACCTGACAGACTGGCTTCCATGTCTCTATTTTAAGAATGTTACCAGCAAATGTCCCCTGGAACACCGCAGAATCACGCGCAGAAATGGAAGAGCTCTGCAAAGCTGCTCCGTAGAAAAACCATGCACATTCAATACCTCTTCCTTTGGAGCTCCTCCCCCAAGGATTCCAAAATACCTCACTGAAAAGGGCCTTCCCTGCTCAACCTCATGGGAAGGATGGAGTCACCGTAAAACAGCACCGTGGCTAAGATATCTAGTCTGGACCCAGCGATTCCCGAATGAAGGACCAGGCTCATCCCAACCTCTTAAGGATGTTCACAAAAGCTGTTCCTATGCCGGCTACATCTTTGCAGGACCTTAAGTTCTCCGGCAGGTGATTAAAGATCTTAAACACTGCATGAGTTGATCCATGCATGCCACATACCCTAAGAGTTGATGATACAATGAAACATTTGTTTCCCTGACTTAAAAAAAAAAAAGCAGATTAAAATGGATTAGTAACTAATCATTAGTTGGACAGTAGGGACAACTGCAAAGATAACGTGTGAATTCTGAGTGGGAAAGGGGCCAAGAAATGACAGGGACTGCATTTGGTGGCTGTGTGGGATTTGTGGGGATGTGTGGTTGGGATTAAAGGTTGTTTCTCGAAAGGAGGAGGAATTCAGGGGCGGCCACAGTTTTCTTCAGGAATGGCAGAAGCATGGCCTTGGGTAGGGTCCCTCTTCCCTCCAAAACCAAGACCTTCCATGATGGCCCCACCTCTTGGAATGTCCTAACCATCAGCATGTTCTAGGCTTAAGGCTCAGCCTTTGTGATTCATTTCCCCACCTCTTCCCAAGGAATAACAAACAGACGCTGTCTTCCTCACACTCCTGGACCCAGTGACCTATCATGTCAGCCTACTCAATCAAAAGCACACCCTCGGGCTAGAACATAACGCTTTCCCATAAAGGAAAAGATGGGTCAACAATGTGAGATTTCTTATCAGGGGATGGAGGGGTAATTTGCTGGCACAAACATTTAAACACATTTGTGTTTATAAATGTTAACTGGCCAGAAGGGTCTATTGGCCAGACTCTTCAACCTCTCCGAGATGTGACTGCTATCCCTTGGAGGCTAGTTCCTTCCAGGCCACTCTCTCTCTCTCTCTCTTTTTTTTTTTTTTGGTTTTTCGAGACAGGGTTTCTCTGTATAGCCTTGGCTGTCCTGGAACTCACTCTGTAGACCAGGCTAGCCTTGAACTCAGAAATCCAACTGCCTCTGCCTCCCGAGTGCTGGTATTAAAGGTGTGTGCCACCACGGCCCGGCCCAGGCCACTCTCTTAACAGATAAAAACAGAGTAGCTATGAAATTTGCCCAAGGGCAAGCACACAGCTAATGAGAGGATTTTCAGGCCCCCAGTAGACTTCAGAACAATGGCTTTCCATCTTCCTGATGCTGTCTCGCCCCTTTAATACAGTTCCCTATTTTGTGGTGACTTCTAACCATAAAATTATTTTCATTGATACTTTGTAATGTAATTTTGCTACTGTTATAAATCGTAATGTAAATACCTGTTTTCCAACAGTCTTAGGAGACTCCTGTGAAAGGGGCATTCGACCCACAGGTTGAGAACCACTGCCTTAGGATCTATGCCCTACTTCTATTATTATTATTATTGTTGTTATTATTATTATTATCATTATTAAAGTTATTTAATTACTTTACTCCTGATCAAAGCATTCCCTCTCACCTCTCCTCCAGTCTCCCCTCTCACCTCCCCTTCCCCTCACCCACCCCTTCTCCCCTTCTCTTCAGGAAAGGGGAGCCCTCCCATGGATATCAACCAGCCTTGGCATATCAAGCTGAAATAAGATGACGCACAGCTCCTTCTATTGAGGCTAGACAAGGCCGCCCAGTTAGGGGAGAGGGATCCAAAAGCAGACAGTGTAGTTAGAGACAGCCTCTGCTCCTGCTTTAGGGGTCCCACATGCAAACACGGCTGCAGAACTGCTATAGATGTGCAGGGGCTGCCCTGCTCTTACTAGACAGTAGTATCAGATTGGGCTAGCTACTCATCATCTCTAAAACACGGTTTCCTCGTTTGTAAAATACATTTGTAAAATAAGACATCACACAAGCGCTTGTAAGAATAAAAATGGAGTAAGTAGATCATCAAGCCTGACGTAATTATTTTTTTATTTTTAATGATCTGCAATTTTTAATGACTGTTCCTTCCCTCGTCTCTTCTTCTTTCCTCCATTCTGCCATATGGCAAGGAGGCCTTGGGAGGCTAACAGACTTATTATGCACATTTACTAAACAGGGTGTCAGTTCCATACCAGTGACTGGGGGGGAGGGGTTGCTCAGTCAGACTTTGATAATCAATCAACCAACCAGAGCTCACCGTCATTATTCTCCAATTAGGACAAAGAGTAAGTCTTAGGGTGAGCACCAACCTCTGCATGTTTGGGGGAGCCTAACTCTGACCTCCTATAACGCATCCTTTAATGTATCTCTCAGTTTTGTATTCATTATGCAAACACTGCTAGGTTTTTTTTTTTTTTCAAAGAATGGAGATGTGCCAACACATGCACATGAGATTTCTGGCCCTGCCCCACCTCGCTCAGGCCCTTGGAAGCTAACTTGCAGTGGCTTTCCCTAAGAGTTTCTTGGCTGTACTTAATGCTGGTTTCAGCTGTTGATTTTACTAGCAGGAGCAAGGAACAGTAGAAAGATGGTGGGGTTGGGAGATTTTTCCTTTCTACCTCCTGACCAAGCCACGGCAGGGTGCTTGCGTCCCTCTTGCCAGGTAGTCCGGCTTTCGCTGGGCTCTGAGATCTAGTTGCTCCCACTGCTCTCCCCAAGGCCTCTAGGCAGTCATAAATGGCTCTGTCACCACTCGCCTGAGGAACTGCACCATCTCTACCTGGCTTCTCTCACGTCACCCACACCTCTGCAAATGTTAGGTCTTCTCATCCACACCCCCCCCCCCCCCCCCCAGCATCCTCTTGTTCCTTCTGGAAAGGTATCCAGGATCCTTTTCAGATCGACTTCCTGAAGTCATCAAACTCCAGGCTCACA
>CM052710.1:79605439-79663855 GCA_028551405.1 Uromys caudimaculatus
GGAAATGGTCCTCATGTGATGACGGCGGAGGCGGAGTTTAACTCTTTTATTAACCCCATTTGGGATAAAGCTGGCTCCCACATTGTGAACACAGTTCGTCCTTAAATGGATCACTGAGAATGAGGATATAATTGATACCAATAGAGGAGCTTTTACTCAGCTCCCAACCTGTGGGAGAGATGACTGTCGTAGGCAACCCCCACATCTCTGCCTCATTTAAGGAAAATCGCCCTGGGATGAGAGCGAAGCTCCCTGGTCTCTGTTCAGTGTTTACCCATTCACCTGTACCACATTAGCAGATAGAAGGCATTCTGCATGGAAATGGGGGGGGGGGGTAAGGCAAGCTCAAATTATTCAAGACTATTGAGTCTTTTATTGCTCCACCATAAATTGTAAATAAGAAACAGACATGGGGAATATGCCAGGATGTGATGAAAGCTTTTCAAAAAAAAATAAAAAGGAGTTCTCTAGGTTACTTAGCCGAGAAGAATGGATGGAGGGAAAATACGGTTAAAACATTCGGATATTTTATTGGCATTAGAAGGCCTCTCAGCTATCCCGCCTAGCAGATTTCTTTCACTGAATTAAAGGGCCACTTGAAAGGGGCTGTCTTTGAGCTGATAAGGCAGATAATGAAACAGATATATTAATAGTCGATAAAGAAGGGGTAAAGGCATTTTGGCACTGCTTATCAAAATAGAAGAATGCAGCAATTAACTGAAGAGATAAACTGTAGTCAGAGGAACGTCGTGGACTACGCAAAAGACATTAATGTCATCTTTTGTGATTATTTTAAAAGTTTCTATTTGTAGAGAGCAGATATGGAAATTGGAATTTTTATTAGTCTCTCTGATGCAGCAGTAAGAAAAAAAATCAAAGGGTTATTTTTGACTCGGTTAGAAAATGAAGCATTAGGTGAATTTTGACTTGTATGAGAAAAACATGTCTTACAGACACACGCGGAAGAAATGGGGGAGCGAGGACACAAAGCAAAAGTCTAAACACAGTTTTGCTTTTGAAATCAGCAAATGACCTGGAAGCAGGAGTCTCCTGCGTCACTTCTTAATACAAAGTGCCCTAAACTGAATCAAGGGGTTCCCCGACACTCAAGCCAAACCTCCATTCCGATGGGCACGGACCCTATCACATGGGTTACTCATCTGACATACACACAGGTGCTCAGAGCACAAGAAAGGCTCAACTCAAGGTAGATCTTCCTTTGGAGGAGGATGAGACAAGACACTCAACATCAAAAACGGGAGAACATGTCCATGCGGAGAGCATCTGGTAGCGCAGAAGTCAGGTTTCTGCATCCCTGTGCACTGGCCCATCGGAGCACTCAGGCAATCGTCTACATCCCAGAGCTGCATGTCCTTCCCCTCCCCCTCCTCAAGAGCCCATGCATCAGAGATGCATGTTGTCCCCCTCCCTCCTCTTCCCACTCTCCTCCTGCATGAGCACAGAAATACTTTGTGCATGTTAGAAGGCAAACTACCCAAATTCTAGTTCAAATTCTTCTTGTCCCTTACTCTGCGGAGCTGAGATTACTTCATCTAGTACTGTTTCCTCTCCTGCAAAGAGGGGACCCTAAGAGTGCCATCTTCATATGCTCTATTACATGACTCTGCACCAGGTCCTTTCTAAGTACTGTCACCACAATAATAAGTAATAATAAGTAATAAGTAATAAATAATAAGAATTACTTTATTATGAACAATTCTCAAACGAGATATCAACATTACCAAAGGCCTGCATCACAACTGACAGACAGTAATCAAATGCTATTGGAGAAAACAGAAAAGCCCCCCAAAAACTCATGGATGACTAGAATTAAGAAGGACTTTCAAGTTGTCACTCCCTATGCTGCTGAAGGGAAAACCGAGGCCCAAGGAGGTACAGGGATTTCCCCAAAGTTGCATGACCAAATAATCCCAAATCAAAAGAGAATCTGATCCTTCTTGTCCCAATGATGAAGTCATCCTGCTCTGGAGAGCTGTGAGTAGAAACAGGGATATGGAGGGCTGGGAAACTGGTTCAGGAGTTCAGAGTACTCATTGTTCTTGAAGAAGGCCCGGCTCAGTTCCCAGCACCAACAAGGCCGCTCCCATGTGTAACTCAAGTTCCAGGGGATCTGATGCCCTCTTCTGACCTCTGAGGGTTCCAAGCACACACATGGTGCACATACATTCATGCCAGCAAAGCACTCATACATGTTACATGAAATACATCTGAAAGAAATATTTTTTTAAGGGAGTTAGCTGTAACTGCCACTGGAGATGGGCTAAGCCAAGATTCCATAACACCAAAGCTGGGGGCAAGCTCCACTGACACATTTCTGAATGTCTTAGAGTTTTCAGCCAACAGTCCGTGGGCATCTTCTTACCACACACAAATCTAGGGGTAGGCAAAATTCTTCAATATTCAGAAAGGAAATCTGCTTCTCTTCTCCTCCTATTTCATCAATGCCTTTCTCCAACTCGGCTACCTGTCTGCACAGCTGTGAATGGTCAGCAAGGACTCTGCCCTTGTCTGCCCTTCTCCACCCTTCTTCCCCTCCTCTCCATTAAGCAGCAAGATAAATAACATCTGTCCCGATTGCTCTTTTAATGCACAAGCTGGGGAAGGAATTATAATCTCTATGGAAGGGAAGCATGGTTAGTCAAGCCAACATTGCTGTCATCCAGGAAGCAGGGCATGTTGACTTAATTCATTTATTGCCGTCTGGTTTTCCTGTCACTGGAACCTGGTCCTTCTATCGATCTTGCCCAGCCAGCAGCATCTAGCCATACAATTGGATATCTGTACAATAATGAAGGGCTTTCTGCAACAGACACATGGATTCCTGCAGCCCAGGGCTTGGGAATGTGATGTCAGGGCAGTACAACATTTTCACAGGCCGGAGAGCTGAAAATGAAAACTCACTGGTGCGGCGTCTGCTACTTACAAGACTCGGAGATTCTTCAGGCCAGCGAAGTCCATTTTGGTGATCCTGGTGATGTTATTTCTGTCCAGGTCACTGCCATAGAAAGAAAATTCAGGTCAGATTTGTGCAGGTTACACTTACAGTCTATTCAAGGCAGGCTGGCTTAGACTGGGGGGATGCTGCCTGTCAGGGGGAAGGCAATTCCAATGATTAATGATATCCCTCGAGCATGACCAACTAACCTTAAGGAAATTGTATGGAATAAGCCATTCATTATGTATGTAGTGGAGCCCAGTTCTACTTAACTGCCTGTCTTCTGTGGTCCCTTCTTCAAGTAACAAACATATCTCTCAATGTCTTTCTTCTCCAATTTTCAGATTAATTTATGCCAATAGAGCTGAGGCCTCCTCACAAATTCAGGGGTTCCAGGGAGAACCAACTGACCCAAGCCAGGCTTTTAAGTACTTTTAATCCCTTCCATTGTCTCAGGAATGCATGCATGATTCAAAAAATAACTTTCTATCCTCTGGGGTGGCAAAGCGGCTCAGTGGTAAGAGAAGCCATCTTGCTGGCCCTAAGGGACAGCATTCTAGACCCAGAAGCCTAAAAGGGACATTCTTCATGGTGTCCCATTAGTGGATCTGCTCACACCTGAAGCCAGATGCCTCTGTATTTGGGCATTTTGTGAGCTAATCTATCCCATCGCCTCTATGTTCTGATGTAAACCAGTTCAGAATTACCAGATGCCATCCTGCCTCCACTAAAGGACAGTGTTCCAGACCCAGAAGATGAAAGAAGCTATTCTACTTCTATTACTTGAAACCAAAAGAATTGTCATGGGCTTTGGTCCATAACTACATAAACACAAATAGACGACATCATCTTATCTAATAGACAACAAAACTTGTACAGTTTCTAACTAGTTCGTAAATCTATCGAGTTTAATGTCCCAACAGGTGCCAACACATCCGAGCTTGTGTCTAGCGTGTAGTAAAGGCTGATTTCACACAGCAGGCAGAGACAGCTGCATGGACGTTTCCTGCCTCAACCTGGAAGCTTAGGAGCATTTGTCATGGAAGAGCTGAAAGCTCAGTGAGGCAATTACTGAGGTGAAGGTGAAAGAGGCACTGTGGGCGGTTGGAACCAAGGTCAAAGGGGAATTGAAGTTAGGGAGGGACCTGTGAACAACTAGATATTTTGTTTTCCCTCAAATCATCTAAGACCCCTAGATGAATGTTACAATTCTGAACACTGGATGCTGAGCAACAAATCCCTACATATTACACCCCTTCTGATGAGAAGAACGTTTCTAGGTTATGAGCCGTTGAGGGTTCTACAGGGTGTGTGTAAACTGACGGTTTGTATATTGTCCCAAATCACTCGATGGATAGAATCTGCTTCAAAAGATGTGCTGTTGCCTGCTTTCGTGATGATACAAACATCAGAGTACGAGCTCACAGGTTTACCATCTGTGATGTCACACAGTGGTATAATCTTATGAAGACAATGCTAAATGTATCTGCTGTTAACCAAAGCATCAGGGTGAGCTACCTGGGTAACCAAGAGTCACCTGTACGACAACAGATCCCCAGGAAGACCTGCGAGTTTTATGCTTGCAATAGAAGAACAGGAGAGCAATTTCCAATTTTTGTTCTTTGTGTGAGGAACAATCAAGTCTGAGGAGGGAATACCCTTCTGATATCAGAAATTACAGTGAAATAAAAAATCAAGCACGTCCTTGGGTAACCTCACCTAGACCCCCCCTTCCCTCTCTTCAGTTTTCCTAACAACCATTCAAACTGTTTCTTAGTTTGTGATGTAGGAACACCCCATTTCACCTTTGCTAACTATGCAGGGTGCTGGTGAAGAAAGGACCCAAGGCACACAGAGAATAGAGAAGGCTCCCGATGCCAAGATCAGACATCAGTGCTGGGATTCTACCACCTCCCAAGCACCACGGGCTCTCCTCCACCCCATCAGGGATCAGTAGATACCTGTAGGGACCTTGCCAACTGGGGATACGACAAAGCAGCTAAGGGTTTAATTACCCGGGCACAGCATGGGACTGCAGCAGCTCATGTCGCCAGCTGCAGCACTGATATTTTCAATTAATATTCATTTTGAGAAAGAATGCAGTGTGCCACAGAGGTGCTGAGGACATGGCAGGGTGGGGTGTACTTGTGGGGGTTCTCACACATAGTCCTGAGGCTGAATTCTTTGCCCAACCACCTCCTGAGTGGCCTAATGACTAAGGATCAGGATGACATGTGTGCCCTCGAGATGTTTTTGAGGGTTAAATGAGATGATCTATGCTCACAGTGCTTACCTACTACCTAGTAAATCCTCAGTCTCAGCCTGTGGGATTACTCTTAACTAGTTGAAGTACAACTCCTGCCTACTTACACTGTGAAACTTCAGTTGACCAAAAGAAACCAGGTACCCCATTCCCCAGGCAGTGTGTCTTAAGCCAGTAGCTTTGTGGTGGATCTATTTCATAACCCTAAAGGTGCGGAACAAAGGGGGAGAAAAAGATACCTACTGAATAATTCTCCACTAAAAGTGGAGTCCATCCCCATGGCTCTCCATGGCTGATGCTCTGAGACCCTCAGTCCTGCCATTATAATCAAGGGTGGCTCAAGAAGAGAAGGCATTCTGGGGATGAGGGAAGAAATGGCTCTTCTTTCCTCAGCCCAGTAAAGACTGCTGAACCAAGGATGTCCACTCTTCCAGGTGGATCTTACGGAAGCATGGAATTAACTATGACACTACGTTGCTCTGTTTACTGAACACTGGCAGGCTAGTGAATTGTCCATCAAAGCATTTTTTGAGAATGCACAAATGACTTTTGAAAAATTTCCTTGAGCGTGACCATGAACCCAGGTTCACAGTCCTGCACAAGGGGCCAAAGCAACACACGATGATTTCAGGGTGGGGCCATAAATCCCCGGCCCAGTGCTCCACACCCAGCCTTAGCCTGAATTCAGAAAATAGTGGAGGACTCTTGAGGTGACATATGATCCGAGCCCACGTCCTAAAGGGACTGCATGGGACAGAGATGCCCGCCTTGCCTCTTTGTTTATACATACCAGACTCGGACATATTCCAGAATAACTTCAAAGCCACAGAAATCCAGGGACTGTTTGTCACAGCAGTCTGTCCTGTCAAATGCGATGTCTTAACTTTCTATCCTCTGTGGTTTTCTTCTAGTCTTTCTAACAACTGTTTCCATCAACAGATGAATGTTTATAAATGAACCTTCCTAAGAACTGCTGTCTGCTAAGCCCACACTAGGCACTACGTGCTAAGCACTCAGCGTGCGTCTCTAATCCATTGGCCCCTGTTTATTATCTCACTTTTCACACAAGGAGACTTAGTCTCCTCCTCTCCTCTTCAGAAGATTTTTACCCAGAAAGAAACGTGATCAGTGAAGTCACATGCCAGAAAGTAAAAGGACTGGAACCCAGATTACTTGAATTCAGAGGTCATTAATGTGCGTGTGCACGTGTGTGCATGTTCACAAGGACATACGCCCACAAATGTGCCTATAAAGTCAGAAGTCAATGTCAAATGTCTTTCTTTGTTCTTCACCTTATTTTGTTTCTGTGGCAGAGTTTTGAGCTCACCACTTGGCTAGACTGTCTTGCCAGTGAGCACCCAGGATCCTTCTCTCTCCATCTCTGGGTCCTGGGGTTATAGACAAACAGCATGGCGCCTGGATTTTTGCATGAGTGTTGGGATCAAGATTTCAGGATTTCTTGTTTGCACAGCAAGCACTTTACTCAATGATCCATCTCCCCGGCCCTATAGGCCAGGTCATTTGTAACCATCACCTCCTGATACGCACCGACCACGAGTCTAAACATATTTGCAATGTGTACAGTTATCTACTGGGCGGGTGAAAAACAGAAAATACATAAATAAATGAGACAATAGAATTTCTCATCCCTTTACCCTAATGAAAGCAAGGGAATACACCTAGTAGCTTGGCTGTCCCCAACTCCAACCAAAATAGTGGAGTTTCTGCCCTGTCTCCCTCGGAGCCTAGGCAGAGGTATTCTGAGCTTTTCTGCCAGCCCAAGGATGCACTCACTCTATCTCTCCCCTCGACTGGTGTCTCCCATGCTGCCTCTGAAAATAGGCATCACCATAGCAATCTCCTGTATTGTTTTTCCCCATCCCAGCGAATGAATCATAAGCCAGGGTTGAGGCTTGAGTTCTGTGGTATTTTCACATCTGTTTGACACCTTGGGAGGCGTGGGGAGGAAGAGGAATTCAGAGCAACAGTGGAAAAAAATGAAACAAAAATAACATCGTCTGGGCCAGGCTCTTGTCTCTGTCTTGGCACACACACACACACACGCACCCCCTTCTCCTTTACTCTGCACTATTCCTACAGATCTTTGAGTCATAGCACATCTGGGAAGAGGGAGGTATAAAGATCTACTCCCAGTGAAACCACAAAGCATGGGGAAAAGAGACATCCGAGGAAAAGCCAGAGGATGTGGGTTTGAATCCCAGCTTCCTCACTTCCCAGCTGGGTAGCCTTAGCAAAAAGACACAGCTGTGCTCAGACCCACATATGACCAATGCTGCTGTGACCACCCATAAGATATGACCCAAACGCCAGCTCCAGGGTTATGTGAAGGCTTAAGACGGAAAGTATGTGAGGAAGCAGTCTCAGGAGAACCCACAGAGCAGGTCGGGGACTTGTAGAAACAGGGTGTGGTGGTGTATATTGGGACGCAATTCAAAGATGTTTGTCTGTGGTAGAGAAGCATACAAAAGCCCCTGCCTCACAGTGATTCGGATTACACTTTCCCCATTGCACGATAGTACTTAGACAATTATTCTGTCTTTATTTTCAATAACTTAAGAGAGATACTCAATAGCTTGTTGTACAATGGACTCTGGGTTACATGATTTTCCTAACTTGGGCTGATTAAGTAAGTGTTTGAGACTCTGAAAGCAGACTGGCTACGCTGGGCTGTTCCATGTGTAGATGATTTAAGTGGTTTCTGGCCTTCAGCATACAGTGAGATGTGACTCTTACTGTGGTAGGTAAGAGGCACACAAAGAATACAGCATAGGTTCAGACCAAATTTTTAAATTCACCTGCTCCCTGCACAGCTCTATACAAAGAACTGCCTTCTGCACTGCAGACAGAAAGACGGTGTCTCAATCTAAGAACAGAAAGAGATGTCACACAACAAAAAGAATTGTTGCAGAGAATACACAGGCAGAGACTGGAAGGTCATTTGAATTGGGATGATGCCTACGGGGTACTTGTGAACGCAGAAGCTTGGATAGAGCCCTGTCACATTTAGGGTCTGCGATGAATGTGTTCTGGGATCCATAGCCAAGCTGATTTATAACAATACAGAATATAGCTCGGTTCTTGCTCTCAGCAGCTTGGAGTCTAGCTGAAACAAACCAAGTCATAAGATACTTGGAAAAAATTCCCAAAATGAAATGTTGAGAGATGGGGTCTAAATTCCATGGGATGGGCAGGG
The DNA here is from genome assembly GCA_028551405.1 of Uromys caudimaculatus. Classification (NCBI taxonomy): domain Eukaryota; kingdom Metazoa; phylum Chordata; class Mammalia; order Rodentia; family Muridae; genus Uromys; species Uromys caudimaculatus. Next base: position 79,613,873 of record CM052710.1, read on the forward strand.
GGGGGGGTGTTCAGAGCAACAACACTTAGAGCAAAAGCTTGGGGGAAAAACTTTTAGAGAGGCCCAGGGAGCACCAGGAGAGACCTGGTGACAGAAGGGAATTACAGTGAGTGGAAGGACTGGGGTCAGACAGGAAGCTCTGGAAAGCGTCCCGTGACGGAACGATATGCCATAAGGTCCCATAGCAGGGATTTAAAACTCCTGTTAGGAAAACGAATAAACGGGGCCAGGATGGAAGCGTCTCATAGACTCAATTTCCAATCAAGGCACAAGGTGGCAAAGGGCTTGGTCTGAGTGTTGGTGACCTAGTTCATTCTCTCCATCCAGTGGATCCCATGGGCTTTCTTGGGAGCTCTTTCATCTCCCAGTCATGTGGGCGGAGATGGGATGCAGCAGCACAAAAAGAAGAAGGCCATTCTCCTGGGGCTTTCCCTGGGAGCTCACTAGGTTAGCACAAGTTCCTGCCAAAGGCCACAGCTCCTTCTATAACTGGGCCCACGGTAGCTTCCTGAACACTTAGCTCCCTCTCCTTGCTTCCGGCTGGTTTTAAGTGCTGGGTTCTCCAGCGCCTCTGTGGCCCCCTAAACTGTATCTATGCCCCTGAAATTGTTCACATGTAAATAAATCCTATGGGGCTAGCCCTCATCTGAGTTTTCTGTCTGGCTTCTGTTTCTTCCTGCTAAATCAATTCATTCAACAAACATCTCTCCCCGCCACTGAGGGGAGACATAACAGATGCTAGGAAACAATAGTGTCATGGGCCTTGTCCTTAAAGAGATTGGTTTTTGAGGGACAGAAAGGAGTGACTGCCATGAAGCATTGTAAAGTCTTCACCACAGCTTATACACGCAAAAGGGTCAGGGAATAAATACTTTTAGATCTTGCCTGTCATGTTTTCTTCCTTCCTTCCTTCCTTTCTTCCTGTCTTCTTCATGCATATAAGTGTTTTGACTGTATATATGTCTGGGCCACACATACATGACTGGCTAAGGTCAGTGGAAGACATTGGACGCCCCCTTTGGACTGGAGTCACAGATGGTTGTAAGCTGCCACCTCGGTGCTGGCAATCAAACCCTGGTCCCCTGGTAGAGCAGCCAGTGTTTCTAACCACTGAGCCATCTCTACAGCCCCTGCTATTCATATATCCATCCCATCACAACTATCCAGCTCTGCTCCACAGCGTGAAAACTGCCACAGACTTAAACGACCGAGTAAGAGGCAAGGCGTGGCTGTCTGCGAATAAAACCTTATTAAGAAAAAGACATCGCAGAGGCTGAGCTGGCCCTGGGACCATAGCGTATAGACCCCTGCTCTCTACTGTGCCAGAGGCATAAACAAACCCTTATAACTGAGTGTGAAGGGAAGGTGGTGACGCACCGGGTGAGGGTAGGATTCCAGGGAAAGGTGGCATTTTAACTGAGACCTCAGACATGAGCTGGGCATAGCCAGGTTGGCAAGGGGACAGGTGAGGGAGAACAAATCTAGGAAGAAGAAACCACAAATATGAAAGGCCAGAAAGAGGCACTGCCTTAGGCAAGCAGACTTTTTTTTTTTTTTTTTTTGGCTCTTCAAGCAGGATGCAAAGGACAGCATTTCTCTTTTGCATAACTTCCTTTCCTCCCTCCATCCGTGTCTCCCTTGACTCCCATCTACCTTTCTAACTCTTCACCTCCTCCCTTCCCCCTTCCTATAACGAGTCTTTATTAATCACCTACTTTGTATCTGGCACTACATTTGTGGCTAAGGTTAGAAGACAGAACAACAAATACTCTTCAAAGATACTTTAACTCTTGAGGCTGGAGAGATGGCTCAGTGGTTAAAAGCACTGACTGCTTTTCCAGAGGACCCAGGTTCGATTCCCAGCAACCACGCAGAGGCTCACAATGATCTATAACTCCAGTTCCAGGGGAAGCTGACAGCCTCATGCAGATATACGTGCAGGCAAAACACCAATACTCATAAAAAAAAGTATTACATATTCTAAACAAACAGAAAGAAACTTTAATTATCTTGGAGAATATGGAGGACAGATTGGAAGCTGGTGGCTAAGGTGGCCACCTTTTTTTGTCCTTCAAGTGGGCAGACCAACTGACATGCTAACCAATACAATCCAGGGAAGGCAACTGGATGTTCTTTCTCCGTGTTTTGTTCCATTTTGTGCCCATCTTGCTCAGGAACTCTTTCCACCGGTGATGAAACAAGTGGCCACATTAAAGAATAGCACACAGCAAGAACTGAGGTCAGCCTTGGCATCACACAGCTGGACATAGAATCTGAGGACAGCTCAAAAACAACCTCAGGCCTTCAGTCTGACAGATCACAAAGGAAGCCATCTACCAACAATGAAGCCACAGAAGTGGAAAGAGTCCACAGCCTCAAGCAATATCATGACTGCAGCCACTAAAGCAGAGGCCCAGCCAACTCTGAGGTGACTAATGAGTACTGTTGGAAGCTGCCACCTTTGTGGGAAGACTTTTAGGCAGCAGGAGGAGGCAAATGCTATTGGAGACCATAAATAGACAACAGGACTAGGGATTGAGGTAAGTAAATAACCAGACAATAGCTTCAGTGGTGGCATGCAGAATAAAAGTGGGGTGTAAGGAAGTGGGGGCACTGCCCTGTCTGTGGCAGCTGTAGTGACCTTTCTTGAATAGAGATATTGTGTCTGAGAGCAGAGGAAAAGAAACCAGCTGAGGAGAGAGGCTGAGGGGAGAAGGTTCCAGGTAGAGAAACATAACGAAAAGACCCCGAGGGGGTGGCTGAAGCAGAAAGGCTCAGAAAGGAAGGGTAGCCAGCATCCCATGGGCTGACCCAGGCCTTCTTTCCTCTACCAGAACTACAGAAGGCATCAGCAGGGGAGTGCCTGACTGGGCAGTCATCAGCCATCTTCCTTCACAGCAATTCTGCCCTGTACAACCCAATCAACCTCCCACAAATGTATGCTTAGCATCACAGCTGAATGGCACCTCGTCCACGTGGGTCTCACCCCTGTCACACTCTATGTCCCTTGGCTCTTCCTTCCTCCAACCTGCAAACATTTATGGAGACCCCACTAGATCTCGTCACTACGCTAGGCACTCTGCCCACACATATGTTTCTGTTATTTCCCCGTCTTGAAAGCCTTCAATGATCTCTCAGCACCCCAACCCTACTGCTGTGTTAAGGGTAGAATTATGTGCCCACAAATCTGTGTTGAAGCCCTGACCCGCTGCTAACGTGAACGTGATCGTATTTAAAGCAGACTTTTCAGAGACTTGATCAGGTTCAAATGAGTTCATCGGGATCCGCTCCTGTACAGTGTGATTATTGCCCTTAAAATATGAAGGAGCAGAGACACAGGGATAATGTCATGCCGTATGAAGGCAGACAGAGAGGGGGCAGCCATGCAGCCACTGGATGCAGAGCACCAAGGACTGCCAACTGTCCCTGAAAGCCAGGAGGAAGTAAAGAGAGAGTTTTGAGTATGGCCTGCCACCGGGTGCTATTTCTGGTTTCTATTCTCCACAGGCTGAGAGCAGAAATGTCTGCTGTTTGCAGGCACACAGGTGTTTGTCACAACAGCTCCATAAAACCAATCCTGCCAATGTTCAGGAGACACCCACAGTCTACTCCACTTCTTCCTCCCCTGACCTCCTGACCTCCTAGATGGCTTAGTCTCTGCACAATTCATTTTGGCTCCTCATCACTTCTCAGCCCACCTCATGTGTTGTGTGCTGCTGCCTGCTTCCTGCATGCCTGACTCGGTGCCTGAAGGACCAAAGAGGATACTCCCCACACTTCGTCCTGGACACCTTGGATGAAGCAAGGCCCCCTGAGAACACTCAGGGAAATGAGGACTGTACCTGTTATCTGAGGGGCATGAGGCGAAGGAGAGTTTGCTGGTGGTGATGGTCCTTTCTTATAGGGACCCCAATGGAAGAGCTAGGGGAAGGACTGGAGGAGCTGAAGGGAATTCCAACCCCATAGGAAGAACATATCAACTAACTGGACCACCCAGAACTCCCAGGGACTAAACCACCAACCAAAAAGTATACGTGGAGGGAGCCAAGGGAGCCAGGACTCCAGATACATATGCGGCAGAGGATGGCCCTTATCTCATATCAACGGGAGGGGAGGCTCAATGCCCCAGCGTAGGGGGATGCTAGAGGGGTGAGGTGGGAGTGGGTGAATGGGTGAAGGAGCACTCTCATAGAGGCAAAAGGAGGGGGGATAGGTTGGGGGTTGGGGGAGGGGTAACCGAGAAGGGGGTTAATATTTGAAATTTAAACGAATAAAATGATTAATAAAAAAAACCCAACAACATATCTCCTATTTTTGCTTCTCCTTATGTTAGTGTTTCTTGTGGTAACTATATATTACACGTGTGGGTTGATGGCCACCCCCCCCCTCAAGATCAATGCTCAGGAAAGAGCCTTTGTCTTTGCCATCTTAAGAAGGCTTTGGGGAGGATGATTCCCACTCTGCCATTATTCACCTTGCATAGCTCGTGCCCCGCAGACATGGCCACAGGCAAATATGATAGAGACAATTTCCCATGCTTCCCCAAAATCATATAAAAGGAAAAAGTGGCTCACCTGACCTAAGACCCTTCCTAGCCCTAGCTAAAGTAAAAAGATAGAGCGAAGCCATTGAAGGTGTGAATTGGGCCATTGGCCCAAGACATGAGAAAGGTACAATGGCAGCCCTTGGGAGCTAGGCGAGTTATCCTGCACCCCTGGGTGTCATTCTCTCAGCCCAAGGACATCGTATCATCTGCTCACCTACCCTGAGGACAGAGAAGAGCCAGCATGTATTCCAGAACCATCTATCCCCGTGTTAGCAGGTCCCAGGCCGCTATGTCTCCCCCGGGAATCCCTCACAGAGTTCTCTCATACCTGCTCCTCCACCAGGAGGCATCGTTCGAGGGTTCTCTGGATTCTGCACTTCGTTCTCAACCCTTACGTAACCAAACACAAGTTTAAAAGACATACACACACATTCAGGAAAGAGATGGCTGAATTTGATTTAAAAAAAAACAAAAAACCAAAAACTGGCTTCACACTACCACAGTTGTTTGGGAACGGAGCCTCCCTGAGCTACATTTCTGACTTGGCAGGACGCTAGCATATCTAATTTTACACCTGCAGAAGCCTGCAGCCAACCCTGTGCACAGAGCTACCTGCAGAGGGAAGACCCAGCCAAACAGAAGGGTCAACCTGGGTGTCTGGCTGGGGTCATAGGGAGGCTCTGTGAGGCGGTGGGATGGGCAGGGGGGTCTCCTTCCTTGCAGTAAGAGCACTCCTGCCCTCGGCTTGCTTGCTTCAGCTCCATGCTCCCGGGACAAAAGAGCACGAATGGGTCATAGCAACTGCTTTGCTGGGGAACAAAAGAAGCAGTGATGGGCTCTGTGCCCCCCCCCCCGCCCAGTGTATGCTCACCTGCAGATCTGTTTTGTCTAGGTGTCTTTGTGACTATTCACATGTGTAAATTAACTGTCGATTCTGGACATGTTGGACAATTCTAGAGTTGTCTGGTCTGTCTTCTCCCAACTACCCCCAGAAATGCAGACAATCAGATAACTCTGGGCCGTTGTGGCCACCACAATCTGGGATAAGAGTCACACTGAAAACCTAAGTGCCTGAAGTACACACCAGCTGCCCTATTAGCTTACTGTAACAAAACCAGCTTAGGGAGGAAAAGGTTTGTTTGCCTTATCGTTCCAGACACAGTGCAGTATTAGAGAGAAGTCAGGGCAGGAACCACGGAGGTACACTAACTGCTGGCTAGTTCAGTTACTTTTCTTACACAGCCCAGGCCCGCCTGACTAGGGGGGGTAACACCGCCCACAGTGGAATGAGCCTTACTACCTCAATTATCAGTTAAGAAGACTCCTCCCAGAAATGTCCTCAGGCAAATCTGATGGAGGGTCCCTGTTCCCAGGTGACTCCAGTTGTGTCAAACGGTCAGAAACCAATAGCACATCTGTCCAGCTGACAGACTTTCGTCACTTGGGTTAGTTAATTGGTTCTTACAGGGACGGGAGTTTGGCCTCTCACAGAGAGCATGCCCTGGAAGTCCAGGCTTACCAAATGATGACGTGATTTCAGGCAAGTTATTGGACTGTCCATCCAGAAACTTCTGTTTCCTAATCTTTTCTTTTTTTTAGAGAGAGAGAGAGAGAGAGAGAGTGCTTTTGTGACCCAAGTTGGTTTTGTTATGGTAAGCAAATAGGGCAGCTGGTATATTTCAAGCACTCACCTTTTCGGTGTGTCTCTTAGCACTAGCTTACGGTGGCCACGAAGACCCAGAGTTATCATAGCGTGTGGTCCTCTGACCTCCACATGCATCCTATTTATTACCCAGGGGAAATGTCAGCACATGTAAAAGATACCAAGTGATGGTGAGACCTTCCTTGACTCCTCATTAACACTGAAGAGACACCTGATCTAACCTACTGCACTGCTGTCAACCTCCTGGTCCATCCCAGGCACATCCTGGAGAGAGAGAGAAAGATTCTTCCTCCCTGTGACAAACCCAGAACATTCCAACCCTCGCTCTCAAAAGCACAATCTTTTCCAAAGCTTTCTTAAGATGAGTAAGGCAATTTGCTTTCTTCTTGAGACGCTGATGACCACCAGTCCAAGGATCTCACTTGATATGTCTCTCTTTGTCACGCCTGGAAGTCCCAGGCCCTTGCAAAGTCCTCCCCAGAAGGTCTTTTCTTCAAAACCCATCACCACGCTGCTTATGGGAGCTTGTGACAAAATGGCTTTTCAAATGATGGGCGGCAACATTCCCAAATCCCAGAAGTATTTGGGGTCTGCCTTTGGAAAACTGGCACTGACACTGCTATCTGTTCCCCAAACCTCAGCAATCCACACTCGGACCCTCCCCCTAACCCACCCCTGCATCTAAGTGGGACCATCTGACTGATTAAAGACAGAGAATGGGCTGGGCAGTGGTAGCGCACGCCTTTAATCCCAGCACTCGGGAGGCAGAGGCAGGTGGATTTCTGAGTTCGAGGCCAGCCTGGTCTACAGAGTGAGTTCCAGGACAGCCAGGGTTACACAGAGAAGCCCTGTCTCGGAAAAAAAAAAAAAAAAAACCCAAAAAGATGGAGAATGGAATCAATGCTCTGCACTTCCAGGCAAGGCCATAAAACACCCTGAACAGCACTATTCTGTCTTCCCCTTCAACTTCTCATGCCACCAAGCAGAGACCATGTGTGAAAACCGTGTGTTTCCCAAGATGGAAAGAGCCTGGGATCCTGAGTGACTGTGTGAACGTGAGCCACGCCCCTACACGCCCAGCACGCGTGCACTACACCATGATAATAGGAAACAGCCTGTTACAGTTTCCCCGTTCTGCTGCTGATATACTTATAATTGTTTGTTCCTGCAGCAGAGCTCCGTCTATGCTGAATGACATACATAGCAGGACACCTACAGAGCAAAGACAAGCTGAAGACTTAGGTAGCCATGGCTTTTCTTCCTCTCTAGCTCAGACATGAATTTGGAAAAGTTTTACTATTTTTTTTTTTTTTTTTAATGATTGTGCTGCTAAGGTCTCGATGTCTAATACTTACTGGCTCTGGATTATGCTGCTTTTCTTCAAACAAGATTTTATTTTGGAAAGGCTGTATGGTAGTCAATAGAGGTACAAACGCTGCAGCCAGCCACACGGGGACCCGAGTGACTTTCGGCTTAGTGAGTACTCATCACACAAGAGATGATGTGTACTGACGGACTCCCATCCTTCCAACTTAAGAAGTCCATGAGGTTTTCCCATTTTATGAATGAACAAGTGGAGGTCCAGAGAGACTAAAGCTCTTGTGTAGGGCCACAAGTGGGTAAGAAACACAGCAGCATCTATACACAGGGAGTCAGGGTGTTCGTGCCCCCAAACTAAGCAACTAAAGTATGAAGGTTCTGAGAGGAGAAACACATATTGAAATGTCTGGTCAGGAAATTTTAGTAACATCCCATAATTTTAGCTAAACTAATAAACTCCACCTTCTTGGGATCAGGGCCATATTCTAGTTATACCTGAAACCCCAGGGTTCAGCACAACAATAAAAGGTACAAACAAACAAACCTCAAGTGTCTACTGAATGGTGGAGTCATCTGAACTTGAGGTCTTAAATAGAACTGGTTGGTTTTTTGTTTCAAAGATTTGTTTTTATTATTTTTGTTTGTGTGTGCATTGTATGTGAAAGAGAGTGAATGCCACATGTGTGCAGACCCCGTGTGTCAGAAGAGGGTGCCAGATGCCCTGGACCCGGAGTTACAGATGGTTAGAACTGAATTCAGGTCCTCTGGAAGAGCAGCAAGTGGGCTTAGCTGCCAAGACATCTCCCCGAGTCCAAATGCTAACCATTCTAATTGCGTTACACTTGAAGATGTCTTTAAATACAGAGTGTCCATTATCCAAGTTGAATGCTTTTGTAAGCCGGTGAGGATATTACTAATATTTACCAGTAAAATGAGTAGACACTAGGACCTGTCTAATGCAAATCTATAAATCAGCCTCCTGCACAAGAAGCACAGATGCTCACCATGTCTTTGTTCTTTAGTTGTGGCTATCTGATTTTTGGAAACTGGGATGATCTCTGAAAACACTATGTAGTCCAGGCTGGCCTCAGACTTGTGGTGATTCTCCTGCATCAGCCTCCCAAATGCTGGAATTACAAATGTGCCCCACCATCCTGTCCACTTGGGCCTCTGACTGTTTCCAAGCCTGCAGTTATTTGTGAGACATGTGATGGCTGTACTTCTGAAGAAGGCAAACCCCCAAGTCTGACCTGCCACACAGCACACTCGGTATGAACGTGTAGCCTCGGTGCGCTGATCCCTTTAAGAAAACAGGAAGGGACAGCCCAAGGAAGGCAGCGATTGCCGCAAGAACATACACATGGATTGCAATGGAGCTGGCTACATGCTTTGAATAAACACTAATAAAGTGAGTTCAGGCTGAGCTGTGACTTTAAAGGAAATTCTTCCCCATAAACATGTCCTGCCATGCCCTAATAACTCCTTAATTTGATGCACATTTGGGAAGGATGAAGCTAAGTAATCACAGAATAATGTTAAGGTCTGTTGCGAAGGGGGGGTGTGGGAAGTGATGCAACTTGGGGCTAACACCATCCACCAGAATGTTGGCTTCTTTTCTTGTTTCACACATGGAGGGAATTTGCCCAGTGACACGCAGGAAATCAGAGGCAGGTCTCTGCAGGTTCAGCCCAAGAAAACTCTGGGTGTCACTGGATGGCACTATGTGAGTCTCTTGACTGGTCCATTTCTGGTCAGCCTTCTCTCTCTGGCAATGGTAAGAGTGGTTTCCATCTGCACTTGGGTTTCTGTAGGTTCTAGAATGCTCCCTGAGAAGAGAATGCTTGCCATAGGCAGAGGCATCCACAAGACAAACCCAGCCCGGCATCCCTGTGAGGAGGCACGTGGCACGGAGTCAAAAATAAGCAGGTGTGCGTGTGCGTGTGCGTGTGCGTGTGTGTGTGTGTGTAGAGGCTTGCAGTCCATCTCATAACATGCTAATCCTATGGTTTGGGAAACCATCCTTGTCTGCAAAATGCTTTAGCATCCCTCGCTGATCCTCAGAGGACTTGTGAGAAAACCAAATGAGATTATGTGAGGGGATTTGATAAAGTTTAAAAGACTTGTATAAATTCAGGAATCACTGCTGTTGGGAAAATGGTGGCTCATTGACAGTTTTTCTGTGCATTGAGTTTTCACAATGTATCAAGTTCTATTCATTTCCTTTAAGTTCTCCTGGCAATCCCATAATAATCTTATCATTCTTCTGCCATTTGGTGGGCAAGTGAGGTCCAAAGAGTAACTTGCCCCAGTTCAGACACATTCAGAAATACCACCCACAGAGCAATGGCTCCGAGGGCAGATCTAGATGTCTCAGCTCCTTGTCTGCTCCTAAGCTCTCAAGAAACTGAAGTTTGTTAGCCTGTGAGCAGCAAGAACAAGGGCTGCCTCGGGATTCCTTCCAGGTCTCCAGGGACCAGTGAAGGACTAAGAAGGTAAGATTTTTAATCAGGTGAATGCAGTTCCTTCCCCTCCCTCAGAGCCTGCTCGTAGCCTAACTTTGGTCATTTGTATACAACGCTAATTCTTCTGCAAGCTCATAGCCCCCATTCCTCAATGCTCCATGGTTCTCAGCCCAATGCCCAAACTGTCTAGAAATGCAACCCCAATGGCTCATCTAACAGGCAGAGTCTCTGCAGCCACCAAGCTTATTCCAGACACGGTGCCTTTGCCCAGGCTCGTCTCCTATCTGCAGTGCCTTCTTCTCTAGATCAAAATGAACTGCAGATGTCAGGAAGCTTGGCTAAGGAAAGGGGACCTCCTTCAGTAGACCGAGGAGCTGGAAAGGAAGAGAAAGTCTTTACAGTGAGACAGTAGGATCAAGGCAGGCCCACCAACCCCACTGAGGCGGGAGCCACTCTTCGCCATCTGGCACCGATCAAATGCCAAGGGACAGGAACAGGCAGGGAGGAGAAGGGCCTGTCTGATGGTCCAACCCGTCCTGTCCTTTGTGTCCAGACCCAGGGAAGGCGATTCTCCTTTCATCATCCATGAAACTATATCTTGCTTATTATGACAATTTTAAAAACTTCCCTGATTATTCCTCGGGGAATCCAATTTGTTTCCTTTGTAAAGAGGAAACAATTCTCTTCTCCGTTTCGGAGGTGGGGACATTCCATTTATCTTGAGGGGGAAGAAATCTGTTTCCCATTATGAATCACGTTCTATTCTTAGGTCTATTTGTGAAGAATAAATCTCTACAATCCACGTAGAGCAGGGGAAAGTTCTCTCTTTACCCTCTTACAAATACCCATGAAGGCTAAGCAAAGACACTCCTGCCTGCCCTTACTCCTCAGTCTTCTTGACAGGATTGGTTTTCCAAGCCTTGCTTTTAAAAGAGAAATGTTTACTCATCCCTTAGAAAGCAGCACTATCCCAAAGTCATCCCAAGTCGCTGATAAAGCCTACCTACAGTAATTCATTCAACATGGAAGCAGAAATGACAATAAATCCCAAACCCCAAGTCCCTGTATTCTGGGACAGGAGTCAGCAAACTGCAGGCCACAAGCCAAATCAAGTCCACTGTTTGTTCTCTGGCCTGGGAGCTAAGAAGAAATTTTATGTTCTTTTTTTTTTTTTTTTTTAACTGACTAGGAAAAAAATTAAAAGTATAATATTTCACGACACATAACACCACATGAAATTCAAATTTCGATAGCCATAAATAAAATCTTCTTGGCACACAGCCAAAAATCACCCACTTACATAGTGCTCATGGCTGCATTTGCTCTACGTGGACAGAGCTGACTCTTGTCATTTCACAAAGGCTGTATGATCCCCAGAAACTAAACAATTATTTGCAGCCTTTCATACAAAATGTTCGATGTCCCTTGGTCTAGAAGCCTCTATACTCCGGCAAGGTCAAAATCAAGAAAATAGCAGACAGTGGAGTGTCAGGAATAAACCCCACCACAATGGCTCTGGGGTCAAATGTGGGTGGCACCTTTAGGCTCCAGCTAACTCAGTTCTGGATGGACAGGAACAGTGCACTATTTCGAGGTGGGTTCTTGCAAGTTTCTGTGTTTCCATTTCCTGTTTGTATAACAGGGCTAACCTCTAACATAGGTACTTTCCTTGATCCTTTGCTTGGGCTGAGAAGTAAGTTGACACACACCAAGTGGTTAGAACAGCCCCTGGTCCAATGTGCTCACTATCTCTTTGTTCTTGTGTTGCTGATTTCACAACTTCAGGGGGTGCTGTTTAACAGGAAACATGGCAAATGGCACCCGGGAGGGAGCGTGTAATTGGAAGATAATCCAAGAGATTAGAATCACGGTGGTACTGATGGTAACTAATGTTATAAAGCACAGAGATTTGAAGAGGAGAAGCACATAGGCTTTCCAGATGAATGGGACAGGCCCTGTGTAATTTTACCACCACACTGTTCCCTTCATGATGAAAGACTTAAGAAGCAACCTCAGATGAGCTATTGAACCTCCAACTCAGGCACCCTGTCCCTCCTCATGTCTTGCCAACCACAGCTCATGGCCTTAGCTCCTGAGATTGCCCCCACCCCCACCCCAGCATCCATTCCTACTATTGCACCTTGCTCCTGGTCTCCACAAAACTCTCAGGCTGTGGGCTATTTTAAGTCCAAATTAAAGACTCCTCTGCCCTGGATGGCTGCAATTTTAGGTTGTGGTTTGTTGACTCTGACGTGGCTTGGGGCCCGGAGCTGGTGCGTGGGGCACCGCATGGGATCAGATTGTTTTAGCAAGGAGGTTAACTTCCACCGCAGTATTCTCTCCACAGAAAACGTAAGCCACGGGTACGTCGATGGACAAACAAAACAGTGGGAGAGCCCTATAGTCTGGAGATTGGGGCTAAAAATAGCAGCACGTCAGAACCAAGAGAGCCCTAGAAGCTATGTAGGACTTAAAACCTCATAGAAAAAGACTGGCCAATGTCATTCCCTAAGCCCAAGTCTGTTGTTTCTTCTTTGGCTTCTTAGAGGAAGGACCCTTGGGCTGACTCAGGCTTCTCTGGTTTGAGAACCCGCACCATAAACCCTCTCATTAAGGACCGAGACTAAATTGGCTGGGGCCACTGGCAAGGTCTGAATATCACCTTCCCCGTGGGAAGTGGACACACAGTCTAGTTATGGGCAACGGAGCACAGTCCAGGATGGGATGGAGACCAGAAGGAGGCAGACAGGTGCAGGACAGAGATCAACTTAGCTCTAGGTGTTGAGGCAAGGTCACCCACAACCCCATTCTGTCCCTCCTCTATGACTTTCGGTTCTCTTGCTTCCGAATGGGGCATATTTAGAAGACATAGTAGTTTCTTCCCTACCCCATTTACATTCTGACCTCCACCTTGACTCAATAACCTGGATTAATTCCTGCCTTAGAGCCCAGAGTGGCTGTTAGAAGTACATTTCATACTGGCTGCTCATCATCAACTCCTGCCACATGGATTGCTATTCTTATTTAGTCGGTGAAAGGGTTTTCAAAGCACCCTCCTGGTCCACTTTCTACTGCTAAAGCAAAACACTTCATACTTAAAACTTAGGCCTGAGGCGAGAGAGGAGGCATCTGTCCCGCTTGGGTGAGAGTTTCATGCAGAAGACATCATGGAGGGAACACAATGGCCAGCTAGAAACCTAGAGAGCTCTGGGTCAGGCTTGCTCCTTTGGAACAACCCTAGCTGGAATCTGATGAGAATGGCATTGATCTTTCCAAGGAGAGTGGCTCCATGATGTAATTACCATGTACTGGGCCTTTCCTCTTAAATCCCACCAACTCTGCATCACAGCCACGGACCAACCTTAGCGCACATGAAACCCTCAGGTATGTAACCATAGCAACTATCTGGGCATGTGGTACCCACTCACTATGCGCTCATCACTTCCAATGACTTCGAAACCACCCCAAGTCGGGTAGGTAATTGGATTCCAGATTATACAGTGTTTTCTCATCAACCAAAAGAAGCCAATTCTAAGAATCATCTCCCGGTCCAGTGTGCAGCATAGCTCCTTGCCAGGTACTGTGAACATGATCTGAACATATTGTTTCAATTGTGTCTCTCACTCACAGCTTCAAATGGCCCTAGAGAAGAGACTGGGGGTGTGTGGAACGAGAGCTGCTCACTCAGTCATGCCATTAGGGAAGTCAATTCTGCAGGCTCCTGAAGCAGACTCCAACCCCCAGAGACCCAGACATGGAGGTGGCTTTGGTGAGCCAAACCCTGGCTCCCATAAATCGAGAGCAGCTGGCACTTTGAATACCCATGCCCCCTGGGGCCCGGGCTGAGTGCACATGGGTAAGCACTGGCCCATTCCCCCTTTTCTTCTCGCTATGCTTAATTACACCAGGATTGTGCTGAGTCAAGCAACCTGCTGGGGCGGAGGCCCCGGTGTGACCTTTCCCATTACTCTCAGCCAGCTTGAGGGCTCATGTAGCTGGGTGTGTTTCCAGCAAGAAACCCAAGAATAAGCTCTGTACCAAGGCACGTGGTGCCAAATGCTAAGGCCCACCTCTCCGTCCCTCGCAGGATGGCCCCTTCTGAACTGAGAGAGAACAAAAGTGCCTTGCAACAGCCACATCTCCCGCATCCATCCCCTCCCTATTCCTGCCTCCAGCCTGGAGAAAGAGGACCAGCCCCCCCCCCCCCCGGAGCTCCCAGGGACTGGACCACCAACCAGAGAGTACACATGGAGGGACCCATAGCTCTGGCCGCATATGTGGCAGAGGAGGGCCTTGTTGGACATCAGTGGGAGGAGAGGCCCTTGGGCCTGAAGGTATTCGATGCCCCAGTGTAGGGGAATGCCAGGGAGGGAAGATGGGAGTGGGGGGGGGAAGCACCCTCATAGAGGCAATGGGAGGGGGGTGGGATAGGGGGTTTCTGAAGGGGAGACCTGGAAAGGGGAAAACATTTGAAAAGTAAATAAAGAAAATATCAAAAAAAGCGCCCCCTCATCACGGAATGGTGGTGGCCAGCAGTCGCCCAAAGGTGGCCACAAGAGGTAGCAGCAGACATCCTTGATTCTCTCAGGTGGCTGTGTGGCTCTGCCTCTACCTGAGGCTTAAACTGCAGTTCCTGCATCCTCATTTTATAGTATAAGAGATAGACCACCCAAGAGCAGGACATAGCTCTCCCATTTCTCTGCCTATCTACGCATGCACAGCCCTCTGTAAATGTCCAAGAAAAACCAAGAAGCCAAATACTCCAGTGAGGTCCCCAACCTTGCTCGGCTCACATTAAATCACACCAGGAAGCATTGTCCAAGAAGTCTTGATACCTCTGCCACACTCCAGACCAACCAAGCCGGAACCTCTGTAGAGGGGTATATGAGACAACGGCACCGTGCCCTAGGATTTCATGGACAGGACTGACAGTGGCTGTTGGACAATTCTATCTACCAACTTTTGTTTTGAGGCTGAACTCCCAAACTGGAATCAGGCTAAAGATACCAGGCAAATGTCCAGGCTGTTGACCACCAAGCTGTACTAGTACCATTATTTCAACAAAGAAATCTGAACACTGACTATAATACCAGGCCATCTTGTAAGATCTAACATCTTAGATACCATCCAGCTTTCAGTGCAGGTCTTAGTGAGATTAATCTCTAAACCAACCAATCAAGCTGCTAATATTTACCAAGCATACCATACATGCAAGATCCCAGCCCAATGCACTAAGACACAAAGATGTCTGACCCCGTGAAACTTTCTGAAACCCCTAAATGGAAAAAACTTAAGAATGTGCACACAGAGATGTCCGAACAATATACTACAAAAAGGAGAGATGGATCTGCACCTCAACAGTTCACACTAACAAATATATTTCAGGTGACTACTTTATACTAGGTGCGGTGTAATTCTAGGGGAGTAATAAATTCAGGATCCTTGGGCAGGAGCAGTGATCCCCAGAGTGTGCTCCCCAGGCCAACCACAGGAGCATTCCTCAGAGAACTAGCCATGAATGCACACTACCAGGCCGGCCTCACCCAACCTATCGGAGCAGGACCTCTGGGGAGGCAGGAGCCCATTAAGCTGCATTTTAACAAGCCCTCCAGCTGTTCTCGTGTCTACTCTACCTAGATGACTAACCCTGTGGGTACTGAAGAGATGGAACATCTCCTTGGGTAATACAGAGCCTTGAAGAGTTTGAATTTTAGCTCCGACACACTTGGGGAACCTAAGATAGCTACTTTTTGTCTTTAAATTTTGTGTGTTTGTCCATATACCCACACATTGAGTGCACATTCCCACAGAGGCCAGAGGTATCAGATATCCCCACCTCCACAGGAGCTGGAGTAGTTGTGAGCTGCCCAACTGATTCAAACCCCAATATCCTCTGAAAAAGCAGAATGCACTCTCAACTGCTGAGCCATCTCTCCAGCCCCCCTACTTTAATGTCTTCTGAATTCATTTTATCAGCTGTGAAGACGTAACACACAATAAGAAGTAATGAGGCCTCCCATGCAGAGTACATAAGATAATGTGTAAAACTCACTAGTATGGCGCCTGGGGGCACCCTGTTAAATGACCTCAGACCTAGCAGTCACAGTGCAATGATGCTGTTTTACAAGTGAGCGTTGACAGACGCAGGAAGGAAAGAATGAGCTGATTACCTCATGACTGATGGGGACTAGACGTGGCAAGCCTGGAAAAGCAACATCCTGCCATGCAGGGAGACGTGCCCATGGTTGGACAAGCGCTTCTTAGTAGGAGTGATCAGAATACGGGTCTCTGAACTTGAGGCGGCCATTTTCCTGGTTCAGCCTCTAAATAGACTCCACCAAAGACTTCCCCCTGACCCCCGAGTTGGCCCTCAGAATATTGGCTAGGCATCCGGGGTCTAGGTTCAAATACTTCACAGTTGGGTGAGCTTAGATGAACCATTTAGGGGAATTAAGCTTTAGTTTTCTTCTGTGAGTGAGCTAAAGACGCTCTCTCTGGGTGGCACGTGTGCATGCAACAGAGTATCATCTTAATCTCTGCTGCATTCTGCCTGGTTGGGCTACCTCAATCTGAACAGCATCAGTTCCCTCAAATGTCACAATCACAAAATGACTCTTTTGGACTCATAGTCACAGTAGCTACCAAGTACTGCTTACATGCAGGTTGGCTGTAGATGCCTGCATCACATATGCTGTCACAGGACATAGACAGTATCACTGATGTCTATGCCCTGAGGTTATACAACTGTTGTGTCCAAAGGGATAGATATTTAGCCCTGATACTGAGTATCACATAAATTCAACTGTCATTACATCACCCCACCTTCCCTCAGAGGCTGTCCAGAGTCTTCCAAACGAGGTACAATCAGCTACGATGTCAGAGGGCCAGGCCCTTTCACAGTGCGGCTGTGTCACACAGAGTACTGGAGAGGACGTAGCTCAGAACTGGGTCTAGAGCAGAGACATCACAGGGCAGGAACTTAGGACAGGAAAAGGGCCATGTGAAAAGTCAGGCTCTGAGTTCTAAAACTGCTCCCAGCTTGTGGGTGACAGGAGTCAGGGTGGAGCAAAGAGCTTTCTTTCCAATTTGAAATTGTGAGCTAACCCTAAATGCAGAGAGGCCAGGAGGAAGATCTGGATTCCGGCAGCTTCCCACGGCCATTTCTTCTTTGGGAAGGAGGCGTTCTGACCCGGGAGACAGCACAGAACATACATCCCAGGTATCTTTCCTCATAGGACAAATTACGGTTGTCTTTCTCCTTCCCCCAGCCACATCCCCCAGATGACAGCTGCAGTTCTGGGAGCAGCCCAGGAGATCTGTAAGACCTACAATACATCTTCATGGGGACGGAACTACAACCGGAATGGATACAGACACGAGGAGCTGGCCTCCACACAGACAAGAGGGTTGGCCTCCTGTCGCCCCATGAAAACTTCTAACAAAGATTCTGGAAGTGCAAATACCATCTTGAACTTCATCCCCTCTCTGCTCTGGTTCAATCAGTCCAAAGAGCAGCCTCGATGCCCTCAACTGGAACAAAGAAGCCACAGCCTAGTCAGGATTCTGAGTTTTTATAACAATTATTAACAATTCGCTTTCCTTCGAATCCTGCAGTTACCTGCAAGGAGCCATGTTACCTCCAGCTGACCCCACCTGCCAAAAATATTCCTGCATTTTCATTTTTATCATCTTTGTGTTCCACGGTTGCCATGGTAGTAAAATTTACACTCAACAGCCTCGCTGCCATTTTCAACTACAAATAGAATTATTGTGTTCCCAGTTTGGCTCTGCAGAAAAAGAAATATGCCTGTACTTGAGGCCAAGCCCTGTGCTCAGCAGAAGGCTTTGGTGCTGTGCTGAACAAGAAAGGGGTTTCTATAGTTTTTCCGTCAGTACTAAGTAGGCTTTCTAACATATATCACTCTGTGATGAGCTGGGTTTTTTTCTTAATGTGGTAAAGTACACAGCACATGAATTTTGCCATTTTACCAGTGATGATGGTTATATTTATTATGCCTGCAAATTTGATTTCATTTGAGAGAATCAAAAAGCAATAGGCATTTTTAATATGTTGAACATTTTTGTTATCTACATTTTAAAAATTTAATATAATTATATCATTTAACTATTTTTTAAAATAATTTTATTTCATGCCCATTGCTGTTTTGCCTGCATAGATGCCTGTGCTGGATCCTCAGGAACTGGAGTTACAGACAGTTGCTAGCTGACGTATGGATGCTCAGAATTAAAGTACTCTTAACCATCAAACCATGACTCCAGCCCAAAGAGACTTTGGGATTTTTTACCTTTTAGTTCTTAAGGTGTTTGTTTGTTTGTTGGTTGGTTGAGCCAAGGTCTCTATGTGGCTGTAGACCAGGTTGGTCTTGAACTCCCAGAGTTCTGCCTGCCTCTGCCTCCTGAGTGCTGGGATTAAAGGCACGGACCACCATACCCAGCCATTTAACTATTTTTAAGTGGGCTATCTGGTGACATTAAGGACATTCCTGACATTATATGGTCACCACCATCTCCACTTGCAAACCTTTTTCATCACCCCAACCAGAACCTCCATGACCATTAGGCCCTTATTCTCCATGGCTCCCAGATCCTGAAAACTCATTTTCTCAAGTAGTGTCTGTGGGCTCATGGTGTGCGTGTCCCACAGCACTTGTGGAGAGGGCAGGAAAACTTACGGGAGTCACTTCTCTTCCTCCACACTGTGGGCTACGAGGGCCAAACTCAGGGCAGGGATAGACCTCAGACCCCCAGGCTCCGACAACTTCGAACGCCCTTGCTGCCTATGCATTGGATTACTAGGGATATTTTGTATGGTATGTGGCATCATACAAGGTGTGTTCTTTTGTGCCTGGGCTCTTTTGCTCTGTATGACGCTTTCAAGGCCCATTCACTGCAGCACATATTAGAACTCCACGCCTCCTGGAGGATGAATCAACTCCCACTATGTGCAGGAGCAAGTTTTGCTCATCCTTCACCTGTTGATAGACACTTGGGTTGTTTCCTCCATTGGCTACTGTGAATAATGCCGCAGTGAACACTGGTGCACGGTTATCTGTTTTGAGTCTCCACTTAACTCTTTGGGCTATCACTTAGAGTGGAACTGGTGAGTCACATGATAATTCCATGTTTAACAGAAGAGCCTTCATCCTCTGTCCAATGGCGGCTCCATTTGACATTTCTACCAGCAATGGATAAGAGCATCAAATCGCTACATCCCCCAATATGCTCTCTGTTTTGCTTGCTTTGCTTTGTTATGCCATCACAACAGTAGGTCTGGGGAGGCGATTTTTCTATAAGCAAGGTGGCGAGGCAATAACCACGTATAATAACACTGCATAGAATCACGGGTACACACAGGCACGCTGCAAAGAATCGCAGGTGCACACAGGCACGCTGCAAGAATCGCAGGTGCACACAGGCACGCTGCAAGAATCGCAGGTGCACACAGGCACGCTGCAAAGAATCGCAGGTGCACACAGGCACGCTGCAAAGAATCGCAGGTACACACAGGCACGCTGCAAGAATCGCAGGTGCACACAGGCACGCTGCAAAGAATCGCAGGTGCACATAGCCACACTGCATAGAATCTCAGATGCACACAGGCACACTGCATAGAGCTTCGTTCAATGAAGGAACAAATGAATGTATGAATGGGCTCTCCTCTTTAAATAATTACATTCTCTTAAGTCTGATTCCTGCTCAGCTTCTCCTGACTCTGTTATTGACAGGATTTGAAACTTGCACCAGAAAATCCACCTCCACAAGTGAGACACAGGCAGCAACTAAATGGCATGTATCGGGGTTTGCATTTAGGGGACTACGGGCACTGTTTATCTGCATCGTTTCTATACCCAGGAGTCAGGAAACCTGCTGCCTAAGCATCAGGAGAATTAAGAAGAGTAGAAGCTAAACAGAGTCGTGGTTACAGAACCAAGCAGTAGGCTGAACGGGCTGTTCTGCATCACAGCTGTATGCCAGGTATGTGTCCTATTTATCCCCCTGCGCCTCAGTTCGGATCCAATCCAAGCCCTGTGTGCAGTAAAATGGAACATTAAAAGCACTTAGCATGGTGCCTGGCACAACATAAGCGCTCCATAAAAGTTATCTCTTACTGTTACTACGAACTCCAATGTTGATGCACAGGACTGAGCCCAAGCCCTCCTTTGGCTAATTCTGCTCGGCACTAGGCACTCTGCACAGGAGGAAGAGCTTCAGGATGAGAATGAATTCATTGCTTATCCTTCCTCATAGTCTTCCAGGCTGACTGGGGAGGTGAGAGCACATATCCAGCAGCACATTTGGGCTCTGCGATGAGGAGTTGCGCCTACCTCTTCTTCGATTCTAACCTCCCCATCTTTATTTTTACTGGGGGTTTGGGGGATAACAATGCCAGGACCATGGAGGTCTCCTGCCTACAGGCCACACTCCGAGCACACTGAAGGAGCTTTCATTGCATAACAATCCACACATGGCATTGGGGTTGAAGAGTTTCCAAAGAAGAAAGTAAGCAAATGAGCCAAAAAGTCAGTGAGAGGAGCAAGGGGCTTCCCAGCTAGAGTCCCTGAGAGAAGCCCACAGGAGTGAGCTACGAGGCCGGGAAAGAAAAGTATTCCATGTTGGCAGCACCATGATTCTTATGTGCATGAAGTCAACAGCATTCAACTCAGCCTGACAGGAAGTTCTGTATTAGGCTGTACATATTGAAAATAGAATAAAAAAATAGCTCCCGGGTCCACATTTCACCTGTATATAAATGAAACGTTTTATTAGACATGGAGACCCTCAAATGCAAAGCTGTGCTGAGACAAATGAGGGTGGAGCTTTACAAGGCAGGTGTGTGGGGTTGAACAGCAACAGTGAAGCCTGTTTATTGAGCCATATGCATTCCCCAACACACATATTCTGTCTCATTGTCATGTGATAGCAGCACAAGGTGAGGCAGTGCTAGCCCTGTCTTATGGAGGAAGAAACGGTTTCAGAAACTTCCTGTGACTTCTGTGTTGTATATATCAGAGAATACCCCCACCCCACCCCCAACATCCTAGAATAGCTACAGGTTATATATACTATCTTGGAGATGAGATACATAGGTTTAAACATGATGGTCGTTCCTGCTTCATATGCACCTTGTACACACAAGGTTTTATATTGTTTTATATAATGTGCTAAATAATCTTATGTCAACTTGATGCAAGCAGAGGTCATCTGAGAGGAAGGAACCCCGATTAAGAAAATACCTCCATAAGAGCATAAGACTGGGCTGTAGGCAAGCCAGTAAGGCATTTTCTTAGTTAGTGATTGATGGGGGAGGGTCCAATCCATCGTGGGTGAGGCCCTCCCTGGGCTGGTGGTTCTTGGTTCTGTAAGAAAACAAGCTAAGAAAGTCATGAATAGCAAGCTGATAAGCAGCATCCTCCATGAACCTCTGTATCAGCTCCTGCCTCCAGGTTCCTGTTCTGCTTGAGTTCCTGTCCTGACTTCCTTCAGTGATGAACGGTGATGTAGAACTATAGGCCAATTAAACCCTTTCATTCCAAGCTGCTTTTAGTAGTGGTGTGAGCACTGAGCAGGACACATAGTGTGGTCTGTGCACCTGCATTTTCACTACAACTCACCACACTAGGACTGCTACGGAATTTTCCACTTGAGGCAACACATTGGCTCTCAAAAAGTTTAAGATTCGGGGTCAGTGCAGGGTTTGGAATTTCGGACCATGGATGCTTGCTTAACTTGTATGACAACGGCCTCTATATCACCACATCTAACCTTTTCTAGGAACAAAAATACTAACTCCTCAGAGTTCAGCCTCATAAAGTATAACATCAATTTCTTTACACTGAACAAATTATATAAAAATCATATCATATGTGTCAGTTCTTGTATTGATTATTCATGTTACCTGTAATCTGTGTAATAAGTTTCAAAGATAGAACGTTTACAGGTTGAGAACATGGATTCCTGAGCCAGCCTGCAGGTCGAGCTCACCTCTGGCCACTTAGCAGTGTTAGAGCATTATGTAAATAATGGGTTCTCCAGGAGCCTTTGTTTCTCTTCTATAAAATGAGCTAATAATAGTACCAAGCTCATGGGATGGTCAAGGGATGAAGAAAACACAAAAAAGGTTCTAGACTGCTGCCTAGCACACATACCACTTAGTGGTGGCCATTATGCAGGCGTTTGCTCATTTACCCTCTGGTAATCAGTCTACCTCCATTGCACAGTGAGAAGCCTGACAGAGACTGACTAGGCATTACACATTAGCAGGAATGTATCAGGAATCGAGACCCAGGCCCTCTGAGTCCCAAGCCCCATTGCTTTCTACTCTATATCCAGCCTCCTACTTCCTGCTCACCCTCTGCAGGGTTTCTGTGCCTTCATGCCCATTCACAGAAAGCAGAGGCTGGACCAGCTGGCCTGTGGCTCATTCCAGAATAATCACACAAGGTGATGCTCCAGCAAAACAACTGCTTCAGAAGTAGCAGGATGAGATGCTCTCAGTCCCTCAGAGCAGTCTCCTGAGCCATGTGGCCAGAAGAAATAGTCTGTATTTAGGGGTGCAATTTTTTTCAGCTTCTATTTCTATTTCTTTCCAGAATCCTCAGTACATTTCCTAATTAATCACTCCCATTTAATTTCCTAAAGCAATCACATCCTCCTCACAGGTAAGCAGCCTCGTCCCAGGCAGAAACACACACACACACACACACACACACACACACACACACACACACACCAGCTGGCCCCTCAGCTACGTAGGAGTGTGTGAGCAGCCCTTGGACACAGCCCAAAAGTACCATAGACACAGAAAAACAGCCTGGGGAGCTATAGTCAAAAGTCACTCTTCACAGCCTGGCCACATGTGGTTCCTGGTGAGCAAAAGGGATGTTGGGGGTTGGATTCTCCACGGAAACCAAAATGCAGAAGATGAGGCCAGTGCTCAGAATGTAGGGACTTATTCACCCAGCAGCCTCTCTGCGCTGACAGGCAGGGTTACCTGGGAGGGGCAGGGGCCTCTTTGCCTTGCAATTGCTTTGTCAATTAATCTTCACTGTATGACTGTGGGCAAGGGCTTGGCCTTTATGGAGCCCTGGTTTCGCCATCTTTAAGATGAGAGCAGTAACACAGACCATAAAGGGGGGATGTAGGGCGGGCAGAATCTAACCGTTCAGGAAACTAACCCATGAGACTAATGAATAAAGTTAGGTTTAAAAAAAAAAATTACCAGCATGGTGTCAAATGACAGCTGACACACACTCACAACTGATGTTCCCATAGGGGGTGGTGGGGACGGCAGTAAAACGGACCTATGCCTCATCTAAAAGCCAGTCAGTGGCTGTCCGCAACCAAACGGACTGCCTGTTGTCAGACTTGTCAAGTTTTTAAAAAGACACTAGAAATAGATTTATATGTGTATACACCCAATCTGAAAATGCTGGCAAGAAATTAACATTTAAAAGCCCTATGGTGGGCTGGGGAAATGGCTCATTCAGTACAGTGCTTACCACCCAAGCATTAGGTGCTGAGGTTGATTCTCAGCCATGATACACACACACACACACACACACACACACACACACACACACACACACACACACACACAGAGAGAGCTGGTCACAAAGGCATATACTTGCAATCCTAGGGCTGAAGATGCAGGAACAGGATATACAGAACTCACTGACCAGTCAACCTAACCCAATGAGTGAACCCCAGGTCTCCTGAGAAATACCAAGGTGGATAGTCACTGAAGGGTGGCAAAAGTTGACCTCCGACCTCCACATGCACACACATATGGCATACACACACATGCACACATGTGAACCAAATACAACACACTGAAGACCTGGATCTGCCCTACTGGCTACTGATCTGCAAACTCTGTCAATGCCATTAATTAATGGAGACAATGAACTATACAAAACACTCAGTCATGTGCAGAGCACATAGTAAACACTCAATAAATGGCAGCCAGAGTTATTAATACCATTAGCTGTGCAAGCACGGAACCCCCATCTGTGACAACGGACATGCGGATTCCCAACAGCTGTTTGGGTCATGGACAGCTGTGAGGGCCCCTGGGGACACCACACATATTAACTACCGTGTAGTCACAATGTCTGCTACTTCACTAAAGCAGCCACGCTTCATTATGGTGGAACTCAAGAGTGCTTTTTAACTAGAGGGGACTTTCTTTTACCTCAGGGGACACCTGACAAAGCCTGGAAATGCTTTTTTCTGGTCACAAAGCAGGAGTTCTATAGGGATCTACTACATACAGGTCCTGGATATTGGTAAATAATTTGTAATAAGCAGAGCAGCCCCGTTCAATAATAACAACAACACCAAACCCACGATGTGAAGAGGACTAAGGTGGAGAAGCGTTGGGTTGGACGGGAGTTTTCCATGCTGTTCCCTCGGAGGATTTTATTAAGACCTTAGACTGCATAGGCTTCGTAGACTGTGAGGACGCTGGCGGTGGGCAAACAGTACAAGTAATTCACCCTGGAATTGGCTCCAGGCTCTACTTCCATTCTGTCATCTCCCACAGCATCTTCTCATCACTGTCTTAACTACAGCCATGTCAACACTCCCTTAAAAACTCAATTGAAGATTTCACAGATTGGAGAACAGACTCTGGGGAAACCGAGGACTTGAGCGATGAACTGCTTGAGGGAGCCAAGGTCACCAGGCAAGTTGCAGGACCAAAGTGAAACAGAATCCTCCTCAGTCCCGATCCACGTCCCTCAGGAAGACGTAATTCCATTTTGCTGTTGCCATGGTAATTATAAATCAATTTTGTCTATCCATTAAAGCAGTTACTCTATAGAATGTTCTCACAAAGCACTGTTGAACTCACCCTGGTTTTCCTCCACGGATGTGAAAGTAATCACATTTTTGTATGTTCTATGATTCTGGCTACATTCACGATTGCCCTTCACCTTAGATGGGATAAATACGGAGGTTATATTGCAGATTGGTTGTCATGCATCGCTATGACTACCCCCCAAACAAAGCGATGGTGCCAGAATCAAAAGCAAGTTATTCATGTTTACCTTACTAAGGAAAGCAGGGAGCCTTCTGTCAATCCGTACCTTACACCAAGCATCTAACTTATCTATTTGTTCTTCCCGACAATTTGAAGAATGTCTCTGCATCGTTTTTCTCAAACACTGGCAGTGAGCTTTATAAAATCGCAGCATCCAAAACGCACCCCCAAATCGTTAAATCAGGATCCCAGGGGATACAGTCCAGGCATTGGAAATTTTATATCTCCCCAGGTGATTAAAAAGTCCTGGCAAGTCTGAGACTCGGGCTTCGGACTCATAGCTGTTATTTTACAATGACGGGATGTCCGCAGGAGAAAATGAACTTGCCCAAGGGCACCCAGCTGGTGAACCACAAGCTTGTGGTTAGAACGGAGGTCTGCCCACAGAGAATTATGCCCGTCCCACTCCCGAGTAAGTTAACTTACTCGGTTACAATGTGTTACTTGGTTATAATTCTGTAAGCTTAAGAGGAAATTCTCTCTTCAAGGCTATCAGACTTGTGGACTCAACTGGAATCTTAAGAACAGGTCTGGAGACTAGAAGGCAGGCACATCCTACCCTTCTGTAAGGGCATTGACAAAATGGAGAGCTAGTGCGTTCAGACTTTCTGTCCCACTGGTCAAGATTCCAGTTCAGCCAACCCTGATGTAGGTCAAGAGCTAACTCCTAGATTAGGAGACAGGAAGGCATCTCCTCACAGAGCCATGCCAGTACTCAGTGGGTATAAAGCAGAGGTTCTCAACCCAGGGGGTCACACATCAGATATCCTGCACATCAGATATTTACATCATGATCCATACCAATAGCAAAATTACAGTTATGAAGCAGCAACAAAATAATTTTATGGTTGGGGCTCACCACCCCCTGAGGAACTACGTTAAAGCGCCGAAGGAGTAAGAAGAATGATGTAAAGGATGAAGTTTCAACTGATACAGGGAAGGATGCTGCCAGGAAGACTGAGTGGGGGGAGCCTGGGTAGCCAAAACCCAGTCCACGTGGACTACACCAAAGAGGTGCGGAGACCCGTAATAGCAGGAAGACATAGGCATAAAAAAAAAATCAGCAAAATCAGATGTTCTTGACATATAAGCCAGTAGGAAGAGGGTGCTAGTCCTGTGAGGTTGCCATGAATAGCCCCGAGATCATTTGAAAAATACCATGTTAGTGCATTTTATCCCCTAGAGACAAGTTTGTCTTTAAAACAATCAGATTATCTAGGCTAGAGGAAAATCAGGGTAGAAGCCAGAGGAGAGCTCTTGGGACAACTTCTAGGAGAAACAGAGGAGTTCATGGGCAAGCCTTCCTAAGAGAAGTACAGGGCCCTGCCTGGCACAGTGGCCTGCGCTTTGAATCCCACGACCTCACTCAGGAAGGAGAAGCAGGTGGCTCTCTGGGAACTCAAGGTCAGCTCAGGCTACACAGCCAGGAGTATGTAGTGAGACTCTGTCTTTAAAATAAAATAAAATGAACACAGTTCTCAGGAACTATCCGGAAAAGTTTAATCCAGGGTCCTAACTTGGTGCATTACCAGGCAGATTGGTATGCTCTGTCCAATATAAGGCAGGGGGTGGAATACACACACACACACACACACACACACACACACACACACACACACATCACACACAAGGTTAGAGTCACCATGCTTTATGCTTCCTTGCAATGACCTTGTCATGAGGAATATTTGGGAAGGAGACATGGATCTCTGACAACAGGGTGGTGCAACTGGCAGGGACCAGGGATCCTATAGAGAAAAGTGGCACTTGGAGCCATCGAAATTCAGTCACAGATGTGTTAAAGTAGAGTGCTGTCTTGGGATGCTCCTCTCTAAAGATGTCTTTGAACCTGTGAGGACATCATCCCAGATCCAGGCATCCACAGTCCCCAGTATAACCAGGGACTTGACCAATGAGACTACTGGGAGTTAGCAGCACTGATTGTCCGTTACATGGACTGTGCGGACAAATCAATACATGGCCAAGTTTTCACCATTACTCAATTTATAGGCAATGTATACACTAAGTCCTGAGTGTAGGTCATAGATGAGCTGAATTCTTAAGAGATCTATATTAGAGATGAGAGCTCTATGACTCTCAGAGATGAAGGGGTTTGTCTCCAGCAACACACAAGTCCAGAGACTTGGATTTAGGTGTGTCTGAACTTGAACGTTTGTGCACATGCCACAATGCCACAGACCCAGCAATCAAAAGTTAGAATATTGGCTATGTATGGGTATTTCATATTTGTTGGCGCTAAGTCTTTCAATAGGTATGACTGTATTCATTCATTATTTATTTGTTTTGATGAGAAAGACAGGTAATTTGCTGAAGGGCCCATTTTAAATTCAGATTGCTTTGCCTCTAAAGCCTGGGGTCTTTTCCATCATACTTGCTGCCTATGCAAGTTAATTCGATTTTTAAAACCATGTATTGGTTTTGACCTATTTCCACAAGCATTCTACAGAGAAATGCATAGCTCCTGCCCTCAAGAAACATTCAATCTAGTTAAGAGATAGGATCTCATGGTACAAACAGTACTGGTAATGATTATTAATATACGGCTGGAAAGGTTTTTTAAAATATAGATGCTATAAAGAGGTTTCTTCCTTGAAGAGATGGCCCTGCCCTTGAATCTAGACTAGTTCCTGTGGCCAGACAACGACAATCCCTAGGGGTTATGAATGCCTGAATCTGGTGTGATGTCCTCAGGTCCCAGTCAAGAGTCCAGATACTGAGTTGCTGCATCTCCCTTGTCGGGATCCCTAAGCCACCAAGCAATTAATGAACCTGTTCTTAAGTTATCATGCTGTACAGAAGTTCAAGCCTCTTAGATCATTAGCTGGAGTTGAGTTCTGCTTCTGTCATCCCAGCCGAGGCACAGACACGAGTTTTCAATGGCCGGCCCCATTCTACCCCTCTCGCTCCTATAGAGATGAGGACCCCAAGCCTCAGGGGAACTGAGCACCACCTTCCAAGCCTTCCCTTGCCTTTCCAGAATCTGAAGCTGGAAGTACAGATCACAGACTAGCCATCCCTACTGAGTCTCACAGAGTACTATAAAATGGTTATTGCTCTTGTACTCAATTTCTTAAATGGCTATTTAAGGCCAGCCCTGTGCTCTAAGCTCATCTGGCCACCTCGTTTGGACTTCCAACAGCACAGTGGAGTGGGTCGTTGGTAAAGAGCATGCTCAAGAATGCTTAGCTAGTGAGAGCATTCAGATGAGGGTCATACTAACTCCAGCCTCGGTGCATGGAATTGCTAAGCCACAAAGGAGGGAAAATGATCTCTGTGGATAAAAACCTACAAAACCCCCAGCCAATCAGTTTGGAGCAACATCAACTGCTATTTTTGAAACTAAACATCTTTTTTTCTTTCTTAATTTCCGAAGGCTTACTGTGGAGCTGAGCTAATTATTTGAGCCTTAATCAAGAACCAGCCACTCCCTGAAGCAGCTGTCCTGGCCTCTCTCTTGCCTCTAGAAAGTCCCAGGGGTCCATTGGATATTGGCTCAGATCTAAATCCCAACTCCTTCACGAGCAAAGATGCATAGGGCTGGAAGAATCTTTGGAGTTCATCCAGGCTTCTTCCCTCATCACTTTTGAAGAAGAGGCAACTGAGGCCCAGAGAGGTGAAGTGACTCGTCCAAGGTCACACAGCATGCCAGAGGCATGGCTAGGTTTCCAAATCCCCAGGTGAGCACTCTTTCTACACCATTTCTGCCATTGCTAAAGGTTGTGCAGATCCATCTCCCTCAGCCCTCCTCTTAACAAAGCTGTTTCTCCACCACACAACTCCACATAGCCGTGTTCGGCAGGAGGAGCAATCAGCCCTGCTCATCTTGTGAAATGCTGTTTTGCAAAGCAGCCTCCTGGTTCTTTAGCAACACACAAAGAAAACTGTAGTGCAGTCTTCTTGGAAGATGTTTCTTGTTTTACAGACACCAAGAGGGCTTCCTGTCTGAATGTGACTCCAGTCAGCGTGCAGTTCCACTTGGGGAAGAGCCCTGAAGAGGCTTAGATCTTTGTGGCATTCCTAGAATATACCAACAGGGCACAGAGCAGGGAGACGCTTGGTGAGATTTTCAGAAAGAAATCAAACACATGCCTCAACCAAGCCAGAGCAGACTGGTTACCTTCTTGTGGTAGAAATAACGAGCTGAACTTGCCTCACTGGGGGACAGGAATCAGTAAGCCCTTCTATGGAGCAACGCCCCTTCCCATTTTGCATTCCGGTTCTGGGCCTTATTCCTATTGTGTCTCCCCTTCACTGCTTCCACATCTAGGGTCTTCCTCTTCCAGACCCTGAGCCAGCCAGGGCTTTGATGCCTACAGCCATACTGTACAACAAGCCCACGTTTCCATGGGGGCTTCCCCCATCCATTCTGGACCAGTCCTTCTTTTTCTGAAATAGATTTGGTTCTTCTACTGTCTCCTCCAGCTTTCCCCTGTAATAGTTCTTTTTGTGGTTCTGGGTGATCTTGTCTAAAGTCCAAACACTGATACAGAAACAGGGAAATACCTTGTGTTGGCAGATTCCAGGACTAGCCCTGATATCCTTCTGTTACGTCTCTAAGACATGTATCCTTCAAGGTGGGTTGAGTTTGGAAGGGAGGAGGTAGACCAGATGGTCCTAAGATGCCTCCAAAGCTTGAAAAAAATCTCCTCATTGGGGAAAGAAAGAAAGACGGGAGGAAGAGAACCCAGTTCTCCATCGGAAATTCAGAGCTTGTAAGCCGGTATAAGACGGGAAAGGAAGTGCCAACTTAGAGCAGGAGGGAATGGGGTGGATGTGCAGCCCATAACTATTGCAAGCCGCCAGTCATCCATTCTGATTTTTGGAAAAACAATGTTATTTATTTACATATTGTGAAACAGGGTCTCACTATGTGGCCCAGACTAGCCTGGAACTCAAGACCCCCCCCCCCCCAATGTGCCCCAGCCTCCCAAATGCTGAGACAGAGAGAGAGGCCTGTACATTCACACCTGGTCACACTCTTTCATCCTAAAAGAACTGGTAAGCACTCTGGAGAACCACCCTCTGACACAAGCCAGGTGCACAAAGAGAGACTCCGAAGAGAAACTCTTGGGTCTACACACAGGTTCTCAGGTCTTGTCCCCTGCAGCCTTGTCTTTCCTGTCTAGCTCTTAACCAACCTGCCCAAAGACCCCATGCAGGTCCAAAGCCTTCCCCAGGGAAAGCTCCCATTGCTTGGGGAAACCTCAGGGGGAAAAATTGTCACCTCTGGGAAACTGTCCAGGGGTTAAGTTCCAGCAGGGATGTGGGGGCAGGGTTGAATCTGCTCATGGCCTCAAATGGGAACTGTACTGTGTATCAATGTTTATGAAAATGGCTCTCATATAAGGTCAGCGTACTATGCAGTTAGTGCTAATAACATGCAGAACCTGTACTGTTTGCCAGCGAGCTGCAGAGACAGTCTTTAATACTTTATCAGGTAGGGTTGTCCTTAGATTAATATTTTCCCATAACCCTTTAAAATGTCATTTGGGCTATTTTTTTTTTTAATAGTGTGCCTTTTTTCATACCTTTCATACACACTAACAGAGATGAGTGGGGCTTGCATTCACCAGTGATTCCTGAAGACTTAGTGAAACATCTGTCATGGCTCGGGCATCTCTCCCACTCCAGAAGTAACTTTGGTAGCAACTATATAAATGACCCCTCAAATGCTTTACCCTCCATGTACATCACAGGTTCAATATGAAGAATCCCCCGAAAGGCTCATGGGTTGTGGCCTTGGCTCCAGCCAGTGGTGCTGTTCTGATAGGTTCTGGAAACTTTAGGGGATGAGTTTCAGCTGGAGGATGTAATCACTAAGGTCCATTCCTCACGGGGCATTTTACCCCTGGTGCCTTCCTCTCTCCCTGCCCACCATCAGAAGAACAGCCTCCTCCCTGATGTGTTCTTGCCATCACGGTGTTTTTCCGCAGCACAGGCCCGGGAACTTCAGGATAAAGTGAACTCTCGGAAACTGTGAACCACAGTCAGGTACCTGGTGACAGTGGTGTGAAGAACGAATCGGATGCATGCCCGGATTCCATCCTATCATCCAGAACACTGCCGCTTAAGGTATCACCTAGTAAGGCTCAACGTTCTCCACACTCAGGTGAGTTACTGCGATGGGAGACTATCTGCACTTGTAAAAGCAAATAAAATTAAAAAAAAAAAAAGTCTTTGGTGAAAGTGAAAAGAAATCTGAAGTTGAGTTGGAAGACACTGGTAACTCCAAGCACAGTTTTTAAGCTCTATGAGTTTCCTATTGAGCAAGGACTCTAAAGTAGACCCTATCTCCTTCCATATGCAGCCGTGGTTCTCAACCTGTGGGTGGCAACCCTTTTGGTAGTGGGAGAAAGACCCTTTCATAGGGGGTTGAATAAGCCCATTGGAAAACACAGCAAATTACATTACCATTCATAACCGTAGCAAAATTACAGTTATGAAGCAGCAACGGAAATAATTTTATAGCTGAGGGCTCACCACAACATGAGGAGCTGCATTAAAAGGTCGAGGCTTTAGGAGGGTTGAGAACCACTGGGATACAGGACGCGCTGGTTCAAAACAGATCCCGTGGAGGGTAGAGCCACTTGAGGGAGCATTTCTATAGTTGCTACCAAAATGCATAAGGTAATTAGACTATTCTCCCAAAATAGATATCATGTGGACGAATGAACGTACCCATATAGGACTGAATGCAAGAGACATCTGCTACAGTCTGGACCTGTAGAACCCTGTATCAGCCCTGCTAGGTAAGTGTTCTCCCTACCATTCCTCAGGCTACTGATGAGGTCACGGGGATCAGAAAATGCATCTGTAGGTAGGACCTGAAGCCAACCTAGATCTTTCTACTTATTTAGTGTTGCACAACATTGCCTGTCAGTTTCACATTGGTAACACTTAGAAAAATTCCTTATGTGGAATGGTTTCCACCCATATTGCAGAGCTGGGCCAAAGAGAAGCAAAAAATATCATGTGATATGACATAGTCCAGGCACTCTCCAATATATTTCCAAGAACAGCTCTCCACTGGAACCATCATTGTCATGATTCTCAGAGACAGGTTATTCTGCTCCATTCCCTGCTTAGGGGGATGGGGCCTCAGGAAAATAATAATCCATAATTTAGAGAGCTCAGTTCTGCAGCACCCTACACACGGTTGTGGGCATGATCAAGGCCTTCAGATGGCCATGAAGATGAAGTCTGAGGTTCGTTCTTTCCAGAGCAGAGCCTCAAGTTCACTGCAAACCTCCAGTCTCCAGGGAAGGGATAAAACACAAAGACCTTCCTGAAACCTAACCTCAGGACCTGGATCTCCGACAGCAGCAGTCCGAAGCTGCCACACACAGGAAGCTATGTGGAGGGGCAGTCCAGGGCAAGAAGCCAAGCTGGAAAGGTTAAGGCAGGACCAGAAACAGGTCTGACTTATGGAATAAGACTCCACGGTGAAGACATAAGACAGCAGATCTGGCACGGACTCCATGCCCTACAGAAAGACCTGATTGAGGGCACACACTCATTCCAGAGGTCAGGGGAGCACAAGTGAGCATATCTGGTAGCAGACAGGAGCTCATCGGCTGAAAAATTTTAATGGAAGACAAGGTGGGTGGTTAAACATGTGGGCAGACTTTTGGGAACCATAAGACACACTGCTGCCAAAGTGTGGGATACACCAAGAGTTGGCAACCCAGGCTAATGTTTCAGGTGAGTCAAGAGGAGCCTGAGCTCACATAAGCAGGAATGAGGCTTACACAAACCAAGTGGCTTTCTACTTCAGCCAAGATGGATCTCATGCACATGCTGCTCTGACTGGACCTGATGTCACTGGGCACCACCCAGGAAGCATAGCTAGAAGAAAGGAAGTTGCAGGCCAGCCGGCCATACCAATGGGTAAAGGTCCCTGTAGCCCGGCCTGACAACCCAAGTTCAATCCCTGGAATCCACATGGTGGAAGGAGAGAGCCAACCCCCCTAGGTATTTGCACACTCCAAATACATACATACTTACATACATACATACTTACATACACACACACACAAACACATAAATGCATTTTTTTAAAAAAAGAAAGTGGCACATGTAACTAGGAAGGAATGTGAACTTTATTAAAACCCAAATAAGTAATTGGGCACAAAAATACTAGTCAACCAAGTTCCTCACTCTCTTCTTGGAGTCTTATACCCCTCTGTCACGTGAATACGGTCTGAGTACATTTTCCAAAGTTTCATGGGTTAGAGGCTCCTTTCAGAGTGTGCCAATGCTGGGATATGACAGGATAGGGCTTTAAGGTGGCAAACCACAGTACATGTCAGTTAGATCCCAGGGTCCTGTCCATGGCTGAGATTAATGTAGATCTCATGAGACCTAGTTAGTTCCCATGAAAATGAACCATTGTAAAAAAGTAATCATGACCTCTCTGTGCTTTGATCTCTCTGTGCTTTGGCTTCTTGGTTCATGTGAGCATTCCCTCTTACACTTGTCCCCAGTCATGGTGGCACTCACCACGACGTGACTCAGCCTACTGGGCCCTCACCATAGATAGAAATGTGCTGTTTTGACTTTGAGCTTCCAAAGCTGTGAGCTCAATTCCTGTCTTTTCTTTATACATCACCAGCCTCACACATGTGCTTCAGCAATGGGAAAACGGAATCCAAACTTTTTTTAACTTAAAAACTGTCTTCCTCACTCTTTGGGAATTTTATAGTTGTATTGACAAATGTCAATCTGTCACGGCTGTTCTTCCTAAGATCTGATTGATAGCTTCTGGGCTAAGACTGCTAACAGATAAAACTCCTGAGAAAGAGTTTCGCTCACTCTAAGTGGGCTCATGGTCACCTAACTGGGAATATCAGTGACTTGGTACCACTCCCCATTCAACACAAGGGAGTTATCTTTATCTTTCAAGTTGTGACTCAAATGTCGCATTCTTCCCCAAACTGGACATGAGAGTTCTACTCCCCCCCCCCCCGACATCCAGATCATGTCATGCATCAAAACATGACACAAGTGTGATGCTGTTGCTGCCACCTCCTCCTCTTCTTCTTCCTCTTCCTTCTCTGCACCATCTTCCTCCTAGTCAATTTTTTCAAAATTGAGTAAAGAAACACTTTCAGGATTTGGGAAGGATTGGCACGGCCATTGGTTGTCCTGCAGCCCCAACCACACTGCCTCTCTTGCTCCTGACTGGGGATTTTACTCTCAAACATAGTTTCCTCATCTGTGGAGTGGGGGCAGCCTTACTACATAGCAGGGATAACTGTTAGAACGGTAAGTAAGTTCGTACAAGTCAAGTATGAGGCTGAGGCTCAATGGGGGACCCTGTTCTCAGGATGACTGTCGTTACTTACAGAGGTTGGAGAGCAGCCTAGAGGCCACAGTTCTCCTTGATCTCTCCTCCTTAATAATTATCCCAAGAACTCCACAGGTGAGTGTGCCCGTCAAAGGGTAGGGCAAGATGTGAAGTGTAACCATTGTGTTTAAAAGACTGAAGCAACCTGAGCTTCAATAAGCTATTAATAAGAGGGACTGATTTCTCAGGCTCAAATACTTAGCAGGACAGGTTAGCATAGGAGCATGTGACACACACAGACGCAGACAGACAGACAGACAGAAACAGACATACAGACAGACAGACAGATACACACACACACACACACACACACACACACACACACACACACACACACACCCCTCACATCCCATGCTAGTAGAGGTTATGGTACCTGCCTAATGGGAAAAGGATAGAGCTGAAATCATGACAGAAGACTCTTTGAGATACCAGGAGCACTATGGCTCTTCTGTGAGTGCTCCTCTGTAAGTGCTCCCTAAAAGGCATTGTGCTGAGAAGCTGGTTCCCTGCTGGTGGTGCTGTACTGAGAAGGTCTTCAATGGGTGGGGTCCAGCTGGAGAAAGTAGGTCACTAGGGCTGTCTATATCTTGCTCTGGCTCCTTCCTATACTGCCTCTCTCTGGGCTTCCTGTCCACCGTGATGTGAGAGGCTCTGCAGTGTCTTTCCCTCCATGATATACTGACCCCTTTGAAATCATGAGCCAAGTTCATCTTACTTCCTAAAGATAATTTTCCCAAGTACTTGATCACAGCAACAATAACTAATTCACAAAGTTTGAGAAAATTCAGCAAATTGAATAAAACAGAAGTTGGGAACTATTTTAGGGAAATAAAACCTCAACTTTGATTGGGGGACAGGGTGATTTTTTTGAGACAGGGTCTTGTGAAGCCCAAACTGGTTTTGAATTTGCTATGTATCTGAGGCTGGGCTTAAACTTACAATTCTCCTGCCTCTACCTCCCAGGTACTGGAATTATAGGTGCATGGTACCACACCCTGCAGACCTCAGTATTTTTATCCACCCAGACAGAAAGAACAGGCCATGCCTCTAATCCTACAATCCAAACACTTTTCAAAGGGCTGGGGAGTCGACTCAGTAGTTTAGAGTACACACTGCTCTTGCATAGGACTTGAGTTTGGTTCCTGACATCCACATAAAGTGGTCCATAACCACTAGTAAACCCAGCCCCCAGGGATCCGATGCCCTCTCTGGACTTCAAGAGCATCTACGTTTATACACACATTTCATAAATCTGTTAAAAGACTTTCAAACAGCAGACAATGCCTCCACTGACTATAGAGATGAGTCAGGTCCATGGGCAGGGCACTGAAGCCTCAGAGATATGAGGGGGGAGGAGGGGAGAGGTTAAAACAAGATGTTGGTTTTTAAGAGTAACTCGAAACAGAAAATGTTCCCGAAATCCTATTGAGATGAAATCATTTGCAAAAATTCACTTAGGATACTGCACAATGTAACACTTGAACAAGCTAGATAGGAAGGTGCCTGCCTTCCAGGGCTCAGGAAGCTGAGGCAGGAGGATTTTTGAGGTTGAGTCCACTTTGAGAAACTCAATCTCTTAAAAGCAAGGGTCGTGGGTCAACTACTCAAATCTGGATAGGTAATAATAAGAAAACATCAGTCTGGGGAGATGTGGGGGAAACAGAAGATAAAGTTGATCAAAATAAGCCTCCAAGGGTCTAAAAATGCACCGAAGACCTAGAGGGTTGGCCGGTTCCTAGGCACATATGAAGATCTGAATTCAGATCCCCGGTGCACACATAAAAATCCAATTGTGGCAATGTGTGCCCATAACCCCAGCTTATGGGGATGAAGAAGAGAAGGTAAACTATGGAGCTTGCTGCCAGCCAGTCTAGCCCTCGTAAGTGAGCTCCAGATTCAGTGAGAGACCCTGCATCATCAAAAGCAGGGCCTGGAGATAACTGATCTCAACCTCCGGCCTCCATACGCACGTTCACACGTGTCCCCACCTGCACTTATATCCAGACCTAGCATTACACATAGCATTACGCTCAGGCAAACAAAAACGCATTGACAGAGCTGGGCATGGTGGCCCATGTGTGGAATCGTGTAACTCTAACAACAGAGGCAGAAGGATCGTGAGTTCAAGGGCAGCTGGACTGCATGGGACATTGTCAAAAAAAACCGAACAAACAAAAACTCTGATAATATGATGATAATTAGGGCGCTGAAAGTCTCCCTAATCTTAAAATCCAAAAACCAGAACACTTCAAAACTCAAAACTTTCTAAGCACAGACATGATCCAATCTAAGTGAAAAATTCCAACGATTCAGATTTAAAACAAATGTACTTTGAGGTTATATCTGTGTCCCATCTCTAAAATGATCTATCTGTCCATCCATCTATCTATCCATCCATCCATCCATTCATCTATCTATTCATCTATCTGTCTGTCTGTCTATCTCTCCCTCTCTCCCTCTTTTCTCTCTAGATCTATATGCAAATATCTCAAAACCTGAAAAATTTCAAAACTGAGAACCACTTCTGATTCCCAAGCATTTTGAATGAGGGATACTCAGCTAACACAGTCAAAGAAAACGCCTCCAGAGAGCCAGGGATGGGTGCAGGGCCGTTGGCAAAGCCGAAACACATACAAAACCTTTGGCGTACTCACAAAGGATTATGGAAAGTAATAGATGCTCAAGTAGCTGGTGAGAAACAGCAATTCACGTGTGAAAACCTGTCATTTGGTCAAAGGATGGCCCCCACTATGTAACAACAGTCTGTGGGAGCTAAGCTCAACCTCACATGAAGAAAAAGGTCTCGCTAGGCCTAGTTTAGGAAGACTTGAGTTCCTCTTCAGGAGATAATGTGAACCAGAGATGTGGATTGGTTTTCCCCTGTGCTATGTTGATGAAAGATGTGGTAGGAACCTGGACAGGGGACCTCTTGCAACCCTGCCAATCATGACTTGTGCAGGCTTTCAGTGCGCATATGCAGGAAGGAGTATAGTCTACACATAATAACCACAGGAAATGTTATGATGGGTGTGCCATGTTCCAGGAAGTGTTTGTGAGTTGACCTAACACTCCCAGTGCCTAATAAAGGGGTACTAACGCAGGGCCTGGTGGTGCACATGTTTAATCCTGGCACTCGGGAGACAGAGGAAGGAGAATCTCTGTAAGTTAGAGGCCAGTCTGGTCTATATAGTGAGTTCCAGGACAGCCAAAGCTACGTAGTGAGACCCTATCTCAAACAACAAACAAATGACAAAAAATGAAACAAATCATTAAAAATCAACAATTCCAATTTAAAATCCAGAAAACTGGTGTCATCTAATTTGTCAGTGACAGAGCTAGGAGCTTTGCCTGGTTCAGGAGTTCATATCTTTACCCATAAGCTTTCCCACCTCCAATCTGCCCAGTATTGAGGACTTTTAATCACACCCTTAGCCAATTCTTCCTGGGGACCAATATATCAAACATGGTAAATGCCAGTAAAACCATGAAGACCACAGGGTGGGGGAGGTGTGGCCTCCTGGTAGTCTGGTAGCCAGCAGCAGCAGTTACAAAAGACAGTCCTGGTCTGCAGGACACAGAGCTGAAGATGCTGGCCATGAGCCTCTCCCTGCACAAGGCTGACATCCATGGTGAATCAGGGAGAGTCTTAGAAATTATCCCAGTGCTCCCACAGAGCACCTCTGCTCCCAGCTCTTTCAGAACCAGTGTGGTCTCTGTGAGGTCCCTCCCTACTTGGATTTTCTTCTTTTTTTCCTTCAGCATTTCTTTTTTTAAAAAGGTTCAAACCATCTTACACAGTGAGAGTGACATGTGCTAGTAAATACAGCTGTTTCAAGTAAAAGCAGCATGGGAGGCAGACACTGGGAATCAGAAAAAGGAGCCGTTTAGAGAAACATGGAAGGCCATTGAACCCAGAAAGTCAGGACCAAGAATTGCCCATGAAGCTCCAACCTACCCCTCCTCCAAATAAAGAAATAAAATACATTCTTTATTTAACTAGAACACAAATCAGTATGACGATGAAAAAGCTAGAAGAAGCCACTCCAAACATAATCCCTTCTGGATGGAACAGAGGCCAACCTGGACTCAGCTGTCGGGGCAGGATGGGGAGACAGATGCAAAGAGAAGGAGACCAACCATGAATGTATTGGGCATAGTCCACGGCCCATGTGCAGGCGGCGATGAGCCTGCCTCTACGGAGCTTTGTGTTGGAACAAAATCTAGAGTGAATATCCTAAGCCATCCAGCTGGACAGAGACCGAGATGAGCAAATGGAAACACAGCCATAGCATTACAAGTTTGTGGAGGGCTCCTATGTGCTGGGTACTGTTAAGCACTTCCTACACAAGAGCACTTTAATCCTTCCAAAAGGGAATGGGTATTATGCATACTTTACAGCTGGATACATTGCAGTTGGGTAAACAATCCCAGCCATGAAAACGAATGGACAAGATGGCAGGCGCTGTGCAGAGCACACTCCGTGAACTGCCTCGGGCTGTGTTCACAACAGCCCCGTGTGACTATCATGCCTGCATTACAGGTGTGGAAGTGAGGTACAAAAGGATTAAACATACTGCAGTCCAGAGAAGCACAGCATCAGCAGAGGTGCAGTAGCAAGCGTGCATGCCACAGATCAGGCCTCCAAACCCAAGCTTCGGGTCCAAAGCTGCCATGAGCCCATGCTCAAAACAGCGTAGAGAGGCTTTGAAGGCTTCTTGACCATCCTTACCAGACTATTTTCACTTTCCCCTGAGAGAGAGAGAGAGAGAGAGAGACAGAGAGAGAGAGTGTATGTGTGTGTGTAGCAGTTGGATTCAGACAACAGAACTACAGAGAAACAAAATAACAATACAAAACAAAAGGGGGGGAGGGCAGAATAGAAAACCAGACCACTGGCAGAAACAAAACTCAATAATGACCCTCCAAACACACATCAATTAATACCAGAAGAGTGGCAATCAAAAACCACAGAGACCTCAGGATGTCATTGATGAGTTCCTGATTAGAAAGTCCTGTGGCAGAAGTAGTCAAGGATCGCTGGCTCGTTCCATTGGCATGTGCACAGTAGGAGTGTTGCAATGTTGCTAAGCAACGCCTGGCAAGGAGGCTTCAGAGTGGCTCATGCAGTAAGAGTCTTGGGGGAACTCTACCAAGGCAATAATTGAGTTCATGAAATTCAAATTTTAGATAACAGTATCTCATGTAATAGGTTACTAGGAGGTAGCCTTTAGCCAGCCACCAAAATGCAAATCTGTGATAGCCCATCCTGCCCTGTGTTTTTGAGGTTCATTAGCCCTTTATTCCACATAGATTTGTTGAAAACTTCCCAGGTGCCCTGCACTGGCCTAAACACAGAGGGAGGGCGCCGTGACAGCTCATCACAGGTGAACTGCAGATTACATAAGGAAAAAAAAATCACAAAGCCCACACTACAATCCTACTTTTAAGGAAAAGAAGCCCAAAGGTGCAGTGATCTGTTCAACATTGTACAGTATGCTAGAGGGCAGCATCCTCCTGGCTCAGTAGATGACTCAGGAGAGTCCTGTGCTTCTCTGAAAGGCCACGTCACCATGGTTGGTCCAATGAGGCCCCATAACTTGCCAGATAGTCTCTGGTCCCCTGAGCTGGCCCCAAGGGCTGGGAGTACCAAAAACGCTAGGCTTGGCTGCTGAACATCTTGGAAAGTCTCCCACTTGACCTCTGGACCTCTGTGGTCAAGTGAAGGAAGGCCTATGACACGGTGTCGGTTTTTATTGGACCCAACCACCGGCAAAGCTTGCTGTCATCTGGAGTGATGGAGAAAATTAAGTTACCACATTCTCACGTTTCAGACTCTCGCCCGCTCTCCTTAGCAAACAGGAAATGTTTATTTAAATACAGCAGTTTCCAGCATGTTCTGGAGCCAAGTGGAAAAAGCAAAGATGTCCACTCTGGCTCCCACTGCCACCACCTAGCTGTGGGTGAGAGGTGGGCCTCTGACTGCCTCGGGGCAAGACTGGGAGAAGGGGCCCCACATGAGGGTTCATTCTCATCCAGGCTGAGGGTTCCTTTCATACTCAGAAGGGCAAACACAACATCTGTTTACCCTGCACTCTCTGGTAAATGTTTTGTCTCAAGGACCGCCATTCACTTCCTCTCCTCCCTGGGCCTCTGTCTTTGCTGCTCGGATAATAAATGACACTGAATTCTCCCCTCCGTTTATTTAGCTTACTTGTGGGTGTCACCTCCTCCTCTAGGAGGGGAAAAATTGTCAGTAGTTTATAAAAGACAGAGGCTTTCCTTCTCTGTGTGATGTGCTGACATTATGGGGAAGAACTTGGAACACAGACAATCCCCTAACTCTGATAGTAACTTAATGATGAACAATTCAGACCCCACTCCTAGCCTGAAGCCAAGTCCAAATGGGAACTGCATCCTCCCCACTCAGACTGTCCATAATGTCATATGACTAAGGAACACACACACACACACACACACACACACACACACACACACACACACACACACACACACTCCTTCACAAGAGTACTTTCTGGAAGATAGTAACAGAAATGGAGGACAGGGAAAGCACCACTTCTTTGTTTTAAAACACAATTTCACCAACTGAGATCAGAAGCCAGACTGTTGGAAGGTCCTGAGCTTCTTCTAATGGCTCTGCTGATAAAAATCAGTGTCCCGAGACTAAAGGACCCCCAGGGAATTTAAAGGGTTCATCAAAAAGGTTCCTACTTCCGACCTTTGCCCACATCCTTTAAGCTGAAGTGCTGGTTTTCCTTTGTGTATGCAATGGTTTTATGGACATGGAACAGGAATGCTATAGAGGCTTCAAGCAATGTTTATTGAGTGGAAGGGAGGGGGGATGACAAATTTGAAATCCTTAACGTGGTGTCAAAGAACTTGGCTCCATCAGAGTCCCCGAGGGCTGGATGGGTGGTGAAGGGCTGTTGGTGGGCTGCCCTTAAACATGAGGTGGCCCTGACCCTGCTTGTCCTTAAAAGGTTAGCTCCAGTCTTAGAAAGGAGGTGAGAGCCCAGCCTTGACAGCTCTGCCACAACCACGCACTTAAAAGTAGTGACCCACGCTGCACCAGGTAACCGCAGACATGCCAGAGCACCTACTTTGCCATGCCTGGAAGTGACCATGGCTGTAGCAAGAGGGACAACCCCTGGGAATGCCTGGATTCAGGTCTTTATTCACTGTCTCCAGCTGCAGAGCTAACGAGATGTCCTAAGTCCCCAGGGTCTCGGGGGTGGGGTGGGGGGGAGTGGCTGGTGGCACACTGGCTACAGGTACTGAAAACTTCTGACTAGCCAGAAGAGAGGAGCCCTCTGTCCTGATCTTCTCAAACTGACACTGTGATTCTGACTATGGAAAATAATGACCCCAAGTAAAAAGAGCTGGTGTTAAAGCAACATGAATGATGGTGGCGTATACCAAGAGCAGAGGCAACCGGGTCCTACTTGAAGACCCAGGCCCTGTCAGGGCCTCTCATGATGGTCTGTTTAGAGATATCGACCCAAACTGATTCTGGTTCCAAGGAGCCTACAGACTGGTGGGAGACCTGGGCTTAGAAGCCTGGCAGGCTGGGATCCAGCCACTTGACTAACCTAACTGCTTACATGACCATGGATACACAGCAGATGGAACAAGGCAGAGTAATGAGTATTGGCTTTGTAAGAAATAGGACCGTGGGAGGTTCGAGAAAGGAGAAGGAATACACAACATGTCTCAGGGAAGCACCCACTAAACATTTAGCATCTCACTAACTCGTCTGCAGCATTCATGTGAGAAGGAGGGGAACTTAGGTTATACATACCTAAAAATACCATTTAAATGAGATTTTCACAAATAGGGTCTAATACAAAACCTGAATGAAGGCGTGGGCCCCTGGATTCCAGCCCCTTTCTTGTCGAATATTTGCCCTGTTTTCTTGGGCAGGTCAGTTTACATTTCTGATCTTAACTTCCTGGTGTTAATGAAGATTCAGGGCCAGCCCTCCAGGATCTCTACAGTCTAAACAACAGAGCAACCATTGCACTTCTGAAAACAATAAACAAAAGAAAACACCCGGAATAAAGAAGGCATTTCTAGGAAGTCTCTGCCTAGACAGCCATGAAGAGGAAAGGGGGGACAGAGAGAGGCGGTGGGGTGATAACAGGAGTGGGCAGCTAAGACAATCCGGCTCTTTCCTGGTCTTGGCTGACCTGAAGTAGGCAGGACTGAAAAAGACCCGTGTGCTAACCCCTAAGACAGGCTGGGCAGACAGCAACTGGGCAGTGCAATGGCTGGAATTCTGACTAGGACAAACCCTCACCCACTCCGAGGCTCCAGCTCCCTCCACCACCATGGCTCAATACTCCCTCACCCCGCCCCCCAACTGTGGACTAAAAAGAGCCCACCCCCGGAGGCCAAACTTTTAATTTGGTCGTGAGGATCAAAATGATAAATCTTTCCAAAACGCTGACATAAGAAAAGTAAATATTTGGTTGCACAATTGGGGTTAAAACGAGGGTCAAT
Organism: Uromys caudimaculatus; assembly: GCA_028551405.1. NCBI lineage: Eukaryota > Metazoa > Chordata > Mammalia > Rodentia > Muridae > Uromys > Uromys caudimaculatus. Next base: position 79,656,806 of record CM052710.1, read on the forward strand.
CCACCCCACTCTCCAAGAGCCTCTCCGCTAGCTGCCAACCCCAGGATCCGAGGCAGAGTGCGGTTTCTAAGATTATAGCGCTAGGTCTCATTTAAAGGGCTGTCAGCATTTCCATTCTCCGGCCCGTTTGGGGAGGCATTTATAACCCAGCCATAAAAAATTCACCCGGGCTGCAACTTGGCATCCCCAGCGCTGCGCTCTAGGCAGGGAGGGTGTTGAGAGCACCCACTCAGAATCCGTCTGGTTCTTCAGAAGTTAAGACCTTCACCTACATACTCAACTTTCCTTGCAAGGACAGCTACACAGCAGCCGGCCCATTCTGATCTCCAGGAGGGTCGCAGTTTTTTGGGGGGTGTGGGGGTGAGAGGAGGCTCTCAGGTCTCTGCGATCAAGACTCCCCATCTCCGTCTAGCTTGCTCGCTCGCCTCCCCCTCTTTAAGAAGCAAGGAGTAGTGGACCCCTCATACCCAACCTCAAACCTTGAGACCACCACTCTCCCTGACTCTCTCCTCTTGCCTTCTGCCAGCTTTCTACTCCTGAGCTGTCAGCGGATGAGCTCCGGGAGCCCTCAACCAGAGAGGCATTACCCGGTCCCATCACCGGGTGAACTCGGACACTTCTCTCCACACCTGCCCAAAGCCACGCCACCCCCAACTTATTGAGAGGGTCTGATAGCGGGGGTAGGGGGACAGAGGTCGTCCCCCGTGCGTGGGAGAGCAAAGAGGGACCTGCGCCCTGAGGGCGACTCTGTAGGAGCGGGGTGGGTGGCCTGAGCGGGCGGGCGGGCGAGGTGGGTACTCACAGGCGCTCTGCGTTGCGGGGGATGCCCCGAGGAACGGCGCGCAGGCCCAGCCCGTGGCAGTCCACGCTAGCGGCGGAGCAGGTACACTTGGTGGGGCAGGCGGCAGCGGGGGGTCCACTCAGGATGCTCGCCAGCGCCAAGGCCAGCGCCAGGCGGGCGCGCACAGCGGCGCCGGCCCCGGTCCGCCCGGGGGCCATGGTGTACAAGCTCCAGCACCCAGAGGAGGCTGCCTGGCGCGGCGGGACACGAGGAGCCCGAGGAGGCGCGCGGGCGGCCTGGGGGGCGGGCGGCGGAGTTGGCGCGGAGGAGGGGCGGGCGCGGCGCTCAGGCGCACGGGGCGCGGGCGGAGCTGGGCGCGCCGGGCGGCGGCGGCAGCAGCTCCATCCGTGGGGCTGGCGCTGCCCCGCTGCGCATCACTCACGGTGCCCAGGTACCGAGCGCCCTCGGGTCCCTCTGGGTTGCCGGCAGAGGTGAGGGCTCTGTCTGGGTCCTGGCCTGAGAGCCGGGGAGCACAGTGCCCCGGGAAGTCCGGCTCAGGGCTGGGCTGCGGAGCACGGAGGCGGCTGGGTCACGGAGTGGCCGGGAGAGCTAGCCGGCGCTCGCTCTCTCCATTCACTGAGCAGGGCAGACACCGGAGACGCCGGGCCCGGCCCCTCCCGCCTCCCTCCCAAAACACCAGCTCCGCCTCCCATTGGCTGCGCTGAGCGTCACGTCGACTAAGTTGGGAACTTTGCTGGAGCAACCAAGAGCCTGGAGGGAGGAGGCGGTAAGGGAGCTAGAGAGACCCAACTGGGAAGGAAAGGGACTTGGCCAGCCTGGCCGCCAGGAAAGAAACATTGAAATTCTTGGGAGCCAAGGACTGATAAACCTTGTGGTTTTATTTTATTTTATTTTTTATTCAGTCACCGAGCTGGATACAGAATACCCACATGGGAGCAGCAGAAAGTGGACTTCATTTTTTAGGTAAAAAAGCCAAAGTTGGGCTAAATGAAGTGCTTATCCGAGATCATACAGCTACTAGGCATGCTGTACCCTGGCACATTGATCCGTGGAAACTTTGTCCTTACCACATTTAGTATTCACAGCTAAGGCCAGCAACTATTTCCTAGAGGACTTACGGATTAGAGAAAATTCCACAGTCACAGAGTCACAGTCAGTCAGTCAGTCTGTCTGACTCTGTCTCTCTGTAGTAAATGTAAGAACTTGGACCCTGGTATTGACACCATCACTTCATCAGCTTCCTGTCTAGGGGACTTCGGGTCAATCATGTCACCTTGTGAGCCTTTATTTCCTCAAATCAAGGTGCCACAGCTCTGTCCGAGTTTCTCGGCACATCAAAGAAAAGAACGTGATTTTATAAAATAGTGCTGTAGCCTGCAAGGAACCCATTCCCCACCCCCATCCTCCCCAGCCTTGCCTTCATTCTGCCAGTGCCTGCTCTAAATTGGCTGGTCTGAGCTTTTCCAGATGCCGGTGGGGAAGGGCCATGTTAGCGGCTCCATAAATACTTGTAGGAATGATTTTGTTTGTTTGTTTGAAGAGAAGGGGCAGGAACTGGAGGAAGTATTGCCCAGACTTCTTTGAGATCCTCTTGTACTGGAAAGGTCTGAAAGAGCCTTGGTTTTACACACACACACAGACACACACACACACACACACACACACACACACACACACACACCCCTATACTCTTAACTATAAGTCGCATGCACTTTCACATACACAATATGCAGTCACATACACAGAAGAACGTGTATGTTCAGATACCACTAACAGCTGCGTGCCTGAGAACTCTCTTTTCTCTCATATGAATGCTATTCTGATTTCTTCATTTTCCTTAAAGGAAACTTTTAGCTACTTGAATACACACTATAAATATATAGCAGAGGTGCAAATTTTATTTTATTATACCTAGCAGATTTTCAGAGACTTAGCTCCAAGGACTCAATTGCCACCCCACACCCCACCCCCACTCATACCCCAACACCAGCATCATTCATAAACACATGAGATTCAGTTTTCTGCTGTTATTCTTGGAAACGGTGTTTCTGTCCAGTGCCTGCCGCCATCGCCCTCTGGTGGCCAGAAAAGAGCTAGGCTCTGCTTCCCATAGTGACTTCAGCATTAAAGAACTCCAAACATGCCTTTCCCTTGTCCTCTGAAGCTTTCCTACAAACCTTGAACCAATTTAGTACCAGGACTGAGGCAGATGAGAGAGGACCGGGCAAGGTCCCAAGGGCACAAAAGCATCTCAGACTGTCTGGAGCAGCAGAGAGTAGGGTTGTCTTTGTTTGCTGAAATGCATGCATGCTAAAAGTATGTTCTGCAACCCTGGACCTGGGTGGGTACTCTGAGCACAGTGGTAAGCCCCCGTGTTTCCATTTAAACTGCTGGAGGGTTTGAGAGCCTACTAGATCTTTAAATGACTTCATGGACATTCAAATATGCTACTTCCTGGGAGACGGCCCCTAAAACAGACCACAGATCACAGGAGTTCTTCAGAATCAGTCATCTTTAAGGACTGGACAAGTGAAACAGACGTGTATGCAGAAGAGCAGGGTGCCCAGAGACCTGAATTACTTGGGCAGAGCCACCCTTAGAAATCACCTAACCTGGGTGTTCTGCATCTATTGTCTTCTGGCGATGGCTGGGTCTACATGTGTCTTCTTAAGGGAAAGAGTTTCCCCGGTAGAGATTAAGTTGTTCCTTACTCTACCCCGTCTTGGAGATTCAATGCAGGTTTGCTGACTCTAGTTTTCCAGTTAACCTCTCCTGGTGTTCACATAAAACTCTCTTGGAATGTAAGCTCAGAATCTCAAGTGTAACGCACCTCTTGTCTTTTCCTAAGAAGAAAAGAGAATCAGAGAGATGGGCTTCTGTGCAGAGTTACGCAGCTAATTAGTGAGAGGTTGTGGACCAGGACCCACAGTTCTGTTCCCACCTCTGCCTAACTGTGAGGCATCTTGACAATGTGTCAATCTCCTCCTGGAAGAATTCGCCAGCCCCACTGTTGAAGTCTGGGTAAGTCATTAGGAGGTCAGGCTGTTGGGTAGAATTTTCTATGCCCATATGCCAAAGATAACTTTTCACTCTGTGGAATGATTTTCAGCGTTCTACAAAAGACTTTTTAGCCAACTTTTTAAAATTTCCCCTTTCTTTTCCTGTCTTTAAAGCAAACCACCCACCCATCCTCCAAAGAAACCCCACTTCAGGTCTCTCCTTCACCTGTTCTGTCTCTCTACCAGGCCACCATAGTCAGATCAGGTTTTTCTGGTTGCAAGCAAATACGCAATAAGAGTAGTTCATGGAGATCATGAAAACATTATGGTTGAATTAAGCCTTGGGCAGCACACACACAAAAATATCTAAGGAGAGAACAGAAAAGGATTTCAAGGACTAGCTCCAAGGTAAGATGTCATAAGAGTTTCAAATTCCCAATAAGGATTCAACTGTGGACTGGTTTGGACTGGCTATGAAATCATTATTCTCACCAGAAAAGGCAAGAAGCGCTGGATACCATTTCTGTACTCCAGTTGGTTGGCAGGGAAGAAGGAGCTCTTTTGTCAAAGGTGACACCGTGAGGTTGGTAGCTGAAAGGTGTCAGGGATGTGAGAAGGCAGTAGGCCTTGAAGCGGCTCCTTGGTCTCACGGTGTGCAGCTACTCAGTTCCCACCCCTGTCTGGTCTTCCTGCAGCTGGCCCCACATAGTCTGTAGTCGTCCTGCAGGAATTTGGACCCTAGGTTCAGGGGTAACTGTTGCTCTCTTTGGCTACCACATATATTACTTTATTGTTTTACTTCATTGTTTAATTGCTTTGGCTCTGCCGAGCCATCTTTTGTCCTGAAGGTCCAAGAATCTCTCTAAGATGCACTTCTGAAATATGCTCTACCAGCTCAGCTCTCAGCTCTTTCATGCTCACTGCTGTTTTTGTCTTTGTCTCTGTTCTTCCCTCTCTCCTTCCCTCCCTCTCTCCCTCTGTCCCTCTCTGTCTCTCTCTCTTGGTCTCTGTCTCTTTCTCTGTCCTTCACTCCCTCTCTGTCTCTATGTCTCTGTGCCTCTCTCTGTCTCTCTGTCTGTCTCTGTTTGTCTCTCTCTCTCTGTCTGTCTGTCTGTCTCTCTCTCTCTCCTTCTTCCTCTCTCTCCCCTCTCAAGTCCACTCAGTACCTCCCCACGAACATCCTTCTCTGCTCTTCTGTCTTCTGCCTCTGGCCTAGATTCAACTTGTCTATCAGTTCCTCCAGGAACCCTTGATGGTCCCAACTATTAGACTCTTGAGGACAGTGACACTGCCCAGTCCATTGCTCCCAACATCTTTTTGTCTTTTTAAAATGCCAAGCATACAAAAAGACATGCTGACTCAACTTGCAAATGCTCAGTGCCTACAGGTGTAAGGAAACCTTTGATGGCTGCTGAATGAGTGATTGTGTCAACAGTCTTCCCAATTAGCCAGCTTATTTGGCACCCTGTGACTGGTTTTCTTATTGGGACCCACCATTACTCAGTCTTTCAGGGAAAGCGGGAGGCTCCATTCTTTCTTGCAGAGCATATCTACCCCCCCCCCTTGCCTTTTATTCTGGTGTATTTACTTCTCTTCACTGAGACTAATCACTTGTGATGGTCTGATGGATTCCCCAGATCCATCCTCTGCCCTCTGTCAGAGGCAGTTATATCCCTGGGAAACAGACCCCATCACCTGCACTTCCTCAGGTCTGACCACATGCAGAGCTTGCTAAAAGAGTTTAGGCCTTCTTCCACAGGAGTCAGAGTCTGGCCTTGACTGCCTTCTCCTTCTACTGGGGGAAGTTTGGTCCGGCATCCCTCTCCTTCATCTATCTGTCTCCTTGGTAACCACTCTCATCCTGTATCTCCTATAGGAGGTAGGCGTTAGAAATGGCTTTCAATCATTACTAGTCCTTGGGAGCTTCTTCCCATCTGTGGCTGATTCCTGAATCCTGCCTCTCCTTTCCCTACTGTGAATCTGCTGACTTTCTGCTGCTGCTCCTTCATGCTGGGCTATCCATTGACCAGGAGGGACCCTAAACTGACAGCCCTTCACTGAGCCACCTATGGGTCTTTAGGGAATCAGGGAATGAGGACTCAGGGAGAAGAGGAAGCCCTCAACTCTCATTGAGACACTGGTCCATGTTAAATCTTACTAAAGGAGAGACTAACTCATGTATGTAGATTTTAGGTCATTTCTAGAGATCAGAATTGAGAGAAAGGCTCCATCAGTTGAACTTGAAAGGGTATTATTATCATTATTATTATTGATGCTTTTTTTTCTCTCTAGAGAAAGATAACTAAAAGATTATAGTTAATCTATTGAATCAATCCAGAGACAGGATCTACTTTGACTAGACAAATACATGCATAGTTATGTGATTTTAAAATAAAGTACCTAGAGAAGAAGAAAGAGGGCTGACTGAAGCATTTTAAAAGCCCAGGCTCACCTGTAGCAGAGAAACATTGAGCGGCCTTTCACGAAATAGCGTGGCTGCAATTTGAATTTTTTTCTTCCCACGTGACCTTACCTCCATAGTTTGGAGGACTGACATGATCTAATCATAGCCTTTGCTCAGGATTTTTCCAACTAGACCTGGAGAGAGCAATTGAGTCGTCTGTGGTCATGGAGCTGGGACATGTGAGAAGCAGAAGCCAGTGGCCATGTTTTCTACACAGCCTAAGGCGCTGTAACCAAAAAAAAAAAAGTATTTGTCCATTTGCCCAGGCTGAGTAGCAGTCATTTTAGTTTACCAATGAAGCAAGTTTGTATTGAGGACTCATATTTTTTTTCACAAGACACAGACAGACACAGCTATCCAAACTCCAGGTGAGAAGGAAAAAGTAAGATACATAAAAATCAAAAATGTGGAATATAATAAAATGTCAGCTGGTGCAGGTCAGGTAAGTAAGCGTTGTGCACATTCTGAGAGGAAACCACTCCAGGCTGGAATGGAGGGGCTAAGGAGGTCCAGCCAAACTGGACGTGTAGGGAAGGCTCCATCACTGAGGGGAAAGCAAAGGGAAAGCTATGGTGAGGATGGAGCAGCGGCAGGCACAAGGAAAGGATTTGGGGAAGATGGGCAATAAGATAGTTCAGGATGAAGCTGGAAACAACCCAGATGTCCCTCAGCAGAGGAATGGATACAGAAAATGTGGTACATTTACACAACGGAGTACTACTCAGCTATTAAAAACAATGACTTCATGAAATTTGCAGGCAAATGGATGGAACTTGAAAATATCC
>CM052710.1:79664355-79724974 GCA_028551405.1 Uromys caudimaculatus
CCAAGGGTAGGACCAGTCTCTCTCCATCCATAAAGCTGTGGTATAGAGCTGAGATGTGTGCAGAGAGGTGATGACCATCATAAGCCCCTCAGAAAACCGCGTGATCATTTATCTCAAATCTAAACAAAGTAACATCTGTCACTAGGGAAATGGTGTTCCACATTGAAGAGTATTAATCACCTAATTAACCAAAACACCTGCGCATAAAACTTGTCCCACCCTGGGAACCAAATTAAACAAAGCAGAGGATGTGCCACATGGGTTGGCAGGATTGTCTGCATTCTTTGCTGGCATTCTTGGACAGTGGGGGCCTCACTGCCTCTCCAGCCAGCTGTTTGCCTTGACAAAGCATCAGGACAGCACCCAGTTCAGCCAGCAGCAATTAGCTCCAAGAATCTTCTCCAATAACTTGGTTGAAAACATGGATGTCCCTGAATGTGCTGGGCACAGCTCTGAATATTTTGTATGCATTAACAGAGTAGTTCTCACAATAGTCAAATAAGATCCTCTGGGTGGCTGAGGCTCACTTGACACTCACAGACCTAGTTTTGTCTTCCAGGCACACAGGAAAACTACATTTCCCAACCTCCTCTGAAGTTAGATTAAGGGTACATGCCTCTGACCAATGAAATATGATACATACCACTTTCGACTTGTCTTTGAAATCTCTTATGTAAAAATCCAGGCCTTGGCTCTTTGCCTGTTAGTTAGATACATAGAAAAAAAATCCAGGGAAGGATCACAGGATATCAAGAGTTAGGACCCAAGAGGAAGTTTTAGATTGGGCCTTTGTCTTAATTAGGGTTTCCATTACTGTGAAGAGACACTATGACCATAGCAACTCTTAATAAAGAAAACATTTCATTGAGGTTGGCTTAAAGTTTGTGAGGGTTAGTTTCTACTAGAAACTGTCCAGGAGAGGCAGCATCTTATTTTCTATAGGCTATACAGTATTTAATGATATTTTAATTTATGTGTATATGTACAGCTCTGTATGAATGTATGCCTCAGAGGCCAAAAGAGGTGGTTGGTGCCCCTGGAGCTAGAGTCATAGGTAATATTGAGCTGCCCAATGAGAGTGGTGGGAATTGAACTCAGGTCCTCTGAAAGAGCCCCAAGGGCTCTTAACTGCTGAGCCATCTCCCCAGTCCCGCTTTTACACATTTTGTTGATTTGTCTTTGTGGTTTTGTGATTGAGAATATAGATCATAATTGATAAAAACAGCCAGGATTGGTGAGTATAAAAAAATCTCTAACTTAACCCTTGGAGATATGACCTCATTGAAGGCATACATATTTCTCTAAGGTATATGGTACAAATTCCTAGTGTGTACTTAATAGCATCATAATCTACTGAGCAGGCCAGGCAAAATGAGCTAAATGTCATTTTAAACTCTCTGGACTTTTGTTCCTCTTATGAGGAACCGCTTCACCATAAGTGAAGATGCAGAGAAACCACCAACTATACCGCTCCCTGGGTAGAAAGAGTTATTTAGGATCAAACTGATGAGGCCATCTCCTGGAGGTGGGGTGGGGCAAAAACGGCTGAAAAGCTAGCAGGTTTCCTATGAGAGTTATCAGGATGGGTATCTGAGCTAACAGAGGCTGTCCCAGGTGTCCTTGCTAGAGACTGACCTTTGGGGAAAGGTTAATAAAGATTCCTGGAGGATTAAGTGTGGCCCCTGGGAAAGAAGAATCCCCCTTAGAAGATTCACTTTTCTGCTAAACACAACTGCCTTTAGGCTTGTTTACCCAATAACAATCCTTCAGTTTAACAGGCCAAAGGCCTTTTGTTTAGGACAATATCACCAAGACTGCTATTTTGTGCGTGTGTGTGTGTGTGTGTGTGTGTGTGTGTGTGTGTGAGAGAGAGAGAGAGAGAGAGAGAGAGAGAGAAAACTTCCAGTCTAACAATCATGACCTTTCAACTCAAGCTCTGCAGCTCCTCCTGACCCAGTGACCTACTTATCTTCCCTCATTCAGACCTTCTCTACCCCTCTCCTGACCTTTCACTGATCTCCTGTACAGGCATAGCCCAGGGTGTTTCTTGGTAGGAGAAAGCCTGAAGGGGGTACAAAAGGCCTTTTTGAATTATTGTCTCTCTCTATCTCAGCTTTGCTTCTTTGGCAATGCCCCTACCCACCTTCCATGGAGTTAGAGACTCAGTCAATGATCCCTGAAAGCACTGTGGAGTTTGCCACCTGAGAACTTACCACATCTCCCTACATCCTGCAGCTCCTTTCTCAGCCTCCTCCTTCTGGGGTAACTGCCCTGGTCCTTAACCCTGAAGCTCAACCTCGCCTGCATCCACCGTGTCTTAGTTACTGCTCTATCGCTGTGAAGAGACGCCATGACCGATGCAACTCTTATAAAAACAAAGCATTTATTTGGGGGCTTGCTTATAGTCTCAGAGGCTTGGTCCATTTACATCATGGCAAAGAGCATGGTGCTGGAGATATTCATGAGAGTTCTACATCCTGACCCACAGCAGCAGGCAGAGAGAACTGGGCCTGGCAAGAGGTTTGAAACCTCAGAGCCTGCCTTTGGAGGAAGTAACACACTTCCTCCAACAAGGCCACACCTACTCCAACAAGGCCTCATAATCCTGAAATAGTGTGTCTCCCTGATGACTAAGTATTCAAATACATGAGCTTAAGAAGGCCATTCTTACTCAAACCACCACATAAGAAGCATTTTATAGTTCCCTTCTCCCTCATCCCCTCTGCACTGGAGCCTTCTTTCTTTGAACCGGAATTCTGGAAGCCTCCATTGTGCACTAATGAGATGATCTACCTTTTTTTTTCCCCCTAATTCTGTCTGGGTGGTGAATTCCTTGAGAAATGAAATTTGCACAGGAGGGGACCGGTAAAGAAACTGCCAACATGATGGCTCCATTTGGGGAAAAGGTTTTATTTTGGTAAGCGAGAGAAAGGATCTAGAGGCATCTGAAAGGGTCCAGAGCAGAGAGAAAAGAAAGCTGACTGAGCATGGCCAGGGCTAGGGAAGCAGGGGAGTGGGAGAGAGCAGTGGAGACCTCAAGAGCTAGAGTATAGCACGAGCAATGAGGAAGTCCTGGAGAGCAGAGGGTAGTGGGATAGGACAAAGCGTGCGGATTATAAGAAGTGACTGCGGGGGGTGGGGGGTGGGGGTGGACATAGCAAAAATGATTTACCCAACTCCTTGAGAGAACTTTCTATCCTCACTGTATCTGACACTCTCTTAATGGTCCTCCTCAACCCCCTTCTTCCACAGTTCCCCCTCAACACTCTATTAAGAACAATTCTTTCCGATGACATCCCACCCTTCTGGTGACCTGGGCCAAAACTCTTAAGAGTATCCTTGCTCTCTCCTTTCTGTTCTTACTCAGCATCCAAAAACTAGCAAATCCTCTTTATTTAGTTCTAAGTCCTGAATCCAACTATTTCCTTTCCTGTCTGTCATGATCACCATGAGTAGTTTTGTCCTGGACTTTAGCAATTCACTCCTAGCTCCTTGGCTCATCATTCCTTACCTTCTCCAGTCAGCTTTCAACCCAGAAGTCTCGTCATGTTAAATTACATGTCGGATCGAATTACATCTTTCAGCCAGCACTTCTAGTGGAGAGTTCTGCGTCTAACTGTGATGGAGCTACGGGGATTGGATTTACTCCTCCATCATGAGCAAGTGAAAAATAAAAAAAACTCTTCTAAGAAAGTAGTTTTCAAGTATTAGAAAGTTGGAAGTTTGTAACTATGAACTATGCCCCTTGCCATGACAAACAAATGAAGTGAGCTGTGATTTTACCAGCTTGCCGGCAAGAGATTACTTCCAAGTTTTCAGAACAAGGGAGAGTCAGAATTCTCTGTGAATTGAACAGACAAGAGAGCCGAGCAGTCAGTGTGTCTACATTTATAATTCTTCTTGCCTGATAAGTGAAGCCTGGGCAGCAGAGTTCCAGAGACCTGCAACGGGCTTCCCTGGAGCCAGGGCAAAGCATGTAACTTTGGGAAAGGAAACCCCAAACACCAGAAGGCTGAAGAGCTTCAGAATCAACACCCGAGAGTGAGTCAGTGACCACGTGATGCATAAAGCACAAGGTAGAAACGCCGAGCAATGTTGACCTTCGGTGGAACTAAAGATACCTCAGACTCTAAAAGAGCTCAAAAAAAGACTAGGAAACAGGATCGATAAAAAGGAAAATAAAACGGAAACAGACCCAGAGACGGCAAAGATTACCTTGGAGGATGCTAAAGCAGAACTGTAAAAATATTTCACTTATTTGAAAGGCAAGAAAAACAGAGATTCGAGAAAAGAACCAAATGTGCCCTGTGATGCGCTATAACATGGAGGAACCCCGAGGACATGATGCTGTGTGTGATAGAGCAGGCACAAGAGGACTGGCACCACACGGCTTTATTTATAAGGGGATCTAAACCAGGCAAACCCAGCAAAGCAGAGAGCCAAAGCCTGGCTGCCAAGACAGGGAAGAACAGAGCGTTGCTATCGGATGGACAGTGTTCCCAGCATGCAAGATGAGAACATTCTAGAAACCTGCTGGCCAGCAGTGTGTGTGTAGTGAACAGTCCTACAGCATACATTTAAAAGTTCATGCCATGTGTGTTTGTTTTTGAGCTGAGGTCTCGCAGTATTGCCCGAGGTGACCACAGACTCAGGTTCCAAATGCTTCTCCGGCCTCCAGCTCCTGAGCGGCTCATACACAAATCACCTGACACACCAAGTATTTGTATATGACCATAAAAGTCAACACCCACATGGGACTTCTTAGAGGTATCTAATGCAATTTATAAAATGAAACTACCTTTAAGGGATTGACTGCAGGTAAACGTGCAGACATTTGTGTCTCGTTTTAAAAAGGAAAATATTTTCTTTAATGATTAAGTAATTGAAAGGCTAACACCATATGGAGGACTGAGAGAATACTTCATTTAAAAAATCCGTGAGTATATCCAGATAATAACTGAACACATGCAGAGATGCTCTAAAGTATTATTCACTAGATTAGAGAGACACAAGTTTGTATCACGAGATTCCATTAGAGCACTGGTTCTCGGCCTTCCCAGTGCTGCGACCCTTTAATATTACTGCCTCATGTCATAGTGACACCGAAATCATGTAATTGTAATGCTGCTACTGTTACCAATTGTAATGCAAATACCTGATATGCAGGACGTCTGAAATTCTACCCCAAAGGTGTCATGACCCACAGGCTGAGAATCTCTGCTCCACCGACTTCGAAGACTGAAATCACCATCCAGGCTTTGATAAGGCAGCAGAGACACTAGGGCCCCATTTATTACTAACAAACGTGATAACTTTGGAACAGCTTGGCAGTTTCCAGTAGAGTTTGTGAAATCGAATGTATTCTACTCACTAAACGCTCCAAATCTAAAACAAACAAACAAAAAGCAGAAAAACAGATATCAAGCCAAAGACTCATGTCACCCATAATAACCACCAGACAGATGTCAGTTTACCAAATGCATGCCTATTTACCAAAACTTGCCAAACTGAACGTTAAAGGATTGGATTCATTATCAGAAAATTTTACTTCAATAGAGCTTTCAAAAAGGTAATTGCTTAAAGAAAACAATAATGTATCTTGAGGCTTATGACAGACATGTAAATAAAATGTATTTATTTAACATAACAGTAGGAAGAATGTCAGGAGGGGGAATGAAAGCACACTGCCTAAAGGATATTTTTTAAATGGCAAACATAATACTGGAAAGTAAACTATGGTGAGTTAAAGGCATATGCTATAACACCTAGCCAAACCATCAAAATATAAGGCACAGGGCTGCAGATCTAGCCTAGGCTAGAGAATACTTGCATAGCATGCCTGCATCAAGCCCTGGGCTCATGCTCCCACACCACATGCTGGCTATACCACTCAAGCAAGGAAGGACGCTGGTTAGAAATTCAAGGGTATCCTTGGCTATCTTAGAGAGTTAAGCTGTATGATATCAGATAGGCTATTTGAAATCCTGGCTCCAAAACTTTTTAAAATAAAATAAAAACATATAGCTAAAAACTATTAGGAATAATAAAATATTAAAAATTCAGTATACTTACATAATAAAATAAAGACAAGAATATATAGGACAAATAAAAGAGAAACTTCAAGACCATAGATGCAAACTCATCCAGAGTTTACATTTTATATATAAATGCTCAAAACAAATTATCCTAAAGCCCGTGCTTTGTCAGACAATATAAAAAAGGGAGACTCCTGTGGATGTTCATAAAAGGTCCACATGTAGGTTCAATATAAAATGATTACATTGTGCAAACTAGTCATAGAGTTAAAGCTATAAGAGGAGCCATAGTAATAGGCAAAGTAGATTTTATGACGAGCGAAATCTCCGAGTCAAAGGGAATGTTTCATAATAACAAAGGAGTCACTTTCTTCATAAGACCTTAACAACCCCAATGTGTACATGACCGACAGAGCTTCAAGACATGTAAAGACAGAAATAAGGAAACAAATCCATGGCAACTGGAGGTATCAGGTTCGTGCCTAACTCAGCAATCTCAGGACCAACTAGAGAAGCATCTGGAGGAACCTTATGAGAGACTTGAAAACACAGCAGCCCTGGAGGCCCAACTGACATCTAATAACAACAGAACTCACGGTATTATGTCAATCAGTCTGGGACAGCCACAAAACTAAGGCACTATAAGCCATAGACCAAGGTTCAAAACATTTAAAAGGATAGAATCATATAAAATAACGGAATTAAACTAGAAATCAAAATCGCAGGGATAGGTAGAAAAGCATCAAAACTTCCAAAAATTAAACGAAACTCATAAACCATATTTAAAGAAGAAATCACAAAAGAAATTAGAAAGTATCTTAATTAAATAAACCTAAGATATGTTATACAATTTACACAACGAAACTAAAGGAGTGTGTAGAAAAAGCATTGAAGTACTTCATGCTTACAGTAGAAAAGAAGGGAGGTTTAGAATTAATAAGTTTCTACCATGAAGGCCAGGAAAAGAACAAATCACGCCCCAAAGAAACAAAGGGAAGAAAGAATAGAGAACAGGAGTCGTTATATTTCTGCAGTTGAAAAAAAAAAAAAAAACAATGAAATAAAGTTGCTTCTATGAAAAGATAGTTTTTAAAACTCTAGCTAGAATAGTCACAAAAGGGGACACAATTATCAATATCTGAAATAAAATGTTATAATAGAGGCCACTAACATCAAAAGAGTAACATAGAAATATGAAAAGTTTTATGCCAATATTTGGTGACTTAAATAGAGCAGAAAAGAAATCTCTGAAAGACACGCACTACAAAAAACTTACTCGTGAGGAGGTAAATAACTAAATTAGTCTTACATCCACTAACGAACTGAATTCATAGTTTAACAACCTTCCCACAAATAGATTTTACGCACAGATGCTTTAAGCGGCAGAAGCACCAATTTGTACAAAGTCTTTCACAAAATATAAAAAGATAGAACTCTTTCCAATTCATTTACCCTGTTGCTAAACCAGACAAAAACATGGAAAAATTATATATCAACATCCATCATTAAAACTGACTTTAAATTGCCAGGATGAATTCAGTAATTTTTTAAAGTCACTGAAACAAAGCCCAGAGCAGTTCATCTAAGGTATGGAAAGTTGGTTAAACACTGGAAAATTAGACAATGTCATTTAATATATTAATTATAATACAGAAGTATCATGTGAATCACCATACAGAAAGCATTTAACAGAATGTCACATGTAGTCATGGTTAAAATTCCCAGAAATCTTGGGAAAAGAGAACAGTCTAAACTCACTGAAGGGCATCTACAAACAACCCTCCACATCTGGAACACATGACAAGAGAATGAACACTTTCCTCCCAGAACTGGGAAAGAGGGGCGGTCTGAACTTGCCACCCATTCCAACACCACCCGGAGGTCCTAATCTGTGTAATAACGGGAGACAAACATAAAGACATGCAGACTTGAGAAAGTATGGACTTCTGACAACATGGCCACCAACATGCAGTCCAGTACAACCTAGAAAGAGTTCGTAAGGTTTAGGATTGACGATGGACCTATGAAATCAAAGTTCTTAGAAAACAGGCAATAAATAGAAACGATGAAATAGCACCATTTCCAATGGCATAAGAAACAGGATTTCAGGACAAAACGAAACTGATAAAACGTTGACGAAAGTATCCAAGAGAACCTTATGAAAAGAGAGCTGTGTTCTCGAATTGCAAGACTCAAAAAGGTTACAATATCAGTTCCCCTCAATATGTTCAACACAATCCCAATAAAAACCACAGATGATTTAAAAAAGAAATTGACAAGATAATTCTATAATTCATATAAGCAAAGGGCCTAAAATGTTTGCAATAGGTAGTCTTGAATAATAAAAGCAGGGCTGGAGAGATGGCTCAGTGGTTAAGAGCACTGGCTGCTCTTAAAATGGACCTGGGTTTGGTTCCTAGCACCCACATGCAGACTCATAACCGTCTGCAGCTTCAGTTTCAGGAGATCCAACATCCTCTTCTGGCCTCTATAGCCACATACACACATGTAGGCAAATATTTGTGAATGTAAAATAAAAATAAAAACAAAGTTGCAAGTGTCTTATCACCTAGCCTCACGATGTACACACCATGACCCCAAGTTGTTACGCTTTTTAAAATAAGAATAAAGTTGTCGGATCCACAAAACCCAGTTTGAAACTTACTATAAGGCCAGAGTAATCCCCATAGTGTGGTATTTGCTAAAAGAAAGATCACTCAGACAACAGTATTGATGAAAGAGCAGCTAATAGACTAGAGAAAATTTGTCAAACTAGATATCTAAGAGGAAATTAATACCCCAAATGTATAATAAATTGTACACTAATTGGAATCCCAGTAGTAGGAAAACATTCGAGTTAAATTGGTAAAGGGCTGGAGAGATGGCTCAGTGGTTAAGAGAACACATTGCTCTTGCAGAAGACTCAAACTTGATCTGAGCACCCAGGCCAGGTGGTTGATAAAGAGCCTTTAACCTCAGAGCCAAGGGGAGCTTGCGCTCTCTTGTGGTCTCCATGAGCCCTGCGTTGATGTTCAAACCCCTACACAGATAGACACATGAATACATAATTATAAGTAATAAAACTAAATAAAAATGAAGAAATTGCTAAAAAATTAGAGAAAACATTTTCGATTGGTTAGTTTATTTATTTACGTTTCAAATGTTGTCTCCCTTCCCAGTTTCCCCTCTGAAACATTCCCGTGTCATCCCCCCTTCCTTTTGCCTCTAGGAAGGTGCTCCCCCACCTACCCACCCAATCCTGCCTCATCGCTCTAGCATCCCTCTATGCTGGGAGATCGAGCCTCCACAGGAACAAGAGCCTCCTCTCCCACTGATGCCAGATAAGGCAATCCTTTGCTACATATGTAGCTGGAGCCATGGGTCCTTCCACGTATACTCTGTGGTTGTTGGTTTAGTCCCTGGGAGCTCTGGGGGGTTTGGTTAGTTGATATTGTTCTTCCTATGAGGTTGCAATCCTCTTCAGCTCCTTCAGTCCTTCCTCTAACTCTTCCATTGGGGTCCCTGGGCTTAGTCCGATGGTTGGCTGCGAGCATCCTCATCTGTATTGGCCAGGTACTGGCAGAGCCTCTCGGGGGACAGCTAGACCAGGCTCCAGTGAACAAGCACTTCTTGGCATCAGCAGTAGTGCTGGGGTTTGGTGGGATAAGACATTTTTCTATGGAAGACACAATTCTGACCAGAAAGCACTGAGCATGTTCAGTCATCAGGAAAAGCTAACCAAAATCATTATGGGCTATTGTCTCAGACCCAGGAGGATAGCTGCTACCTACATCAAGAGAACTGACATCAAGGCTCAGTAGAGCCCTTGCCTAGTGTGCGTAAGGCTGTGGTTCAGTCCCTTCTCCACTGCCAAAAATAATAATAAAATGTTGAAGAATAACAACCCCTCCCCACAGGTTGATGGGTAGAGAAAAGAGAATCCTTGTAAGCTCTTGGTGGCAATGTACACCATGACAGTCATCATAGAACACAGCCAGGAGTTTCCTGAGTACCTCTATTAGGTGTGTACACAAAGGAGATACAATCACCATGTGGTTGGGATAACAACAGTCCCATGCTCACTGCAGCATCCAGCACAACATCCAAGAGACAGAGACCATCTACGCGCCCACCTATGGGTAAATTCATAGAGAAACTGGCCACAGTCTACAATGGAATATTATTTGGGCTTTAAAAAGGAGACCTTGGCATTCTCCATAACAAGAGTGCATCTGGAAGACATTCTGCTAAGTGAAATCAACCAGACGTGGAAAGGCAAATATTGCATGATCTCAATTATATGTGGAGTCTTAAAAAATCAGCTATGCAGACAGAGTAAAATAATGTTTCCACATATACATTTATTGACTTTTCAACCAAAGTGCTAATGTAATCCAATGGCTAGCGCGTTGGTTTTTCAGCAATGGGCTAGGACAATTGGCTTAAGAAATAACCCAATGCCTCTTGTGCACTGTATAAACATTGGAAATGGTTTATGGATAAATGTAAGGGCTAACGGCATGGAGATCATAGAAGAAAACCTAAGAGAAAAGTATCTTTTAAGTTTGACATTTGTTAGCGTTGATACCGACAGTACAGACTGTAACAAGGGGGGAGGGAGGGATTTAATCAAAATTTAAAACATCTGTATGGAAAGTTAAGCAACTCAATTTTTTTAAGTGGGTAAAATTGGAATATGAATATATATATATACATATATATGTATGTATACACACACACACACACACACACACACACACACACACACATATATATATATATGTATATATATATGCCAAGGAGGAGATATAGATAGCAAATAAACCTGTGAGTAGAAACTAAATGTAACTGTCGTTATTAATGCAAATTAAGTTAACGCAAATTAAATTAATGCTAATTAAAATCCCCAAGAGGATACCACCACTGGCTCCATAGAAAGGCTAACATGAAAAGAAGCTCTTGAGGACATAGGGTGACTGGATGCCCATGCAAATCCCCAGGGGCCGGGGGAGCAGAGTGGGCGCTGCAACAGGTCCTCACGAAGCCCTGATCTATGATCTACAAACCCCAGTTCTAATATTTTAACCAAGCAGAGGGAAGACTTGGCTCCACAGCTCCAGGACTCCACGGCTCCACGGCTGAGTTTGGAAAGTTTTATTTATTGTAGGTGGATGGCAGAAACAATTCCAGTGTTTATCGATTGGAAAACGGCTGTCGGATTTAGCAGGAAACACAACTGTGAGCTCAGGAGAATATCCGCATGGGTTGCAATAATCGATGGATCTCAGAAGCACTACGCCAGCGAATCAAAAACACAGGCCTACACGGTCCCTGATTAGAGTATAGGACATTCCGAAAAGGCAGCGTTGCAGGTCAGAAACCAGACTGCAGAGAGCCGAGGCCTGGGCCGCAGAGGATGTAACTGGCCATAGCAAGACCTCCAGGGAACTTTCTTCGGTGATGAAAACCTTCCCTATCTCAGTTATGGCTTCAGTTGCACAACTGCGAACATTTGTCAAAACTCACCACACTACAGTCCCCTAAAAGGTAAACCCCCTATGTAAAAATATTTAGAAATACTTAGGCAAAGCAAAACAAAACAAGAAACCACCCTCCTATAAAACAAGACAAAAACATTTTATGTAAGTCTCCTTTTCCTTGTTCATAAAATCATAGCTACCACAATGCACGCCTTCCACTGAAATGTTCTCCTGGTGTGAGTCCTAAGCCCTTGCTTTGATTTGCATTTGCCAGTTTGTGTTGTTGATAAATAAAGATACAGGACATTTACGGCAAGCATCTATTATTATGCTCCACGCATCTGGGAAGTTGCACAGCTCTGAAACGACATTTAATAAAAAGAAGCAGCAAAGACTCCCCCATAATCTCTTCAGAATCCCAGCAGACAGACGCCAGGCTCCAGACCGTAGTGAGAACAATTTGCTTTTGAATTCGTGCCCTGCCCACTTTTCTTCATTTGCAATGGAATGTTTGTTGACTGAGTTGAAAGAAGAATTCTCAAAAATGTCCCTGTTTATTTCTCCTGGCCTTGGCGGCATCAAGGTTCTGACACCCAGGGTTGTGAATTGTAAAGGCGTGTTCGTAGTCGACACAATTATGCTCTAAGTAACTGAGTCTGTGTGGTTATTTCTTCCATGCGCTTGCATCTGGAAGGGGGACTCGTCCCCTCGCCTGTGCTTAGACCCTGTTCCCATTCTAACAGTAGTTCTCTTAGGCTAGTGCCCAAGACCCTCAGAAATATCCTTGTCCCAAGTAGCCCAGTGTCTCATCATCTCTGCCTGCCCTAGTTAGAGTAACTATCACTGTGGTGAAGCACCTTAGTTGGCTTACATAGTCCAAGTCGCAGTCCTCTGAAAGGAAGCCAAGGGAGGAACTCAACCTGAGTGGCAACCTAGAGGCCAAAGCTCATGCAGAGGCCTTGAAGGAGTCCTGCTTACTGGCTTGCTTCCATGGCTTGCTCAGCCTGCTTTCTTATAGAAGCCAGGAGCGCCAGCCCAGGAGTGACACCACACAATGAGCTGGGCCCTGCAGCTTCTTGCCTGTAGCCTCATCTTATGAAGGCATTTTCTCAATGAAGGTTCCCTCCTCCCTGATAGCCTCCAGCTTGTGTTAAGTTGACAGAAAACTGGTCAAAATACTGCCCAAATCTCCACTTATTTCAGCTTGAGATAAATTTTCTCAACATACCTCAATTAGTATCATGTAAACCATATCTAATGCAGAAGGAACCACAGTGGTCACTACTTCAGTTTTTAATAGAAATAATGATAAAGTACCAACCATCGCCCTGCTTTGGTCAGGACAATACTATATATTTACAACTGTTCCTCCTACCAACATGAGGCATAGATGTCGTCTGTTTTTATAGTGAGGGATTCAGGATCACGGAGCCTCAGCAGCTTTGCCCACGCCATGAACTCAAGGAAAGACAGGCCTGAGATCTAATTGATATTCTTTTCTGGCTGAGAAGGATGGAGAGCTCACCATGCTGGCAAGCAAGGACATATTGGTTCCCCAAACTAACACAAGGCAAGGTTTTAAAAAGAGAAGACATTTAATTTCCTTTTCCTTGAGTTCTTTGGTTACACCAACTCAAGTCCTTGGGAAACTGGTCTCCCTTGCTGATTGGTGGCAGATAGGTTTAGGTGGAACCTCAGTGATTTTGCAACTATGTGACTCTTACCATACTCTAAACCATACTAGACATCACTCTCCAATCCTAGTAGTCAGCCATCAAGCTCCTGGCTGGCTTCTGAATCATTTCTTCATTCTGCTGAGGCACCTCCAGCAATTAATCACCATTGATGCTTAAGTTAAAAAAATCACAAGTAATTTCTAACTTTGCTGAGTGTATTTAACTTATGCTGGTGAGAGCAAAGATAAAGATGATAATATGTAGAAGAGTGTCATCCAGTGATGAGAAATCATTACACAGCGGTTGTCATGTCTGCCATGATTTTTCTGATTGATGATTGAAGTAAAGTTACCCAGTTCACTGTGGGTGGTATCATTTCCCCAGGTAAGTGGTCAATTGAGCAGGCCAGGAGAAGCAAGACAGTAAGCAGCATTCCTCTATGGCCTCTGCTTCGCCTGCTGCCCTTAGGCTCCTGCCTTGAGTTTCTACCTTGGTTTCCCCTGATGATAGACAGAAAACTGTAAGCCAAATAAAACCTTTCCTCTCCTAGTTACTTTTGGTCATGGACCTTGTCACAGCAATAGAGAGACAGCAGAGTAGCAGGCAAGAATTCAATGTACTGAGATACATGCAATCCTAATAGTTAGATTAGTAGTCATACAACATACTGAACTACATACAATCTAGAGCAGTCTTCTCAGTGTTGGCTACAGAACAGAATCATGCCAGGAGAAGCCTTTCCACCACAGATTCCCAAATACCATTAGAAACCAAGAAACTTCACATCTAACTATGTTTTCAAAAGAACTCCATTTGGATGCAATGCTCACCCATGCACAAAGGTACTGTGAAAAAGGACATGAACAGGGAGAGCAGTAGAGAGGGCATAGCAGACATAATTTACCTGATCTGGGGAAATAGAGAAACCAGGGAGCTCTAATTAGGGTTTTGGAGAGAGATGGATACAGAAGAAGGAGAGAGGGGTGTAAAATAACAGTAAGGATGTCTGAAAAAGTCATAAGGAATTATAAAATAAAATTAATTATCTACCTAAAAAACCAAGCCCTATAATACGTGTAAGACTGCATGCATGCATATGGTTTAAATGATCTTTCCTCATCTGGGCTGACAGTGTTCCCTCCAAAAGCTGAAGACCATCCAACAAACCCCACACTACCAGAGAAGCCCTCTATCAAGTTGTTGACTAGGGTTGTCCAAGAGATTCCCAAACCATTATGGCTATTGTTGTCCTTGGTCACCTTCCAGAGGTGGAAGGTGAGTCCCTATCACTGGAAACTCCAGGCACTACAGATTCAGGGCCCTGAAGAACTGAGCTGGAACTCTCCTGAGAAACTCCTTCCTGAGGAGTAGATGTGATGTTTTCAAAAGGCACCGTGCAAGCTTACAAAGGAGGAAAGCTACCAACAGTGCCATCCAGCTATGACCTCTATGAACAATAAAAATGGGCAGCCAAGCTGATAGTCTCAAGGATGCAACAGTGACACACGACCTTGTTAGTAATCAACAGCTCTCTGACTGGACTTATGAGCCACTCAACAGGAGGGACAATATGCCTGCTACCAGACACCTAGCTAACTACCCAGGGCTAATGAAGTCATGAATCTCCGTGGGAAACCTACAACTGCCATTCTATGAAACCAGCAGAGTCCGTCCCTACCTACATTCTAAACATTTGTCTTTATATTCACAGATAAATGGACTCCTCATCCCTCATCAATGAAACCTCTCTTTGAAACAGAGACAATTACAGAAAACCACCACCAACGAAAATGCAGAGTTGTGGAGCCTAGTCCCTGTAGATACATCTACAAAACAATTCCTACACCTACGGTTCAGGGACCATTGTGGGCCGGAAGGGGAGGGCTAAGAAAACTTCTAAAAGCTAGGGGATCAGTGAGTTTCCTGTGGAAGCGTGTCTTCTAGTAATGTCAGAAGCTACACTCATTAAGTCTCATCAACTGCCTAAACATGACTGCCCAAACCTGAGGTGAAAAAGGACAGCAACAATAGTCATGCTAAAGTGAGTGGGGCAAAGGCCAGGAAGCCTCAGCCTTACACCAAGAACAAGCAACTAAGGAATGCTGGGAGCCAGAGAAATAGCCTTCCTTAGGGAAGTGCACACCAGTCACTTGTCCAATACCAAGTGGTCAACCCTGAAGGCACACATATAAGTAACATTGTTGTATATGTGTATTTAGGAATCAATGTGCGTGCATGTGTGTGCGTGTGTGTGTGTGTGTGTGTGTGTGTGTGTGTGTGTGTGTGTTTAACAAATAACAAAAAATAGAAGGCATCAATTTGAAAGAGAGCAGAGGAAGGTATATAGCAGGGTCTGGAGGGAGAAAAGGGTGACATTTTGTAATTATAATCTTAAAAAATGTTTTTTTTTTCAAAAGATATCAACCAAAACTGCTTACAAATACAAATTATGGGAGAAATTTGAATGTTGATTAGAGTAACGGATGAGTTGATGTAATGTCCTCAGGAGGAAGCTATGCATGTACTTAAATAAGAGGGTGTGGTGCATCAGTCTAAAAACACCTTTAAGACACCATTTGGGGAACATTAAGTCCAGAGTATGTATAGTAGTAGTACGGACTTCATAAACCCTAAGAGAGGCTGAATACCTTGTTTCAATACTGACACACTCATATTAAGCAAACACTAGGAAATTGATAGAAATGTAAACACGAAACTCTGGAAAGTTATGGACACCTATGGGGAAAGGGGAGGGAAATGGGATGAGGGACATTAGTTGACTCCTCGAAAGTTCTCTAGAGCTGCTATTCTCAACCTGTGGGTTGCAATCCTTTGGAGGTTAAAAAACCCTTTCCAGGGGTCACCTAAGACCACCAGAAAACACAGATGTTTACATTAAGATTTATAACAGTAGCAAAATTACGGTTATGAAATAGCAACAAAAATAATTTTAATTGTGGGTTACCTGCATTAAAGGGTCGAAGTGTTAGGAAGGCTGGGAATATATGATCTAGAGAGTTCTCGAACAAATCAAGCAAGATACTAAGATTTAACTCGAGAACACTTCCTATTCTTGTTTTCAGTTTTTATACATGCTGAGGAATTTCAACTTCACAAGTCGTTTCTGCTTTTAAGTTCCTCAAATGAAATGTATATTAAAAAAAAATCATTTAGCGCAGTGCTTCATGCTGGTAGTCAATTGATAACTGGCTAATAAATGGTAGATAGATTTATCTATCGTGAGCTCATTAATTATGCTTTAAAATACTCATTATAAGATATTCATTATGATATATTTCAGTAAAAATTGTGAAGCAATTAAAAAGCTTAATAGGCCAAGCATGGTGGTGCATGCCTTTAATCCCAGGCAGATCTCTGTGAGTTCGAGGCCAGCCTGGTCTATAAATCCAGTTCCAGGACAGCAAGGGCAGTTATATAGAGAAATTCTGTCTTGAAAACCAAAAACAAGCAAACGGCCTAATAGCAAATCATCGGGTCATATACTGTCTATTCATTTATTCTCATAAATGATCATGGGAAAAGTTAGGCAGCTATATGGTCTTGGAAGATAGCATCTTGGAAAATGCTTAATACGCAATGTTAAAGGAACAGATAATGTATCAAATGGGTACGTGAAACCTGGTTATGAAGGACCAGGCATAAAAATTGAGAGAAGGAAAAGCAGAACACCAGAAATGGGAGAATTATGAGTGGCTTATCTTCACTTTTGCAGGTTCTTGTGCACTAGATAGTTTTTTGTTTGTTTTGTCTTGTTTTATTTTCTTTATTTACATTTCAAATGTTTCCCCTTTCCAGGTCTCTCCTTCAGAACCCCCTATCCCATCCCCTCTCCCTCTGCCTCTATAAGGGTGCTCCCCCACCCACCCACTCCCTTCCTCCCGCCCTGGCATTCCCCTACACTGGCTCGTCTAACACCCTCAGGCCCAAGGGCCTCTCCTCCAACAAGGCCATCCTCTGCCACATATGTGGCGAGCGTCATGGGTCCCTCCATGTGTACTCTTTGGTTCATGATCCAGTCCCCGGGAGCTCCGGGGGGTCTGGCCTATTGACACTGTTGCTCCCTCCATTGGGCTGAAACCCCCTCAGCTCCTTCAGTCCCTTCTCCAACTCCTCCATTGGGGACCCTGTGAGCTCTGTCCAATGGTTGGCTGTAAGCTTCCACCTTGTATTTGTCAGGCTCTGGCAAAGCCTCCTGGGAGATAAACATATCAGGCTTCCATCGCAAGCACTTCCCAGCATCCACACGAACGTCTGGGTTTGGTGGCTGTATATGGGATGGATCCCCAGGTGGGATAGTCTCTGGATGGCATTTCTTTCAGTCTCTGCTCCACACTTTGTCTCCATATTTCCTCCTGTGAGTATTTTGTTCACCCTTCTAAAAAGCACTGAAACATCCACATTTTGGTCTTCCTTCTTCTTAGGCTTCATATGGTCTGTGAATTGAATCTTTGGTATTGTAAAGTTTTGGGCTAATATCCACTTATCAGTGAGTGCATACCATGTTTGTTCTATTGTGACTGAGTTACCTCACTCAGGATGGTATTTTCAAGTTCCATCCATTTGCCTAAGAATTTCATTAAGTCATTGTTTTTAATAGCTGAGTAGTACTCCATTGTGTAAATGTACCACATTTTCTGTATCCATTCCTCTGATGAGGGACATCTGGGTTGTTTCCAACTTCTGGCTATTATAAATATGGCTGCTATGAACATAGTGAAGCATGTATCCTTATTACATGTTGGAGCATCTTCTGAGTGTATGCCCAGGGGTGGTATAGCTGGGTCCTCAGGAAGTATTATGTCCAATTTTCTTAGGGTCTGCCAAACTGATTTCCAGATTGGTTGTACCAGCTTGCAATCCCACCAGCAGTGAAGGAGTATACCTCTTTCTCCACATCCTCGCCAGCATCTGCTGTCACCTGAGTTTTTGAACTTAGCCATTCTGACTGGTGTGAGGTGGAATCTCAGACTTGTTTTGGTTTGCATTTCCCTGATGACTAAGGATGTTGAACATTTCTTTAGGTGCTTTTCAGCCCTTCGAGTTTCCTCAGTTGAGAATTCTCTGATTAGCTCTGTTCCCCATTTTTAAATAGGGTTATTTGGTTCTCTGGAGTCTAACTTCTTGAGTTCTTTGTATATATTGAATATTAGCCCTCTATTGGATGTGGGATTGATGAAGATCTTTTCCCAATCTGTTGGTTGCCGTTTTGTCCTATTGACAGTGTCCTTTGCCTTACAGAAGCTTTGCAATTTATGAGGTCCCATTTGTCAATTCTTTATCTTAGAGCATAAGCCATTGGTGTTCTGTTCAGGAACTTTTCCCCTGTACCCATGTATTCAAGACTTTTCCCCACTTTCTCTTCTATTAGATTCAGTGTATCTGATTTTATGTGGAGGTTTTCAATCCACGTGCACTTCAGTACAGGGGGATAAGAATGGATCAATTTGCATTCTTCTACATGTTGACCGCCAGTTAAACCAACAGCATTTGTTGAAAATGCTGTCTTTTTTTCTACTGGATGATTTTAGCTCTTTTGTCAAAGATCAAGTGACCATAGGTGTGTGGGTTCATTTCTGGGTCTTCAGTTCTATTCCACTGATCTACCTGCCTGTCTCTGTACCAATACCTTGCAGCTTGAGATCAGGGATGCTGATTTCCCCAGAAGTTCTTTTATTGTTAAGACTAGTTTTTGCTATCCTGGGTTTTTTGTTATTTCTAATGAATTTGAGAATTGCTATTTCTAACTCTATGAAGAATGAGTTAGAATTTTGATGGGGATTGCATTGAATCTGTAGATTGCATTCAGCAAGGTAGCGATTTTTACTATATTAATCCTGCCAATCCATGAGCATGGGAGATCTTTCCATCTTCTGAGGTCTTCGATTTCTTTCTTCAGAGTCTTAAAGTTCTTGTCATACAGACCTTTCACTTGTTTGGTTAGAGTCACACCAAGATACTTTATATTGTTTGTGACTATTGTGAAGGGTGTCGTTTCCCTAATTTCTTTCTCAGCCTGTTTATACTTTGAGTATAGGAGGGCTACTGATTTGTTTGAGTTAATTTTATATCCGACCACTTTGCTGAAGTTGTTTATCAGCTGCAGGAGTTCTCTGGTGGAGTTTTTGGAGTCACTTAAGTATTCGATCATATTGTCTGCAAATAGTGATATTTTTACTTCTTCCTTTCCAATTTGTATCCTTTTGACTTCCTTTTGTTGTCTAATTGCTCTAGCTAGAACTTCAAGTACTATATTGAATAGATAGGGAGAGAGAGGGAAGCCTTGTTTAGTCCCTGACTTTAGTAGGATTGTTTTAAGTTTCTCTCCATTTAGTTTGATGTTAGCTACTGGTTTGCTGTATATTGCTTTTACTATGTTTAGGTGGGAGCCTTGAATACCTGATCTTTCCAAGACTTTTAATATGAAGGGATGTTGAATTTTGCCAAATGCTTTTTCAGCATCTAATGAAATGATCATGTGGTTTTTTTCTTTGAGTTTATTTATGTAGTGGATTACATTGATGGATTTCCATATATTGAACCATCCTTGTATCCCTGGGATGAAGCCTACTTGATCATGATGAATGATCATTTTGATGTGTTCTTGGATTCATTTTGAAAGAATTTTGAGTATTTTTTCATCGATATTCATAAAGGGAAATTGGTCTGAAGTTCTCTATCTTTGTTGGGTTTTTGTGAGGTTTTGGTATCACTGTTAACTGTGGCTTTATAGAACAAATTGGGTAGTGTTCCTTCTGTTTCTAGTTTGTGGAATAGTTTGAAGAGTATTGGAATTAGGTCTTCTTTGACGGTCTGATAGAATTCTGCACTAAACCCATCTGGTCTTGGGCTTTTTTTTTTTTTTTTTTTTTTTTTTTTTGGTTGGGAGACTTTTAATGACTGCTTCTAGTTCTTTAGGGGCTATGGGACTGTTTAGGTGGTTTATCTGATCCTGACTTAACTTTGGTATTTGGTATCTGTCTAGAAAATTATCCATTTCATCCAGATTTTCCAGTTGGGTTGAGTATAGGCTTTTGTAGTAGGATCTGATGATTTTTTGAATTTCCTCAGTTTCCTTGTTATATTTCACTTTTCATTTCTGATTGTGTTAATTTGAATACTGTCTCTGTGTCCTCTAGTTAATCTGGCTAAGGGTTTATCTGTCTTGTTGATTTTCTCAAAGAACCAGTTCCTGGTTTTGTTGATTCTTGTATAGTTCTTTTTGTTTTTACTTGGTTGATTTCAGCCCTGAGTTTGATTATTTCCTGCCTTCTACTCCTCTTGTGTGTATTCGCTTCTTTTTGTTCTAGAGCTTTCAGGTGTGTTGTTAAGCTGCTAGTATATGCTCCCTCCAGTTTCTTTTTGGAGGCACTCAGAGCTATGAGTTTTCCTCTTAACACTGCTTTCATTGTGTCCCGTAAGTTTGGGTATGTTGTACCTTCATTTTCATTGATTTCTAAAAAAGTCTTTAATTTCTTCCTTGACCAAGTTATCATTGAGTAGAGCCTTGTTCAGCTTTCTGTTGTTTTGTTGCTATTGAAGACCAGCCTTAATCTGTAGTGATCTGATAGGAGGCATGGGATTATTTCAATCTTCTTATATCTGTTGAGGCCTGTTTTGTGACTGATTATATGATTAATTTTGGAGAAGGTACCATGAGGTGCTGAGAAGAAGGTATATTCTTTTGATTTAGGATGAAAAGTTCTATAGATATCTGTTAAATCCATTTAGTTAATAACTTCTGTTAATTTCACTGTGTCTCTATTTAGTTTGTGTTTCCATGATCTGTTCATTGATGAGAGTGGGGTGTTGAAGTCTCCCACTATTATTATGTGAGCTGCAATGTGTGTTTTGAACTTTAGTGACGTTTCTTTTATGAATGTGGGTGCCCTTGCATTTGGAGCATGGATGTTCAGAACTGAGAGTTCTTCTTGGAAGATTTTTCCTTTGATGAGTATTAAGTGTCTTTCCTTATCTTTTTTGATGACTTATGATTGAAAGTTGATTTTTATCCTATATTAGAATGGCTACTCTAGCTTGTTTCTTGGGACCATTTGCTTGGAAAATTGTTTTCCAGCCCTTTACTCTGAAGTAGTGTTTATCTTTGACACTGAGGTGCATTTCCTGTATGCAGTAAAATGCTGGGTCCTCTTTACGTACCAAGTCTGTTATTGTATGTCTTTTTATTGGGGAATTAAGTCCATTGATGTTAAGAGATATTAAGGAATAGTGATTGTTGCTTCCTGTTATTTTTGATGTTATTTTTATGTTTGTAAGGCTATCTTCTTTTGGGTTTGTTGAAAGATTACTTTCTTGCTTTTTCTAGGGTGTAGTTTCCCTCCTTGTGTTGGTGTTTTCCATCTATTATCCTTTGTAGAGCTGGGTTTGTGGAAAGATATTGTGTAAATTTGGTTTTGTCATGGAATATCTTGGTTTCTCCATGTATGGTAATTAAGAGTTTGCTGGGTATAGTAGTCTAGGCTGGCATTTGTTCTCTTAGTGTCTGAATGAGATCTGTCTGGGATCTTCTAGCTTTCTTAGTCTCTGGTGAGAAGTCTGGTGTAATTCTGATAGGTCTGCCTTTAAATGTTACTTGACCTTTTTCCTTTACTGCTTTTTATATTCTTTCTTTGTTTAGTGCATTTGGTGTTTTGACTATTATGTGACAGGAAGAATTTCTTTTCTCGTCTAATATATTTGGAGTTCTGAAGGCTTCTTGTATGGTTATGTGCATCTCTTTCTTTAGGTTAGAGAAGTTTTCTTCTGTAATTTTGTTGAAGATATTTACTGACCTTTTAAGTTGGGACTGTTCACTCTCTTCTATACTTATTATCCTTAGGCTTGATCTTCTCATTTTGTTCTGGATTTCCTGGATGTTTTGGGTTAGGAGCTTTTTGCATTTTTCCTTTTCTTTGACTGATGTGTCAATGTTTTCTATGTTATCTTCTGCACCTGAGAGTCTCTCTTCTATCTCTTGTATTCTGTTGGTGATGTTTGCATCTATGGCTCCTGATCTCTTTCCTAGGTTTTCTATCTTCATGGTTGTCTCCTTTTGTGATTTCTTTATCGATTCTGTTTCCATTTTTAGATCCTGGATGGTTTTATTCAATTCCTTCACCTGTTTGGTTGTGTTTTCCTGTAATTGTTTAAGGGATTTTTGTGTTTCCTCTTTAAGGGCTTCTACCTGTTTACCTGTGTTCTCTTGTATTTCTTTAAGGGAGTTATTTATTTCCTTCTTAAAGTCTTCTATCATCATCATGAGATGTGATTTTAAATCAGATTCTTGCTTTTCTGATGTGTTGGGGGTATCCATGGCTTGCTGTGGTGGGAAAACTGGGTTCTGATGCTGCCAAGTAGCCCTGGTTTCTCTTGCTTATGTTCTTGCCCTTTCCTTTGCCATTTGGTTATCTCTGGTGTTAGCTGGTCTTGATGTCTCTGACTGTGGCCTGTCCCTCCTGCAAGCCTCCATGTCAGTACTCCTAGGAGACCAGTTCTCTCCACGGGGAATTTGGGTATGTAGAGCTGTGGCACAGGATCAGCTCTGGGTACAGATGGAAACTGGAAGGCTCCTATTCCAGGCCGATCCTTGGTTCTTGTGTCCTGAGGGTTCCGGGTGGGTCTCTCTGAGCAGAAGTGGCTTGTCTGCACTTCTGGGAGGCTAGCTTTCTTCAGGTGCTATTTGGGTATGGAACCCTGTGGCACAAGATCAGCTCCAGGCACAGAGGGAAACTGGAAGGCCTAGCAGGTTTTTAATTCATTACTTTTGGTTAGCACACAAAGTTAAACATATTTATTGCTATAGTAATACAGGGGAAGTCAGCCTTCCCTCTTTGGGTTCTTGGTCTCATTAGTAAAAGAATGGACTCAAATGGAAAAGAAAAAAAAATCTCCAGAGTGGATAAGATGTAAATCTCAAGAGCACCTGGAGAAGAACAGAGGAGAGAGGGGAGAAAGAAGGGGAAGCCATGCTGTTTAAGTTGGCCTGGCGGCCAGACACTGTCAGGCAAGCAGCCATACAGCAGGAAGGGAGGCTTTAGAGAAAGACTAATGAGGTCCCCAATGCTGGAGAAACCCTTTGTGTTAAGCAAAGCATGCTGAGAGAAGTGATAAGAAGACTAATAGAGACACTGGAATTACTCAGAAAGGCTGGCCGACCTAGGAACCTGCCTGGATACCTGTCTCTTTATCATTCCTGGCTTAAAGTAAGCCTGCCTTCCCAGGGGCGGTCACTTGGCCAAGCACTGTCAGGGCCTGACAGACATGGAGGTCTCCGCCCAGGCCACAGTCTATTCTCTTCCAAAAGGTTTTCCTAATCTGACAGGATTTTGTCCGTATCCCACCTTCCCGGCCCCACCCTGCTTTCCCCGTCCTCCCGCCCTCCCTCTCAGCCCTGATAGCGTTCCCTCTGCTTTCCCGTAGTGTAGCTCCCTCTTGTTCCCATCATCCTCCACGTAGACTTGCCTCCTCTCCTCACATCATCCCCTTTCTCCTTTCATGCATGCTTGTGTTTATAAGTTTAAATTCTGATTTCACATCTCAGAGAAAACATGCGGCGTTTGTCTTTCCGAATCTGGTTTATTTCGCTTAATGCAGTGATCTCCCGTTCTGTCAGTTTTCCCACATGTGTCTTAGTTTCCTTTTTCTTAACCACTGAATAAAGTCTTATTGTGTGTCAAATACCAATGATGCAGGAATCTCTGTGTGATACGTTAGCTTAGAATCTTTCAAGCAGTTTTTCGGATCGTATGATAGTTTTAGTTTTAAAGAAAATGCTACACTAATTTCCGTATACATTGCCCCACTTTCTATTCCCACCAGCGGAGGCTAAGGGCTTCCCTTCCCTTGCATTCTTTTTTCTTTCTTTCTTTTTTTTTTCAGTGTGGCTCCGTGCTGTTGCCATTTCCAGAGCTCTGGGCTCCCCAAGCACTGGGGAAGAGGGGAAAAAGATCCTAAGGCATTCATTAGGCCTGTCTTGAAGAATACACCTTTGATTTCCAGTTATTTCTCCTTCAACTCCTAACCTTACAAGGCCATCAGAAAGCAAGCTGCCTGCTTGTCTTCTGTGGGTCAGTGTCAACATCTTAGCAGTAGAACAAGACTCCTGCACACGCTGGGCTAAACACAGCACTCATTACCACTGAGCTGTATCCTCAGCCCGTTTTCAGACACTGATTGTAGCCTAGGCTGGCCTTGAATGCTACTGTGCTAGGGCAGAGCTCCTAAGGGTTAGAGTGTTTCCCAGAAAGTGGAGATACACCTGCTGCAAAGGCACTAAGAGGCAAAGTCCCCTGGAATGTTCCCCCAACCGGCCAAATAGATCTGAGATTTCTGTTTCTTATGGGCTTGATCCGAAGGGGGCATTTGGGAAAGTAGCATGTTTGGCCTACTCCGGGGCCTTGGGCTGGAACTGCACCCTCTCCACTCAGCCTCCCAGGTGCCTCTCCTTTTCAAATGCTTTTAATGCTTTCAGACAGTGAGAGCTTGTTGCAATGGCTGGAGGCTGCGCTGGTGGCTGAGAGCACCCCTTGCCTGCCCGCAACTCTTTCCTTCCAGGAAATGCCTGAAAGGGGCCATGCCCGCCTTGAGGCCCCCATCTTGTGTGGTAGAATGTTATATCCAGGGGTGGCCCTGCTCCTCCTTCCCCCAGTGTCTCCCTCAAGCCCAGGAGAAGGGGTTCTTGCAGGTCCCTAGTTGCTGATGATGTGCCCAGACCAGGTCTCATGCTTGGTCCCTGGTACCAGGTGGGTGATGACCACCTCTACAGCCTACAATTTCTCGCTCTTGGGCAGGATAGAGCACATCTTATAGGTGACCTTGTCGCCTTCCACCGGAACATACTCCCCTTCCACATCAGAGATGTGCAGTAAGATGTCAGGACCACCATCAGCTGGGGTGATGAAGCCATGGCTCTTGGACCGGCAGAAGCATTTACAGACTCCTTTGTAGACAGGGCCCTGCGAAGCCCGCACTGTCGCTGAGAAGGTCCTTGTCCAACAGGTAGGCAGAGAGCTAGGGACCACATTGCCCCACTGTGGGGATGGAGAGCGATCCCAGGCGTGAGGGGTATCCAATAGCCCTACAGAAGTCTGATGTGTGGGGGGCTGCAGCAGCGATGGGGGAGGCTCAGATGATATGGCTGACCTGGCGACACACGTACGACTCCTCCAGCTGCTGCGCTTCGACTGCCCCCTTGCATTCTTGACAGCATTTGCTGTCACTTGTTTTCTTGGTGACAGTCACTATGACTGGGATTACAGATTATTATAATTTCTTATGACTTTAAGAGATTCAATAAATCAAATTATCTTTACTTTTTCTAGGTGGCATCTGAAGAAAATATTACAATGGGATTCACGTGCTCAGAGAACTTGGAGCCTGAGGGAGGAACACACGCACGCACACACACACACACACACACACACCAGATTTCAGGAAAAGGGTGAAAACAATGAGTTTTTGGAACATTGGTTTTTGGAAATATTGATGTTGACTCTAAGAAGTCTATGCAACATATGAACTTTTGTCTGTAATATAACTAGAGCTGAAAAGATATATGTGACAATACTCAGAGAGCATCTACTTCTACCCACTCCATCACGTGTCTAGCCCTTCACTAGGATCTCCATCCGTGGATCATGTCTTCCATGAAGAAGATGAGATTGTCCTCTCGCTGGTGTGAATTCACCCCCCACACATCTCAGTCTCTGGCCTGGGTAGAGACTTACCACTCCAACTGGGTCTGGTCGTTCATCTGGCCAAGGCTCCACCCCGGGAAGGTGGGCTTACCTTAAGCCATGAATGATAGTCGGGCAGTAGCGTTTTCTATTTTACAAGATACTGTACTTTTCCTGGCCTGCACCTGGCAGCAAATTCTCTTCTGTTTTCATTCCTGCAACTCTCTCTGCCCAGCCCACTTCATTCCACACACGCCACACCCCACAGGTGAGCTTTCTTGTGGCTTACTCAGCCTGGACATGCCTTGTGGGTCCTGTTTTCATGCTCGTGGCTCAGCCCTTGTGCGCCTGCTCTTTGTATCTTTGGACATTTTCCCCAGTGATCTGGTCCCAAGACGTCAGAGACCATCCATTCTACCGATTTTCCTCAAATCACTGCCTCCATCACTGAGCTCTAGTCCAGAAACCAGATTTGCATCTCCAGCTACCCACTTAACATTGCCACTTGGATATCTAACAAAAATGCCAGATTCAGCAAAACTGAAACTAAATTTTTAAAACGTTCTCTGTTTCTTGTTTGTGATCTTCTTCATGTCAACTGATGCTAATACCTTCTTACCTCCCAGCTCCAAAACTTTGGGAGAAGGCTCTCCTTTCTCTCAGGTTCACTTCTAAAACATCAGGAAGTCCTGCCAGGTGTGCTCAGATCTGGCCCTACCTTATCATATCCAAGTCTCCACATTCCCCTTTGGTAGCCATAATAGCTCCTTAGAAGCTCTCCTTCTTTCTCTCTTTGTCTATAATGGATGAAATACTCCTTCCTTCACTTAAAGTCAATGTCTGTATGAGTGTTCAGTCACATGCTGAATACTGGGTTACTAAACACAAAGTTACTATCTTGAAATTGTAGAGGCAAAACTCAATGGTCAGGAAGTCAGCATAGTCATTTTCCTGGTGAACCACTATTCCTGGGTTATATAGATGGTTACCATCTTGCTCTATGCTCATATGATACCTTTGGGAGGGAGGGAGGGAGAGAGAGAGAGAGAGCGCCTCCAAACACAAATAGCACACTGGTGGATTGTAAACAGTCAACCTACAGCAGCATGTTATAATAAACCCTGCATAATAGGACATACACATCTCTTGTATGCAGTTTCCTTCCTCATAATTCTAACCATCATTACGCTGCTCCAGCCCCATAAGGTTTGTCACTGCTTGATGCATCTCCTAGATACCTGCATATTATGCCTTACTTGACATTTTCCCCAATCAGATGAAATTTCCCCTTAATACTGACTTGACTCACTTACCTCCTTGAAGTATTTGCTCATATTCAACAGTGACTCAATAATTGTCCCATGGTTACTTGAATATGTCACTTCACACAGCATCTCTCTGTTTCACGCAGTTTCTTGCAGCTCCTCCCTCCTCTGGATTATTTTTGCCTTTTGTCAGATATGTATGCGTTTTTCACCACACGTGGCATTTACTTTTCAAGTTTATTATTTATTGATAACCTGTGGTGCTATAATCTGTGCTTGCAGACAGAGGGAGTCCTTTTATTTATATATATATTTGTTTTTTTATTTTTTGACTACTGAAATGTCACATTGCCCAAAACAGAATGTGACATACAGGA
Source organism: Uromys caudimaculatus (assembly GCA_028551405.1). Taxonomy (NCBI): domain Eukaryota; kingdom Metazoa; phylum Chordata; class Mammalia; order Rodentia; family Muridae; genus Uromys; species Uromys caudimaculatus. The sequence goes on from CM052710.1 coordinate 79,691,881, forward strand.
AGAACTCAACCAGTGTCATTAAGTGACTAACAAGCACACTGTGTGCGTTCACGTAGAGATGGCAGCAGCGAGTCTACCTGATGCCAAGCCCAGTCTTTCCCACCAAGTGCGCCAAGGCAAGCAGCTCATATGCTCAGAGGAAACCATTAATGGAAGCATAATTTTTTAAAGCTCCCACTCTCTTTGCAAATGTGCTCTGTAAAAGTCTCTTTTCATTTTTGTCTCAGGGTTTAGGGACCAAAATTCTGATGGAGAGTCTTTTCAGTTTCATCATGTGTATAGAGAGGTGCTCCAGAAGCAATGGCTGCCACTCACAAGGGGTCAGAATGTGAGAAAAGGTTGTCTGTGGAATAGGGAATAGGGTGCAAACCAGAAGATACTTTATGGTGATTAGAATAAGAGGAAATACCAACAACAATTCATGAAATATGAAAATGGGGAGATAGGGCAAATGCATGAAGTGGTATGTAAGTCTTCGGAAGATGTAATTCTTCCCCAAATTTCACACAAATATAGCATGGGTGACCCATGCTTTATGATACCAGCACTCAGGATGGAGAGACCAATAGATCTCTGTGAATCTGAGGTCAGCCTGGTGTATATAGTGAATCCCAGGACTGTCAGAGTTACACAGTAAGACATTATCTCAAAATAAACAAATAAACAAATAAACCAAAGCACCATAAATTTACTGTAATAAGCAACAGTCTGGTAAAGATGAACAGTGTATATTTTTGTATATAAAGGCAGAATAGTCTATATAAATTTAGAATAGTCTAAATTAAAACAATAACAGCAAAATTTTGGAGACATATTAGTACCTGATTTCTAGACTTACTAGAAAATTACAGTAATTCAGCCAGCATAGCATTATGGGAAAACTAAAGACACTGACCAGTAGCATATAACCAAAAGTCTAAAATCAAACACACATGCTTGATTTCCCCAAAGGTATGAAAGGAATTAAATAGTAGAACACAAGCATTTCAATAATTGTTGAAACACTTGTACATACATATGAAAAAAAAAGTCAAAAGGCAAAAAGGAAAATCCTTCCAACCCAACATTACGACAATGGAAAAGGCAAGACTGAGATTAAAACTTTAAAACTGCCAGAAGAAAATGTAGCAGGAGAGCTCTGAGTCCTAGAGTAGGTAAAGATGTCTTAGCTATGACGCTAATGGTGTTGTACGTTTAAAAAGTGAGGTACTGGGCTGGAAGTGATGGTACATTTTAATCCCAGTGTTCAGGAGACAGAGACAGGAGGCTCTCTGCGAGGTCCAGGCTAGGCAAGGTTACATGGTGGGAGCCTGTCAAAACAAACAAACAAAAAACAGTGATACATTAGGCTTCACCTAAATTTAAATCTTCTGTTCTTCAAAATGTAGTTGACTGGTGCAATGGAAACTCCACAGAACTCTAAGAGGATGACCCTAGCAAAGACTCCTAGTGATGGAGGATGCAGAGCCTGAACTGACCATCTCCTGTAACCAGGCAAGGCGTCCAGTGGAAGGATTGGGAAACCAACCCAGCCACAAAACCTTCGACCTACACTTTGTCCTGTCTGAAAGATGTGCTGGGGTAATGGTAGGCAGAACTTGTAAGAGTGGCCAACCAATGACTGGTCCAGCTTGAGACCCATGCCATGAGAGGGAACACCTATCTGACACTGCCTGGAGGGACAGGAACTAGAGACTGGGTAGCCCAGAGACCTAGGAGAGAGCCAAACATGACCAGAAAAAAGTCAATGAAATAATTCCTAAAGATATTCTGCTGTACTCATAAACCAGAGCCTAGCATAATCAACATCAGAGAGGCTTCACCCAGCAACTGATGTGAGCAGATGCAGAGACCCACAGTCAAACATTAGATGGAGCTTGGGAAATCTTGCTCAAGAGGGATATATGGATGGTTGTAGGAGTCAGAGAAGTCAAAGAGGCTCATAGAGACTGAACCAACAATCAGGGAGCCTGTAAGAGTCTGACCTAGGCTCTGTATATATGTTATGGCTGTGTAGCTTGGTGTTCTGTGGGGTTCATAACCGTGGAAGTGGGGAATGTCTCTGACTCTTTTGTCTGCTTTTAGGATCCTTCTTTTCTTCTTGGGTTGCCTTGTCCAGTCTTAATATGTGGGATATGCACATATTATGTGTTTTTATTGATTTTTATTGCAACTTGATATGCCATATTTAGTTGATATCCCTGGGAAGACTTCCCTTTTCTGAAGGAAAATGGAGGAGTGGATTGGGATGGGTGGTTGGGGAGGGACTAGGAGGAGAGGGGAGAAGGGAAGTAGCTGTCAGGAGGTAATATATGAGAGAAGAATAAATTTAAAATTTTTTTATGCTAAACCACAAAAAAACGTAGTTAAAATAATCAAAACCCAAAACTGGACAGCCAAACTAAAATAAACATGATTATACCGAGCCAAAAGAAGTCTGTCCAGGGCAAACAGCCCATGAAGGGATGAAAATGAAATGAAAGCTCATGCAGGAAGTGGGTGAAGAGGGGCTAACACAAAGTATTGGTGAGGGGATGGGGCAGCTAGGACTCTCACCTGCTTCTATGACAGAAGGGAAATGAAACTGTCACAGTAGGCAGAATCACAGGTTCCTCATAAAGCTCATGCAGCCATGCATGGGACAGCAGCATACGTGTCAGCAAAGTGTGCTGTGCAGGGGTGTCCCATCAGATCTTATTGCAGAGTTGTATCTCCATCATTAAACACTCTGCTCATGGACTCAGCATGTGACCCAGCCTACCCATTCTTTATGCAACAGAAATGAAAGTATGTTCTCAGAAAGCCCCATGGCAAATATTTGCAGCAACTTTATTCATAGAAACCAGACACTGGCAGCACCCCAATTCCTTTCTCTTGGTGGGCATTTAAGGACACTGTGTTGCATCAACTCAAAGGAGTGCCGGGGAGCAATAAGAATGAACACTACAGCAGAGACTCATCTCAAACACATTCCATAAGTGAACTTGAACCCATCCGAAAAGGCTGAAATCTGTCCCATTCCAATTACATGATGTTCTGGGAAAGGACAACCACAAGGACAGAGCTCAGAGCTCTGCCACAGACTGGGGTGGGAAGAGGGGTCAACCACAATGTGGTTGGGGAGATGTTTTGTGTGTCACGGAACTATAATGTATCTTGACTGTAGAGTAGGTGACATGATTGCCTGGTTGTCAGATTCCATAAAGCCATATACTGACAAGAGAATTTTACCTGTACCTCAGCATATATGAGTGAAACTCAAAATCTACTGAGGCAGATACTATGCTATCATTATTTCAATGCTTTTAACCAGCATGTGTTGTTGATAATGATTTAACTATCAATCATGGTGGGTATTTATTTCCATTTTTGCTCATTCTGCTTTCCAAATATAAACAGTATTTTTTTTTTTTTTTTTAAGATTAGGTCATGAACAATTTCAGTGATATTCTTTCTTTTATCTGCCAGATTTCCACCACAGTGTCAGTCATACTTCTTGAAATGAAGGTCTCTTGGGCTCAGGGTTCAGGCAGCCTGTTGGTTTGGGCAGCTGATGTCGCTGTCACACCATGGGAAGAAGATGGTGAGGCAGGCTTACACATAAGTCGGAAAACCTAGAGGCAGAGGACAGGCCAGGGTCTCATGATCCCTGGTGAGGGTACACATGCAGTAAGCTAGGGGGTATCCCACTAGACCTCAAGTCCTCAGGGCACAGAACCTCCCAATGCCACCACGTTCAACATATAGATTTTGGGAGGACATTTAACATCCAAGCTAGTGGTGTTTTTTTGTGTGGGCATCTTGCTAGGTTACCCAGGCTGTCCTGAAATTCAGTCTTCACCTTTAGCCTCATGAGAAGCTAACCATAGCATTTTCAATTTTTAACTCTCTCTTAGAGGATCACCTGTTATAGATGGTGATTATCCTTCTCACTTTAAAATCTTCTCCTAGAACAGAAATCAGTGGTGGTAGGCGGCATCTCTATGATGTGCCAGAGACCTAGGATGGGGCATTGGGGAGGCCTCAGGGAGTCTGTGAGGGTGACTCTAGCTGAGACTCCTAACAGTGGAGGAGGTGGAGCGTGAAGTGGCCATCTCCTGTAGCCAGGGAGGACTCCCAGTAGAGGGATAAGGACAGCAGCCCACCCACAAAACCTTTGACCCAAAATGTGTCCTGCTTACAAGATGGGCACAAAGATGGAGCAGAGACAGAGGGAATGACCAACCAATGACTGACCAAATTGAGACCCATCCCAAGGGTGAGAACTAATCCCTGACACTATTAATGATACTCTGTTATGATTGCAGACAGGAGACCAGCACAACTATCCTCTGAGAGGCTCCACCCAGCAGCTGATGGAAACAGATACAGAGACCCACAGTCAAACACAGAATGGACTTTTGGAGTCTTGTGGAAGAGTTGGGGGAAGGATTGAGGGACCCAGAGGGGATAGGAACTCCACAGAAAGACCAACAGAGTCAACTAACCTGGACTCTTGGGGAGGTGTCTCAGAGATTGAATCACCAAAGAGCATACCCGGACTGGATCTAGACACCCCCCCCCCCACACACACACATATGTAGCAGATGTGCAGCTTGATCTTCATACAGGTTCCCCAACAACTTGATTGGGGTCTGTCTCTAAAGCCGTTGCCTGCCCATGGATCCCATTCCCTAACTGGGCAGCCTTATCTGGCTCCAGTAGGAGAGGATGCACCTAGTCCTGCAGTGACTTGATGTGCTAGGTTGGGGTGATAGCCAGGAGGGGGGATATGGGGGGAGGAGCTGTGTGAGATGGGGCTGGGGGGGAGAGGGGTCTGCTATTGGAATGTAAAGTGAATAAATAAATTAATAAGAAATTGTTTAGTTTTACTCATTTTATCTCTTAGCCTCTCTCTTTAGAGTTTCATCAGATTCATTTCTCAACTTTTAATTTGCACCACACGGTGTCTTGTCTAATTTTTCACCAATCCATTGCCTTCTGAAGTCAAAAGTGGCATACACACACACACACACACACACACACACACACACACACACACACACACCAATCTGAGTCAAGGCACAGAAAGCTTGCATCCTCTAGACTTCACTTAGCAAATCCTGCCATGCAGGTCTCCTGGTTCTACAGCCAAAGGTGAACTTTAATGATCTTCAAACATAACATAACATAACATAACATAACATAACATAACATAACATAACATAACATAACATAACATAACATAAATAAAATCATCTGTCTATCTGTCTGTCTGTCTATCATCTATCTCTGTCATCTTTCTTTTAACTTTATTAATCATATATCTATCTTTTCTATCTATCATCTATTTGTCGGTCTGTCTGTCTGCCTATCTCCTATCTCTATCATCTTTTTTTTATCTTTATCTATCAATCATATCATTTACCATCTACCTATCTATCATCTATCTCTATCTCCCTTTACCCCCCCTCCTTCCTTTCTTTCTTTTCTTCTCTCCTTTCTTTCACTGGGTATTGACCCCAGGGCTTCACATGCTCAATAAGAGCTCTGCCAGTAACCTAGTGAGCCACATCTCCAGCTCAAATAGAATTTCAGCCTGACTCTTCTGGTTTTCCCCAACCTTCCATTTATAAGACACACCATACTGCTGTGTGCAAATTCCTCAGAATGGCTTAGTGTTCCCTTGTGATACAAGGGTACAGATTCCTCTTTGTACACTTATGGAAACCCATACTTTCCCATACAAAGCAATGATGAATATGCCTGTATGAACGTTCTCATTCATGTCGTTTGGAGCACGTATCTCTGATTTTCATTTGGACATATATCTGGGAGTGTCAATGCTGAGTCATAGGATCTATGAGTTCTCCATTGCCACTGTGTCAAATTGCCTCACAGGTAGTAGTTTAAACCAACACAAATTTAATAGCTGACAGTTGTATCGACGGGAAGTCCAGCGTGAGTTTCCCTGTGTGAAGGCAAGGGCTGTGCTGTCTGGAGGCTTTCGGGGAGAGTCTCTGTCCTTGTCTTTCCTGCCCCAGAGCTGCTCTCCTGGGTTCCTGGCCACCTTCCTTCAGCAACATGGGTCCAAATTCTTCTCACCCCTACTCTTGAATGGCAGTTCCTCTTTCTACTTCCCAGGACACTTGCTGTTATGCTGGACTCACACAGATCGTACCACGGGACAGCCTCTCTGATTTAATTTAATTCAAGCTCATTAGTCTCAGTTCCACCTTCATTCCTTTCTTCCACATGACCTGCCATATCCGCCAATTCTGGTAGCACCACAGCTTTCAGGAGCCACTCTTTTACCACATAGAGGAAGTTTATGTTCAGCCTGATTTCCCTGTGGAAGAGTTCACCAAGTGTCGGTGCTAATACACGCTTGTGCACCAGCAAAGGTGCGCTCCATTGTCTCAACATCTCTTGTCAAGTCTTGTTTTATTTTATTTTTGTTTTGGTGGTGTCATGTTGTTTCTGCAATGATATTTTAATTTGTATTTCCCTAAGTTATAATATCAGTTTAATATCCTGAGGAAGTTTCTATTATGAACAGGGTATGTAGATCTTCTGTGTCCCCCCCCAGGGGGGTTGTGTGTTTGTGTGTATGTGCTCACCAGCACACCTATCTCTCTCTGTGTTTCTGTTGATGCCCAGCTTGGGTTCCTTTGATATGGAGAACTTTAATCAGACATACAAATTACAACTATCTCCTCTAGCTCTGTGTCCCTTAAGGTGGTCTTTCATGTTTTCCTTTAAAATTTTAATTTTTATATTTCTATCTATCATACAATTTTTATATAATGTTAAACATAAATCAAAAATTAATTTCCTTCCATGAATACAGTACATAAGAAATAAAGTTTTTGGAAATGCACTTTACTTCCTCTGCATTTCAGACTCTCCTTTCAGAGAGTCTCTGTCTCTCTCTGTCTGTCTGTCTCTCTCACTGTGTCTCTGTCTGTCTGTCTCTGTCTCTCTGCTCCCCCACTCTGTGTGTGTGTGTGTGTGTGTGTGTGTGTGTGTGTGTGTATGTGGTGTCTATGTGTAACAAGTCTATGTGTGTTCCACTAATGTTTCTTATGAAATGCTATCTTTTCCCTTACAAAGGATCTATTAATTTCTTTTAAAGATACTTTTCTTTGTAATTTTTAAAAGGTAACCTGTGCATTTGGCACTTAAATATTTTTTAAAATGACTTTGGGATTTTAGGTCACTATTTCTGAGTGTGTCATTCTCATGGCAGGCTGCTTCCCTGTGTGCTTTTCATTTTTTACTGTTAGCATTTAAAAAAATTTTTTTTAATGTGTTTTTAGGACAGGGTTTGTCTGTGTAGCCCTGGTTGTCCTGGAACTCACTCTGTAGACCAGGCTGGCTTTGAACTCAGAGATCTACCTGCTTCTGCCTCTCAAGTGCTGGGATCAAAAGCATGTGTTACCATTCCTGACTCTTTAATGAACACTATTATTGTCTGTCTGTCTGTCTATGTCTCTGTCTCTCTGTGTCTGTGTCTCTGTCTCTCTATGTCTGCCTCTCTGTGTGTCTCTGTCTGTCTCTCTGTCCTCCCCCCGTGCGTGTGTGTATGTGTGTTAAACGTCACACACATTTTGTCTTAACATGCTGAAGTTTACTTTTCTCTCATGCAAAGTCTGAAGCTGCTTTCCGGGCAGTGATTGCAATCCAGCTGTTTCCATCTGGTGGCTGAACAATCATCCCAAGATGCAGCTGCCTCAGTCTCCAAGGAATGAAAAGGGAAAGTAGATCCTGGGCCTTTTCTTCTAAGCTTCAGCCCAGAAGGGGTGTGGCTCACTCTCAGTTTATGATCCAGAAACAACCACATGATCCTCGCTAATTGTACCTGGCTAGAAGAGTGAGAGAGTGCAGGGATACTGGTAATCCAAAGTTCTTTTGGCCCTTTGTCCGGGTTGTAGCCCACATTTGAGCTCTCTCCTCTCCCAAGGGACGCAACCTGAACGCCCATCCAATCATTTGCTCCAGTTCAAACTCCATTAGATCCAGGCATGGCCCCTCCCTGCCTGGAGTCCTAAGAACCAATCCCAAAAGCTATCTGTCTCTTCATGCAAACACAGATGCCTGCCTCCTCACCACACCATCAATGAATGTCTCCATTCAGAAAAAGTGTGAGAAGGACACAGCAATATTGGTCATTAGCAACACAGAGAGGCCATCGAGCTAATAGTGTAAAGGCCCCAACATTCCAAATGGGAGCTCTTCGATTAGTTTAAATACTTTCTTTAGGAATGCTCCGTTATACCAGGTCTTCCTTAATTCTCCAGTGAGCCATATCTACTGACTCTTGCTTGTGGCGGACTACGTTCCCATGCATTTCGTAAATTTTGTTGGAGAGCTATCACCAGTAGGACTGACGTGTAAGTCAGATAGTCACATGCACTCCACTCAGTGACTGTTTTACTGCAGAATGCTTTGGTAGATTCATCAACCAGGAGCTGTTTTCTTTTTAAACACCACTTTCGCAGTTGGAGATCTCTGTGCTATGCAAGTGCTATAAATTTGGACTTGAAGTCCTCCAGACGTGAGCTGGGGATGACTGTGCTGAGCTGCAGGGCATTCAGTTAATGTCTCTTTTGTGTTCTGAACCGTCTCATTTTCCAACCTTCTTCCCCAGAGGTTAGATCAGGAAGAAGGTGACTCATAGCTTGCCCATCTATACATTTATACTTTTGTTATTTATACATGGGTCTAAAAATAATCATATGGAACATTGCTCTGTAGTTCAGGATTTTTTTCCCAGTGGCAGAATATCTGTTTATAGCTTTATTTCTCAGTAAGCATAGTGTAAAGATTTGAATCTATTGATGAGTAGGGTCTGCTCATGTATATTAAGTGCTTTGTATTTCCCCATTTTAAAGACTCCTTTTGTATCTCTTCTAACGATGGGAAGAAGTTTTGTATGCAGTTTTCACTGCTGCACCTACAGCTGCATGGTGATTCTTAGCAGATATCTGTGAGCATGTATTCAGGCTGTGGTTTCTGCTGAATCACACAGTATAGCATGTTCAGTTTTTAATAAACATTGATAATATGTTATCTTAGATGGTTCTGGTAGAGAGCTGGGTGTTAGGAGAGGCAGCGAGGTTGTCTCTTAAGGATTTATGTCAATTCTCAGCTTCTTTTGACCTTCAAAATGTCCTCATGTATGAAAATGTAACATCTTTTCGTCATGACTTTTTCCTTTCGAGACAAGTTTTCCCTGTGTCTTAGATTCTTTCCCTGTTTAGGTGACAAAGCAACTCAAGAGAGGAAAGATTTCTTTCTGCTTATCATTCAAGGGCATAGTCTATCATGGCAGGAGAAGTAGAGGCAACAGGAGAGATGTAAAGTCTTGAAGCAGTTGGTATCACATCCTGTCAGGAAGCAGACATGGATGGATGCATGCTGCTGCTCAGCTCTCTCTGTCTTAGCTCCTCTAACCCAAGATTCCTGGCAGGGAATGGTGCCACCCACACAGGTAGGCATTTCCACATCAATTAATGCAACCAGGAGACTGTCTCTCAGGTGATTCTAAGTTCTGTCAAGTTGGCAACTACCATCACACCCAGGCTGACCATGAACTTGTAACCATCTTCTTGTCTTAGAGTTCCCATGTGCTGGGATTGCAAGCAAGCCCGCTATTGCTCGTGCCTGTTCTCTTATTTCATTTCCAGTCATAAGGTAAGGATAATTTTTCTCATGGTTATCGACGTTTCAAGTTCCTTCTGTGAATTACCCTGTTTGCTCCTGTGACTTGGTCTTTCTCTTGTTGATATATGGTAGAGTTGAGCACTTGATGTAGTCTTTTGTCAGCTCTGTTAATTGGAAGTATTTCCCCCCTATTTATTAGAGTTCTGGGGGGCGGGTGTTACATGGTCAAGATGTCTGGAGTTTGTTGTCTGGTGGTTTATTCTTAATCGTCCCTCTGCTCTGCTACAGGGTGGTGTGTTGCATGGGCTTAGTGGCCTTTCCATAGTCCCCTGGGACCCATTTGGACCCTGCACTTGCAGCTCCATAACTCTTATCTCAGGGACTCTTAACGGCCAACAGGATCCATGCATGCACTGGCTACCCTAGACTTTTGGAAATGGTCCCCCTCTATATCATTAGTGTGAGAGAAAATGACTGCCAGAGATTTAAGTGGAGGGGAGAGGGGGATCACAACCAGGGCCCTGAGACAGACTCTCTCTTAAGCTGTTACATTCTACAAATGATGCCTGGATTCAGGACCACTGGAAGCGAAGCTTTTATATGGCACAGAAAACTCACCAGCAACGAAGCCACTCTATTCAGTTTGTGAGCCAGTGTGAAAGTTTCATTTTGAAGGAATATCACAGACACAGGAGGGGGTGGTTGTATTAGGGACACTGTATGTATGATGCTGCTATAATCTACCTACTGGTTTCTTTGCTCTCAGATCAGCACACTCCTAGTGCCTTCACAAATTCCTTCCAAAGTCCTTTCTTTAAAATAAAAATCAATGTTTCGATCCTTTGGCTGTTCATCACCTGCAGGGTGACATCCAATTCCTTAGCATTCTTTAGGAGAATGTTTACAATCAGGTCCCCCCTCCCTTATAAATCATCCTCATAAGAATTCCTCACTCATGGTTGCTTCCCACAAACCTCTCTTGCTTTAATTAACCAGTAAATGCGCACACACCGTGACACTTCCTGCCGTCCCTTAGTTGTTATATAAGAAACGAGAGCCGCAGGTAAAGTCTCTTGTAACCTCAGGCAGAGCTTCGCTCACAACTTCATCCTCTCTGTAGATGAAACCCGGAGAAAGGGCCCTGCAGTGTAACATCTCGCCGTCTCCTCTTCCTCTGACATAAAATGTGTCGCCATTCTGAGTCACGATTTCTGCAGCTAGGAATTCTCCTCTTAGCTGTGAGTCTCAGAACTGGGTGACAGAGCTCTGTAATGAAGAGTTATCCACTGGGCCTGGGGGCACAGTCCTAAGCCTTCCTGTTGTGCTAGCTAGTATATGGTAACTTGACACAAGCTAAAGGAACTAGGAAGATGGAATCTCAATTAAGAAAATGCCTTCGTTATTGGCCTATTATCAAGTCCAGGCGGCATTTTCTTAATTAGTGATTGATGTGAGAGAGCCCAGTCCATTGGCCAGTGTCACACCTAGGTTGGTGGTCCTGAGATGTATAAGAAAGCAGGCTGAGAAAAGCCACAGGGAGCTAATCAGTGAGCATCACTCTTATTGAACAGAAGCACCAGCCTCTGCTTCAGTTCCAGCCTGCGGGTCCCTGCTTTGAGTTCCTCTGACTTTGCTTGAGGGACTATAAGCTATAAGCTGAAATAAACCCTTTGCTCATTAAGTTGCTTTTGATCATGGTGTTTTGTCCTAGTAATAGAAATCTTAAAACTATGATACCCTTGAAATGCAAGACATTTGTCAATTTGCCAAATTTGAAATTTGCTAGGTGAATTTTGCAATCTATTCCATATTACATCTCAGTTATTTTTAATGGGCAAATAACGTGCTTGAAATTAGCAAGTAAGTTGAAGAGACATAGTTATCCTGTGACTCCAGTGGCCTCTAGTATAAGAATACCCACAAGCTTGTTTCCTGGAGCAAAGGGTTCCTTCCTTCAACCAGCCATCACTGCTACACACAATGCACAAGACACTTCAGTCACCTTGCCTACTGGCTAACTTTTGAACTTACTAGGCAGTTTCATATTCAAAGTGCATTGTTGATGTTGATTGCCAATCTAGAATTCCTCCTCCTCTCAATTTGTCTGATAAGATTTCCCAAACTTGGGGTGTACGTTCTGTTCCATAGTCTTTGAGTTGGGCAATTGAGCTTACCTACAGTAGAGTTCTTATGTTATCTACATTGATCACTCTGTGGAATCCACACTGTCAAGGCCAGGTTCATATCTCAGATCCTTTGTTCCCTCTGGTAAGTAGGTAGGACTATCCTTTTGGGAACAGATCTACTTTGAATTACCCTGTAAAGATCTGTGGACCAAATGAGGCTGACCTCATGAGAAGAAAAATGAAGGTAAAAGAACAGGAGGAGGAGAAGCTAACAGAGAGCGGGCTAATGAATGCTGTGTAGACATCATCGCACACCACACAGATCACAATGATGCTTATAGTTCTGTGAAGTAGGTTCTGTTGTTGTCTACGTTTTATCTTTAAGATGAGCAAGTTTCTGAGCACTCGAGTAATTTCTTCAGTGGGCCAAGCCCAGTGGTGCACGACTTAATTCCAGCACTCCAGGCAGAGGCAAATGGATGGATCTCTGTGAGTTAGAGTCCAACCTGGTCTACATAACAAGATCTAGACCAGCTACAACTACATAGCAAGACTCAGTCTCAAACAACAACAAGCTCTTATACTAAAGAACAAAAGTAAAAAGTCTTCTTCAAAGATTGCATTCTATATTGGAGCACCAGCCCTTAATTCCTTGATCTTGAGTCTTAAGTTCTTAACTAAAAGAAAAAGAGGATGAGGCTGGGACAGTATCAGGGATGGGGGGGCATAGTGAGGTAGCCATACTAGATATGGCTTGTGGTTAGAAACAGGAATTGTTTCCAGTAAGCACTCTACTGCCAGGTCAAACAGTCAGTGCTTTCTGACAGAAGGACTGTCTGTCCTGATCAGGGCCAAGAGACAAAGGGACCTAAAACAGGAGCTAGGCCTTAAAGAGTATGCTGTTAGCAGAGTGATCAATTGTCCAGAAGACTGAACCCTGTGAGACTATGTCCCAGGCTCCAGGGGGCATTTCTGAGCATCAGGAAAGCTCAGGAGCACAGAGAGGGGGCTAGAAGAAAGGGCATTGCCAGTCTAGAAAGAACATGGTATTCTATCTTGCCTCTTTCTTCTTGATCTCTGCCTATTTAGATTACAGGAGTCTTCTCTCTCATGTGACTCTTTCACAGAGAACCCCTGTCTTAGTCAGGGTTTCTATTCCTGCACAAACATCATGACCAAAAAGCAAGTTGGGGAGGAAAGGGTTTATTGAGCCTACACTTCCAATTGCTGTTCATCACGAAAGGAAGTCAGGACTGGAACTCAAGCAGGTCAAGGAGCAAGAGCTGATGCAGAGGCCATGGAGGGATGCTTCTTACTGGCTTGTTTCTCCTGGCTTGCTCAGCCTGCTTTCTTATAGAACCCAAGACTACCAGCCCACAGATGGTACCACCCACAAGGGGCCCTCACCCCTTGATGACTAACTGAGAAAATATCTTACCGATGGATCTCATGGAGGCGTCAAGTTGACACACAAAACTAGCCAGTACAGCCCCCAACCCTCTTCTTTTCTTCCTCCTGACCCCTTACAGAATCTAAACTCACACAGACCCTGTCAGGCAGATAGATATCATGCCTGGCTGCAGCTACTATGCCAGCTCAGCATACCACAGATGGATATCATTTTTCCAGACGAGTGTGGAAAATGATATTTTTCTCCTGCCATAATAATATCCCCCAAATTAGGCAGGCAAGACAATAGGAACTGATACTTTAAGAGGTGGTGCTTGGTGCAACCTAAAGCTAAGGGTTTATTTCCTAAAAAGCCACTGGAGATACTGATGGCTGAATGCTTGATGGGGCCTTTGTCCTCATGGTTTGGTGTCTCTCTGACAGGGTCTCCATGAGTGGGAGAGTATGAAATTTGTGCAGAGAAATGGTATGAGATCCTGCTGATCAGGGTAGATTTGTCAGATCAAAGGAAACCAATTCCGAGGGTCCCCTGCTGAGCTCTTTTATGCCCTGAGACAATCAGCTGAATTATCTATTAAGAATATTTTTCTAAGTCTTTTGTTCTAGATTAGAGGTTGTAAGCACTTTGCTGTTGCTAGTCCACCACAAATATAAAACAGTCATTTGCAAGGCAAGCAGCTGATGGGCTGGCTCCCTCTGGATGCTTTGCACAGGGACTCTTGCTCTGCTGTTTTCTCTTCCATCGAATGTATGTCTGATTGTTTTTCTGCTCCAGTGCACACCACACACATGGTGGTGGTGGGAGTATAAATTTTCCTCCCAGAGATTTGTTTGGATACAGAATTTCTAAAAATATCCAAAGGGGATCGAAGGTACAGGGGGCAAATTAAGTTGTATAAAATCTGATGAGCCAAGCCCTCACCACAGCCCCTGTTTTAAAAACACGGCCTTAGAAACACTGACCTATTCTTCGACCTCCAGGAAAGAAACATGGGATTATAAATCATATTTATTGAAAATATATTCTTACATTTTATTGAGGATTGTATATATATCTTCATAGATTTGTTGAAGATATATTTATTGAAAACATATGTGTTGGGGCTATATTTATGGGGGATTTTGGAATATATTTATTACATAAAAATTCTTTAGCAAGTGCCTACATTGCCAGAATGCCACGAATAGACAACTGAGACAAAACTGGCTTGGTGTCTGCTCTCTTGTTTCTGGAGTCTAGCAGGAGAGACAGGACGATCAAATAAATACACATGGCCTTCACTTATGTGGTCTGACTTACAGCTTTTCGGCTTTACAGTGGTGTCAGAATGATGCACACTGAGAAATCCCGTACTTTAGATTGTGAGTTTTGATCATTTCCTGGGATAATGTGACCGAGCAATTCTGGGTTCTGATGTTATTGTTGCTTTGTTATGATTTTTATCACTATATTCATAGGAGACATTTCATAATTTAATGCGAAATAGACTTTGAACAGGATGCCTTTGCCCCGAGTTTGCTAATATGTTCTCAGCACATTGATGATAGGTAAGAGTAGGTTACACTGTTGGGTGAATAGTACATTGCATTCTTCTTTAACTTACTGTTATTTTCAATTTATCATATCAATTTATATTTACCCCTTGATAAACCCAACAGAAGCCAAGGATCATCTCTAACTCCTTCAGTTGTGGGCTGGGATGTGAAGGGATATTTAAGGAATATCTCAAATGCCTAGTCGAAGGGAATCACAAAGACTTCCCCAAGCAGTCTTTAGAGGAAGACATGAAGGGGACTAGTGTTTGCTTCCCAGGGGAAGACTGGGATTTAGGAAGACGGGAAGGCAGATGCAAAGCCCAGGAAGGAGCAAGCTGTTAAGAATGGAAGGGAGGCCAGGTAGCCTGAGGAGAGGCGTCATCTGACAGAGAGCTCTGGTGGCCATGCAGAGAGGAGCCTGCTCCCCATTGAGAAATCCCCAAGAAGCCACTAGAGGCTGCAGTAGTGGGAACATAAGATGGAAAGGTCTGGTTTCCTTACACTATTTATTTATTTACTTACTTATTTACTTATTTGTTTATACATCCAGACTGCAGTTTCCCCTCCCTCCTCTCTTCCCAGTCCTTCCCCCTATGTCCCCTTCCAACCCCCCACTCACTCCTCCATTTCTCTTCAGAAAAGAGCAGGCCTCCCAAGGACATTAACCAGCCTTGGCATAACAAGTTGCAGTAAGACTAGGGACCTTCTCTCTATGGAGGCTAGACGCAGCAACCCAGTGAGAAGAAAGGGTCTCAAGTGCAGGCAACAGACCCCCTTGCTCCCACTGGTAGGAGTCCCACGAGAAGAGCAGGCTATTACAACTGTTACACATGCTCAGAGGGCCTAGGTCAGTCCTATGCAGGCTCCCTGGTTGGTGGCTCAGTCTCTGTGAGCCCCTTATGAGCCCAGGTTAGTTGATTCTGTGGGGAGTTTTAGCAATGTCCTTGAACTTTCTGGCTCCTATGATCCTTTCTACCCTTCTTCTGCAGGATTCCCCAAGCTCCACGTATTGTTTGACTGCCTTACACTATTTTTAAATATTATTTTGTTTTAAATTATGTGTATGTGTGTGTATGCCTATGAGTGGGTATGTGTATATGAATGTAGGTACCAATAGAGGCCAGAAGTAGGTGTTAGATTCCCTGGAGCTGGAGTTAAAGGTATTATAAGCTCCCTAATATGGGAACTGGTAACCAAATTCCAGTCCTCTACAGGAGCAGCAAGTGCTCTTAATTGCTCAGTCATCATTCCAGCCTCCTACCCATTACATTTTTATTTTATTTTTAATTATGTATATATGGTACACACCTACACACACACACACACACACACACACACACACACACACACACACACACAAGTGTAGATGCCTATAGATTCCAGAGGTTGTGTATCCACCTGGAGCTGGAGTTACAAGAAATGGTAAGCCTCCTGATGTGGGTGCTAGAAATTGAACTTGGGTTCTCTGCAAGAACGGTATATGCTATGAACTGCTGAGCCGTCTCTCTGGCCACTCCCCTGACTATTCTTCATGTTTTGGACAAAGAAGAAATTCTTTTCCTAGGCATGGGAATGTGACTTAAGGGATTAGGGAAAGATGCTGAGGCACCCAAATAAAGAACGATGACAAGCCATTATCACCTCCCAACCTGAAGACACCAGAGAGGAAACAAAGGGTTTCTCAGGAAACTGAGGGGTAGTAAAGTAGCTGCGGTCTTGGAAAATCACAGCAAGTGACTACAATATTCATTTAGCAAAGAACAAGCAGCTCACGTTCTCTCAGCACCCAGGGCCTCCTGTTTCCTGTTGAGTCTTTTGATTGGTTGAATCCAAGCAGAAGTCAGAAAGCCAGAGGATTCCATTAAGTTCAGTAACTGTTCTTCTCAAGCAGTGTAGAACATAGAAAATGGAGAGTGGGTAGATGTGGCAAATGGAGAAACACCAGCAGAAAAGATGTCATGCCCAGGAGCCATTGATCAGATTAGTGTTACAAAACAGACCATTGGTTCTGATGCTCTGCTGAGAACCCAGGCTTAAAAGCAGGGGGACTTGTAAAGAGCCTTCTAAGGAACGGAGAGGGCAAACACAAACCGTAGCCTAAACCAGAGCGCTGTTGAAGACGGGTTGATTTACGGATTTCTAACATGGCATAGTTTGATGAGGACTATGCAGAACCCGGCACCTGTGAAATCACACTCACCCACTGCTGTTGAATAACTAAGCCTCAGAAAAGAAAAGGCGCCCAAGCCAGAGGCAGAGTGCTTCCCCGTAGCAGCCTCACAGTGCTCCGACAGCATCCCGTCTGCATTAGAACCTGCTCTTCCTTTTTTTCTTCTCCAAGATGGAATCCTTCTTTCTCTAAGTCCCGTAAGTAACAGCTACCATAACAATGCTTAGCACTAGAGCCTGACTCCTCTTTCTAACTGGAGTACAGAGGACTTTTGCATTGAGAATTAGCTTCCTTGCAGAAGTCTACACCTTGAATGCTTCCCAGTGACTGCTTAGGGTTAAACAAAGGATGCTGGAGAAGCAAAGAGCAACTTCTTTCCATTTGTGTCATATACATACTCAAGCTTAGGCTCAGACAGAAGGCCCATGGTGGCTAAGTGGAAAAGTGTGCTTCCAAGCCAGGGAGGTCTTCCTGCTTCTGAGTATTTATGCTCCTCAATGTCATCCTGTATGGCCATCACCAACTCAGAACATCTCTGCACTAGGCTGTTATGTCTGGGAAGCAAAGGTAGAGGTAAAAAGCGTTAGTCACTCAAATGTGGGATATGGCCGGGACTCAAAAATGCTACCCAACTCCCCCTGCAGGCTCCTCTCCCAGGAGCCGTAGATCCAGCTCCTCTCCCAGGAGCCGTAGATCCAGCTCCTTGTGTTGGTGGGAGGAGTCAGACTCTCCTCCCTTTGAGTTTGGGCTGACTTCAGCGATTCTGTCTTAACCATCCAAAAGATGCTATTTCTTTGTAGGATTTGTTTTTGGTTAATTGGTTGGTTCATTTGTTTGGGGAAGTTGGGCTTGGTTTGGTTTGGTTTGGTTTGGTGTTGGCAGGAATAGGAGTCAAATTAAGCCTCGAAAGATTGGGCGACTATTCTACCACTGAACTTTAATCTGGGCTTTCTGAGGCTGTGCTACAAAGAGCTGTTTTGTCTTGGGGGCCGACTGTCACACTTTTCATATAGAGAGGTCACATAGAGAGGTTCTAGGAGATAGCCTCAGCTGAGCCCCATATCAGCAGCCAATGACAACTATAACATATCTACGATCTTCAGGGCAGTCAAGTGTTAGGTGGCTGCAGACCTGGGCACTATCTGGCTCCAACCACATATAGGATAGCCAACTGAGGAGCCCATTAAAGAACCATGGGACACAGTAAAAGTTTTAAGATGCCTAATTTGAATGCTGTTTGGTATGCATTAATAGAGAGTCAGACACAGAAGAAGATAGATGACCTAGTGGAAGCAATATACTCAATAAAACACGATCATATTCCGTTCAGACATCTCCACTTTCAAGCAATTGCTAATAAAGACCCACTTCCCTGGAGATATTCCCTAATCTGAACACAGCTGCCTCCTACCCATGGTTGAGCCCAGGGTTCCTCTTTTATCTGCAGGATTCCCCTTCTGGTGAAGACACCCAGCCTGGGAAGGCAGATGCTCTTTTCACCTGCTCTCTGCCCTTTCCTCCTTCCCAACAAGTGGTTTCTGTCTATAATTTCCCTTGGCCCTCTCTGGTGTATGAGTCCGTACCACTCCCCCTTATCTTTCTCTTTTAGGTACTACCATCTCCAACTTTACCCTGGCCATCTGGCATTCAAACCCACTGGAGGACATTTCATGGATTGACTTTGCTCCTTCTACACCACAGGTTAAGGATAGCACAGATCAGATTGCGAGATGAGCCACGAAGCAGTTACACAGAATACCGAGATGTAGAGGTAACTAAAATGTCATGGGGCAAAATTGGAGTAGGGAGCCAATTTAGCTCTGTACATGCTGGCAAAACTGGTGAGCCCAAATAGGCTTGGCTTCAATTAAACACTCCTGTTGCCAGCCTCTGTCTGCTGGAATTTTCATGTTAAGTATATGCAGTTAACCTGGTGTATATTTGGCCTGACCGCTGATTCCCAGACTGGCTCATTGAGGGTCCCTTGTAATAATCCAGCCTGCAACTGAAAAATTCATGATGCTGTCTGCTCTTTATTGGAAATGATTTAGTGTAGTGTCTGCATTAAAATATTTTGATATGCCTCTCAAGAAATTGTCTAGTGCAAAAAAAAGTCACATCTAATATGTTCATGGGAAATAAATCTTTATTTTGAGCATAAAAACATATACTTTTATGATTTTTCCATTTCTACTTAAATGTTGAGCAGACATGTAAAGAATTATAATGCACAAAGACTCCCAACAGGTACAAGGCTGTCTGGCCTTGCTGGATAAGAGACGGAGGGCAGAACTCAACGAAATGGCACTGAAAATCTTTTGGGGGGGGGAGGGGGAGGGTTTCCATGTGGGATGTTGGTTTGATTTTAGTTGCTTTGGTTGTTGTGGTTGTTTGGTTCTTGTGGATTTTTTTTGTCAATTTGACACAGACAGGTGGTCCTGAGTGTATAAGAAAGCAAGCTAAGAAGTCTAGAAGCCAGCAAGTAATGCTCCTCCATGGCCTCTGCTTCTGTTTCTGCCTCCAGGTTTCTGCCTTGAGTTCCTGCCCTGACTTCCCTCAGCAATGGAAAGTGACTTGAGAGTTTGAAGCTAAAACAAACCCATTCCTCTCGAAGTTGCTTTTAGTCATAGTGTTTTATCACAGTAATAGAAACTCTAAGACATTCCTGGTCCTCCAAGAAAGCGGATTAAGATGTGTCAAAAAACTCAGTGAGAACAGGGAATTAGAGAGGCTGTGGCAAGAGAGTGAGCTACAACGGACTGACTGAAGGAGAGAAGGAAAGAAGGAGGAAGATAGGAGAGGATTCAGGCTGCACCATAGTCTCCCTCAGGCCGATGGAAAGAGTCTAGAGCCTACGTGTTTAATATCTTACAGGTGTGGCCTACTTTAGCTCTCCTCTTGGGCTCCATGATTGGTGGAGAGCAGCCTCAGACAAGCAGCAGTAAAGATTCCCATGGACTCAAGGCAAGAGCTGCTGCTCTCAATCCATCCTGGTCTCCCTGGTGCAGTGGGGTGGTGGTGGTGCATTTTTACAGCTACTGTGAATTCCCTGTGAAGACAAAGTCTATGGTTGCACATGAAAGGAAAACAGGGAAGAGGGGTATCAGCAGAGAAGATGAGGCTAAAAGCGACTTTGATTAAATTTTGCCGAGAGCCAAACTCACCACAAAGAACAGATGCAACAATATTTAGATTGAGATGTATGAGTCCCAGGCCAGCGCTGCTATCCACCAGTTCAGCTACCTTGTGTTAGCCAGGACAGCAGGCATCATTTATTACACTTTACCTAAAAGCAGATATAATCCAGTTTCTGCACAACCCACTTTCATTCAGACTATAAGGATAGAGACATTCAGACATAGGTGGCTGTCTGCAATAAAGCATTACATTTAACTTTCAAGATGGAGGGGGTGGTCCCCTCATCTTGGAGAAAAACCAGAGAGTCAGATAAGTTATGCCCCCTCATTTTACTGATACTGATGGTAGCCAAGAAAACATAATGCAGTCTTTTCAGAAATATTTATTGATTCTCTGATGTGGGGCTAGAACACATAGAAGATGCTAGAAAAAATAGGAAGACTTATTCCAGGTGGGAAAGCTAAAAATATGTGGGTAGAAACCATGGAAGAGAGATGTGGATATAAAATCAGGCTAACTTCTGAGATGCTTTGAGGCGTCTCTTCCAGGGTTGAGCACACATTCTTTTCTGCTTCCTACCCTTTGTGTAGCTATGGCTCTGGGGTTCTCACTATGTTCCAGGTATTGATGAATTTATTTCCTTTGATCACGTGCAAAGTCCCCGCATGAGCTAGGCCCATATATATTAATTTTTAATTAAATAATGAAGTTATCATTCCTATATATCCTCCACAAAGATTTCTTTTCAGTGCTTTGTGTCTGCTATTAGTACCTAGAGAGTCCAATAGTAAATAAGATTCAGTTTCTGACTTCCGGGAGTTCACAGAAAAGTAGGGAGAAAGAGGAGGAGACACCAATGCAACCTGAATGGTGTGTATCAATTCCCTGAAAACAGGAAGAACATCAAGGAGGGAGGAAGGAAGAGCTTAGAGGATGGCAGTGAGGGATTCATCAGTGAGACAATGGAAGTTAAGTAGACATGTGCAGGAATTCTATGACGGGTCTACAAAGTGCATCTTAATTCACCTTTGCAAAAGGAATGAAAAAAAATCAATGAACAGAGCATGAGAGTAGCTGTGTGTGTGTGTGTGTGTGTGTGTGTGTGTGTGTGTGTGTGTGAGAGAGAGAGAGAGAGAGAGAGAGAGAGAGAGAGAGGCATCTGTTGCTACTAACGTTATCTTGTTTCTGGATCCAGAATTGGAGTGACCTAGGCCATGGCAGTTGGATAACTGAATAGACACTGACCATAGAGGTAGGTTTGGGTGTATGGATGTGGTTGAAGTTCTTCCAGTGAGACTCATCCTGGGATATTTTTGAGCACAAGAGGATATAATGTCATTCTCTGCTGAATCCAGAGCTATGAGGATATCGGCTTGGGGTGTTTGGATACCACATGACAAGGGAAAGTTTTATCTGAAGATTTATCAAACCAGTGCACCAGACACACTCCCTAATCTCTACAAATCATAGGAAGTAAGTATTCCTTTATTTTTATTTTTATTTTTATTTTTATTTTTATTTTTATTTTTATTTTTATTTTTGTTTTTTTGAGACAGGGTTTCTCTGTGTAGCCCCGGCTGTCCTGGAACTCACTCTGTAGACCAGGCTGGCCTCGAACTCAGAAATCCACCTGCCTCTGTCTCCCAAGTGCTGGGATTAAAGGCCTGCGCCACCACTGCCTGGCAAGTATTCCTTTATTGGTTAGGTGATCCTTAAGTCTTTTGCGAGACAGTTTGAAAGGACTTTGCATTCAACGTGTCATAGATGAGATCATGATGTGTTAAGTTCTCCATTTCCAGAAGGATTTGCATAGAGTCACTATCCTAGAAGGAAGTACCATGTGACTGAGGAATGGTAAGCCCTTCGACCTTGCTGACTGTGGCTAGGAGTTTGGTTTACTACCTGAAATCTCAGGTGCATGTGGGCAAAAGCAAGGCCAGCAGGAGGGAGGGAATCTGCACTGTCACATACCCAGGTGACCCAGCGGCTTTAACAGGCTCGCTATGTTAGTGTGACGTATCATTTCAGAATGACTGTGGTCTTTTTGTATTTCTGTATGAAACAAGATGGACCCATATTAGGTCTCTCTCTCTCTCTCTCTCTCTCTCTCTCTCTCTCTCTCTCTCTCTCTCTCCCCTGTCCCTCTCCCTATTCCTGTCCTTCTCCCTCTCCCCCTTCTCTTTTCTTCTCTCTTTCTTCTCTCTCTTCCTATTTTCTTTTTTCTTTCTTTCTTCTCTCCCTTCCTCCCACTTCTCCCTCTTACACACACACACACACACACACACACACACACACACACACACACACACACACGGGAAAAAAAATCACCAAGAGTGCAGATTTGTGGAGAGAAATGTAACTGCCAAGATGTGGCTGCTGAAAAAGATGTTTCTTTTTTCCCTCTTCTCCCCCAGTGCTCCATGTAGGGAGAAGGACAACCAAAATGGAAAGTCCTCCCAACTCCTGGACAAACACAAACATCTTCCTATGGTGCCAATATTGGCAGGGACCAAAGGAGAAAGTGCCCAGTGTCCCCACCCCAAGGATTTTGAGCAAGAAGGGCAGAACATCTGTACAACATAACTGACATCTGGGAAGAAGAACAGACAAATAGGCAAAGCGTTGAAGACAGAGTGTCTCCTAACTGCACAGAAAGCTCTGGACTCTAGCTCCTCATAAAGACAACATGTAACTGACAGAGGGAAAATCACCAAAGCATGCCAGGCACACGTGGGAAAGGCACTGAGGGGCTCTGACCTCTTCAGTGAGCTGGGACTGGCCCTGGGTGTGGGACAGCACTTCTCTGTTCTGCCTTCAGAGTGGTAGAGGTGTACTGCACTGCTTTCCTTGGAGGTTTTAGGTCTTCTCACCTTCTGTCTGTTTTCTCTTGCTGCTTTCTGGCCTGTCTTCCTGTTTCATAATGTTGTACCATCCCCTTAGAAGAGATGTACTTTAACTTTTGACTAAGATGTATTAGTTGTATACATTAATGGGCTCTACTGTCATGTCCCCACACATATATGTGTGCACTGATCAAACCCTACCCACCACCCAGACACCCTTCCTAATCTCTACAAAGTCTATATTCAGAAAGACTTCAACTATCTTTACTTTTCAAGGATGTGGATTTGGGCTCAAGCTTTGCTGATAACTGGTTGACCAGAATGAGGGGAATTATTTCATCTCTCTGGACCTTGACCCCTTTATTGGTAAAACATGAGCATTGATTCACCTAAATATGAAGAATTGGGTATACATATGCATATGGGAGACCTTGGGAGACATTGTAGCAAAGGAACAGACTGAGCTGCAGGTGGCACACTAGTCTCTATTTAGTCCCCACACTTTTGTATGAATTTAATATTTAATAAAATATTCTTCCAATAACAAAAAAAATTATACTTAACTTGATTTTTTCTGAACCTTGCTGTACTAGGGACTCAAGATTGGGAAATACTGGTTGAAACAAGTTCCTGGATTTCCTTTCTCCATCTCCTTATGCCACCCTCTAGTAAGAGATATGGTGTTTCAGTGAGCTATGGAACGACACCATGACCAAGGTAACTTATAAGAGAACGCATTTAATTCGGGGCCCACAGTTCCAGAGGGCAGAAGAGTCCATGGCCATCAGGTGCCGGGCATGACAGGCAGGCATGATGCTGGCACAGTAGCTGAAAGTTTACATCTGAGCCACAGTTTACAGTTATATCAGTTTATATCTAATCTATAGGCATGGGGCAGAGAGAGAGACAGACAAAGACAGAGAGAGACAGACAGACAGACAGACACACACACACACACACACACACACACACAGAGAGAGAGAGAGAGAGAGAGAGAGAGAGAGAGGAAGTGAGTGGACTTTTGAAATCTCAAAGCCGACCCCCATGATACACCTCCTCCAACAAGCCTACACCTCTTAATCCTCCCCCACAAGTTCCAGAAACTAGGGACAAAATATCCACATATATAAGCCCATGAGGTCCATTCTTATTCAAACCATCACAGATGGGGATAAAGAGCAAAAAGAGATGCAATAAATCCCAAGACATAGATATACCAGGAAATCATATGTATGAAGAGGAATTCGTTGTTTCTTGGAAGTTTCCATCATGGTGGACACTTCATTTCTAATTTAGTGAGATACAGTTCATCTTCCTGGGGCCTTGCTAAGATTTTGAAGATTTATTGCATTTATGAAGACAAAAACCAGACTAGATCTCCTTTATGTAAAAAAGCTGTCTCCTAAGAGAAGATGTGGCCAACAGAGGAACAATAGACGCTTTGTAGAGCTTACCATGATCAGAGCATCCATTAGCAGAGATGAAAATGGCCCTCACCTCATGTCTAACTGGTAGATTGAAATATACATGCAGAATCCTGGATTCAAGGGACTCTGAGAAACACTGCTATCTGCAAACCCTCTGGCAACCACTGTGAGGTTGGGTTAAGCTGGGCACACAAAGTGTGTCCCCTTCAGAATCCCAGAATCCCAGAATATTTAGAAGACCATCTTAAATGTCACTCTAGTTGAGGAATTCAGCTCTTTGAGGACTGAAACCCAGCTCTGGCTGCCCCATGGCTCAGCGAGCAACTGCGCTCAAGCCAACAAGCACTTTGTCCTTAGATTCACTGGGTCTAGAATCAAAACACCACGGCCCTCCCATGTGTGTGTGTGAGATCCTGCGGTGAAATGAACAGAGCTTTGAGACAGAGCTTTGAAAGAGCTCATATGATATCTCCATAGAAAGTCCTTACTTTGACAATGTGAAGGTTAAACACCAAAAGTTCTCTCATTAAAACGTGGGGCGAAGGCTACCTCTGGATGTCTCACCTTCGTGAGAGGGTACACAGTGATTTCCATTTTTATATTGTTTCAAAAGAGAAAAAAATCCTCAGTTTTCCAGTTCCTAGCACCAGAAACCCTCCCCTCCCCAGCCTGTGCCCTTTAGAGGTGTATGGCTTCACAGCTCTGTTCTCCTCAGATTAAAAACAAAACAAACAAACAAAACTAGAAAGCTCGTTTGTCCTGAGACTAGAGTTTCCCTCTTCACCACCCATCAACCATGGATAACTCTGGTTGTACAGATGCCCGGCTCTCCCACCTAGAAACCCAGCTCATTCAGTTTTGGATTGGGCCCAGAGAGACAAACAATTCAAAAGCTCTCATGAGTTGAGAAACACTTCTTCAATGAGATCATGGAAGGCATCAGGACGAACTCATCGTGCCCCACACCCACTGAAGGGCTCTATAAAGCAGGTTATGGGTCTGTCCTTTTATTTGTAAGCTTCAAGGTAGGCAAACTCAGTGTGGCTTTTATCATAAATAAGGAATTCATAAAGAGCCTGCAGTAATTTGATGTGAACTCAGTATTGTGGTCCTGGTTCATCTCTGACTCATTTCTAGTTCCCAAGATCCCATGTCTGTTCTGGCAGCCTACTCAATTATATTCAACTTGCTTACCACCCAGATCTGGTATTCTGCTTCTCATCAAATTCTCCAGTATTACCTGATAACGCTGGATAATGCCTTTCCGTAAGACTCATTCAAGTCTTAACCCCACAATCCCTTAACTAAGGAGACCTTAGGAATGTTATTCTGAGTCTTAATTTCTCATCTGTAGGACAGAGATGACAGCAACTATTCGTATCAGTCTTGTGTTTGCCAAACTATAATTATACAATAAATGTCCCTGCACCTCATTGTTGACCTTGAACCTTTTATGTCTTTTGTTTGTGTCTCCCAAATATAAGGATGTGATGAGCGGAGAGCATTTGTCCATGAGGTATTTACTGAATTGGGATGAATAGCGGGTCTTGGACAGAGCTTTTGGTTTTGGGATTATCTGTGTACCCTTGCTTTCCCTGAAATGGCCACTCGTCTTCTGATCACAGAGAGCCCAGAGCTCAGTTGACAGAGGCTAAGGTAAGATTTTTGAGTCAGTTACAAGAATGAGAAAGGTCACACAGTGGTCACCTCAGAGCTTTAATCCCACATAGTTACATAAACGCGTATTGACTGCATGCCCATGTATATAGTGTCTGTGAAATACAAGGAAGCTGATTACAAGCTGCCTGACTTCCAGAGGCTTTCCTAAACTCGGCAGACAGGCAGAGAAGCAAGCCAGGGCCACACAATGTGAAAAGGTAAGTTCAAGTTCTAAGTGCACAAAAGGAGGGCCCACATTTAACTCCAAGAGGGAGGGTCAGAAAGACTCCCCCCCCCCCTTAAAGCAGTAAAGTCTGTTTCTGGTTATAAAGCACAAATAGAAGTTGTCCAGAGGCACATAAAAATATCCCATCAGGACAAAATGGCATGTGCAAAGGCATAGAAAGAGTCTGTGGGAACTGCAAACACTTTGGCAATACCTAAATCTAGATTCTACCATTAGGCTTGAACAAGGAAGAAGGCCGGAGCAGGTCATAAGGGACTCATAATAAGCCATCTCCTTGAGGTGCAAGACCACTTTGTGTTTGAGGTCAGAGGCAAATATTTCAAATTCTTTAGCGTGCAAAAGAGCCAGCAGTGAGTTTAGCTGAGAGCTTATTACGACATCCAGGCCCTCTCTGCATTCTCCCTGGACACCATGCACACCAGCTTCAGTGTCTCAAAAGCCTCCACATGCTGGACCCATTAGGCTGTGCATGCTCCTCTGTCTGAGTCATTCATGCTCTTCCTATGGTGGCTGAACTGAGAGGAGCTCTCCGCTAATGGAGTTTGAGATGACGTATTCATAGCCAGGGACTTGAAACTCAGCAGCAGCATCTTGGCAACAAGACGCTGGGTTCAAATTGCCCAGCTTGTCTGGAGTGAGGGACGGAATGGGAACCTCTCAGACCAAGGGTAGAGGAAGGGACTCTGACTTTCCCAATGAGTTAAAACTGACAGTATTTCCTGCATACCATTCTGTGTTTGGGCACCAGCTGGTAATAAGAGCCGAAAAGTGACGTTCAAATACTTTATTTGGCACACCTAGTTTTGTTTATAATATCTGATGCAATATTTAGGGAGCTTCTGCTTCAAATTCTACATTTCTGGATTCTATCAAAGACTGGAAAGATCTGCCAGAAACTCCCTACAAATAAAGAAGGGAGTTTCTAATACAAGCTGTATACTCCAGGTTCCAACCTGGCCCACCTTTTATACTGGTATCCCTTTCTTGTATTGCAGCTGAAGTTGATTGCACTTTCTTTGACCTCTGTTGGCATCTGAGTTTGCAACTCTAATGCTGAAGCTATGCTTCCGGAGATATAGTGTGATGATATTTTTCAGTAACAGAAGGCTGGACCTTAAGATATTGTCCCTGGAAAATTTCATCTCCTTGATGTCCCGGAATTCATTACAATATAATGTGATAAGGAAGCATGAAAAGCACCAATCTCTATCTATTTTTCTTCCCCTACTTGCAGAATTCATATGAGACCAATTGAGGCTGGGATTATAATTGTTATTTTTCTGGGATAACTAATGGAATGACGCTGCTGATTCAAACCTATTTTTAAATGGCGCTCTCTTCTGTGGCCTCCAAAACCACGGCTTCTGTGTGAAGGGCTTTGCTTTTTCCTTCATCTATTCTGATTCGGGTGGCCCTCCCTTCTTCCTACACTCATGAGCCAGCTTTTCCAGCTAACCTTCCACAACTTCCCCAGGCTGGAAGTATCTGCCGTCTCTTTTCTATTCTAAATCAGTTTATTTACTGTTGGTATACAGCACTCTGAGCCTTTGTTTCCTCCATGAGAAACCTAGCATCTGCTTTGTAAAATAATCGTGTACATAGTGCAAAAGATCGGGGCAAATTGAACTGTCATTGTATGTTCAAATGTTTCAAATGTTATGTATATATCCTCACAACACTATTGAAAAGTAGACCCTGATGCTAAAACCTCCCATTTTACAGATGCAAAAGTTGATGCACAAAAAGGTTGATCAACTAAGGTCACATAGCTGGCACACCTAATAAGATTCCAAATAGGGCAGCTAGACCAAGTATCTAAGGTTCTAAGAACTTACATCATGACCTCTTCTCAGGGGAGGTCCGGGAACAGACAGCACCCTCTGTGTTAGGCATTGTAAATTCTCTCCAGTGCTACATTGTATCTTTCGATTCCCTGTAGTCTGATTAAATTCTACTTGTGGTTAAAGCATGATTTGGCTAGAAGATGGAAAAGGCAAGAGAGGGAACTCTTAAATCATGCAAATAAAACCTTGGAGGTGGAGGTCCTCTGTCTTCAGTCTCCCTTATTGATGCAGGCGAGTCTTCAAGGGAAGAACTGTTTTGCTTTGTTTTGTTTTTAAAGTTTTATTAGCAGATCCCTCTTGACAGCTCTCTGCTGTCTAGAAGCTCACACACCCTGTGCAAATACAAAGCATTCCTACAGCCACCTAAATATCAGAATGCAGGGCACTTTTCCATCTCATCTTTGTAGTGTATTCTCAATTCTAACAAATTACTTATCCAGGTCGGGTGCTGTGGATGCTCTTCCAGCTGCCCTTAGCCTATCTATCTTGGCTGCAGGTTCCCTAACAGCTGTCTTTAGTCTGTCCATGTGAAAAATGAAGACCAGGAAGAGGTTACAACATCTGTGGGT
The DNA here is from genome assembly GCA_028551405.1 of Uromys caudimaculatus. NCBI lineage: Eukaryota > Metazoa > Chordata > Mammalia > Rodentia > Muridae > Uromys > Uromys caudimaculatus. The sequence goes on from CM052710.1 coordinate 79,720,495, forward strand.
TTGTCTCTGCAGACCATGTCCAATTGACTAGTTCTACCTGCCTGGAGTCCCAGGAGCCATGACGTGTGACGAGAGGCATCTGAGGCTGGAGTACATCCACTTATTTACCTAGACTCTGCCTCCACGACTTAGTTCTTGAATTTCTCCTGAACTCCATGTGCTTGTTAAAATAACCACGGAGGAAAGAGAAGACGACAGAGCAAGAGGTAAGAGTGAATTATAAACCTAATACAGGTCTGTGAGAAGCAAAGGACAGCAGTAGGGGGTGGTGAAGATCAGAATTAGTATGATGGAAAATCAAGTCAGCAGTAAAGTCACTAAATGTGAAACTGAAACTGAAACTGATGGTGACCGGAGGGTAGGGGGAAGAAGGGAAAGTGAGAAAGGGAGATGGCTGCCATTGTGAGAAAACGCTAGTCACAAGGAACCTTTGCATTGGTGTGTCTTGACTGTGGTGAATACGCAAACCAATGGATGCAATCAAATTACCCACAATTCAGCACACACCCACATTGAATGGCACGGATGTACAAGGGATAGAACTGGGAAACCTAAGTCAGATTGGTGGGTGATGTAAAGTTTAGTATTCTGCCTGTGAAGCTGTAACACCCCCCTCCCCTTCTTTTTACAAGATATTGCCTCAGGAGAAAACTGAATGGAATCCACACACGCTCTTTCTACTGTGTCCTACAGCTGTGTGTGCTTCTATAGTGATTCCAACCAAAACGTTTAGTTAAGATAAAAAGAACAAAGCCGTGGGAACACAAAGCAAGCATAAGTGATGGGAGAATAGGGGCTCACAACAGAGAGACGGCTTTATTAAATTGACTAGGTGTGAGGATCAAAGGCGAATACCCATTAGAATGTTTCTAGGTGTGGGGGGCGGATGCCGACATTCATGGATTGAAGAGAGTTGCTAAAGTTTAGGCAGAATGAAGGAAATTGATATTTAAACACATGTCAAGGCTTTCTCTACAAGGATTGCTATAGTAAAGGATGGCCTTGTAAGGCTGCCAAGAACCAAGAGTTTTTAGGCAGCTGTGGGGAACACAGTGGCAACTTACTGGATAGCGATGTTGAAGAAAACACTGGCTTTGGGGCTTCCATATTGGAACCATGGACTGGTGACGTCCAATGGTAATGTGAAATCAAAGAGATTGTGCAGGCAGAGTAGACTGGAAAGGAGACTCAATCATCTGAGTACTGTTGTCCAGAATCACTGCTGGTTAAATACAGTACATTCCTTCAGTCAATGGGCATTTACGGACCCTCTTGTGCAGCGAGGAGCTTTGCCTTTGTTTCTTTCTTTCTTCTTCATTTTACCTCATGCTTACTGCCCCTCCTCCCGGTCACCCCTTTCACTGTCCTTTCTCCCCTTCTCCTCTGAGAAGGTGGAAGCCTCCCCTGGGTATCATCCCAACTTGTCACATAAAGTCTCCGTGGAGCTAGGTGCATCTTCTCTCACTGAGGCACACAAGGCAGCCCAGCTAGCACATATACCACAGACAGGCAACAGCTTTTGGGATAGCCCCTGCTCCAGTTGTTTGGGACCCACATGAAGACGAAGCTGCACATCTGCTACATATGTGTGGGGAGGCCTAGGTCCAGCCTGTGTATGCTCTTTGGTTGGTGGTTCAGTCTCTGAGAGCCCCAAGGGTTCAAGTTAGTTGACTCTGTTGGTCTTCCTGTGGAATTCCTATCCCCTTTGGTGACTGCAATCCTTCCCCCAACTCTTCCATAAAAGTCCCCAAGCTCCATCCACTGTTTGGCTGTGGGTCTCTGCATCCCTCTAAGTCATCTTCTGGGTGGAGCCTCTCAGAGGACAGCCATGCTAGGCTCCTGTCTGCAAGCATAACAGAGTATCATTAATAGTCAGGGATTGGTGCTTGCCCATGGGATGGGTCTCAAGTTGGGCTGATTACTGGTTGGCTATTCCTTCAGCCTCTTTATCTCTTGTGTCTGCATTTCTTGTAGACAGGACAAATTTGGGGTCAAAAGTTTTGTGGGTGGGTTGGTGTCCCTATTACTCCACTGGGGTTCCTACCTGTCTACAGGAAGTGGCCTCTTTGGGTTCAATGTCCTCAAATCTGTGAGTCACAGCTATGGTCACCCCCATTGATTCTTGGGAGCCTCCCCTATCCCAAGTGAGGCAAGGTACTTTGAGTATATAAAAATACTCAATGAAGTGTGATTTTAAACCTGATTCCTATTAGGGTAGAAAATACACATTAAGAAGACATAGGAGATTCGTGTAGTTCAAACGCTGCAGTGTGCTTTTACATATTAATTATCCCAGTAGTTCCTCAAAAGGCAGAATACTTGACTCCATGTTTGTGTGAGGCAGTGACTATGCCGATTGCTCGATATTTCTCGAGATGCTAACAAATCATACAGCCACCATGAATTCTTCTGTAACTACATCCTTCATTCATTCATTTAGCAATAGTTATTGTCATCTAGGTACAGGAGTCTGTGCTAGTTGTCATGAGAGAATGAGGACAAACCCAGGCAGAAATCTATTCTCAAGGAGCCTCAAGTCTAAGGGAGAAAATTAATGGTAACCAAAATGACCAGACACGTCTGGAACTGTGTCCTGAGAGGAGAAGGCTAGAAAGAAAGACGTACATGCTACTTTGAGACAACATGATTTGACCTAGTCAGGGAATTCTGGACTTTTTCTCTAAGTAAGTGACATACAGTAGAAAGGCACTCCAGGAAGGGGCCAGTATGTCAGAATCACTGTGCTGGGAGAAGCCTGTAGTGCTGAGGGATTGAGAGGCGACCACTGTGAGGAAAGCCAGGATATGTGGTGCAAGACAAGGGTAGAGACTTGAAAAGGAGGAGCACTCGTCCAATCTTGGAAGGAATTTTGCCTTTACCTGAAAAAAAAAACAAGGAAACTCCTTTGGAAAGATTCAAAATATGATTGATAGCCCCAAGATGTGGTCATCTTCAATGCACTCTTTCTTGTCTGTGTTGTCAGAATGATCAGTCTGAATTCCATTTTATTCTTTCCTGTGATGTTTATTGTAATACCGAATGACAAATACATCCTCTTCAAAAATCAGATGGACAATTCCTTGGGATGATTCTTAAACTCAATTTTATTGGGTTTAAGGCTCTTTGGGTAAAAGATATATGCTCGCTGTTAAATTCTGCTAAAAAAGAGAAAATACTGCCAACTGGTCCTGCCATGAATTCTAAGTAGCATTCCTAATTCAGAGATTCAAAAGTCTGAAGTGATGTGTTTCTTAATCTGATGGTCACTTCTTTGGTTTTCTTTCAGTATCTGTTACAATGCTTTTCACAAACACAGCCAGAAGAGTACCAGCCTTCACGTGAGTGCCAGTTCATGTCTTGGCTCTATCATTTACCTGGGGACAAGAATAAGTTAATTTGGGGACTCGGGTCCCATTTCTCGGGTAAATGATCATGTGATCACTGAGGGTCTTTTTGGCCATGTATCTTCTTTCTGTAACAGCTCCTACCAACAGCTTTAATAAGATGTCTTTGAGACCTTGGAGTGGTTCCTCGGAGTGAGGTCCCAGCCGAGAGATGTGTGGTTTCCCTATTATTCTCCAAATAGAAGACACTAGAGAATGCCACATAGTCCTGAGTTAGAACAAAACAGAGTATCAAGAGAATCTACAAACCAATGACAATTTGTGTGGGTCCAATCAAGTAAGAGAGAAGGAAGCATGGGCTGTGATACACTTTGAATGTGAAATGTCTCCCATAGACTTACCTGTTTGGACATTGATTCCCAATGGCTACTCTTTTGGAAGGCTGTAGAGCCTCTAAGATGTGGGACTTTGTTAGAGTAAGTAAATCACTGAGGAGCAGGACTTGAGATTTGATAACCAGGCCCTACTTTCTCTCCACCCTCTGCTTCCTGGCTTCAGAGACAACATACCCAGCCAAATCCCATGCCTTCTCCTCTCTGAGGAGCTAAATCAACTCATATTGTAAGCCAAAATAAACCCCTTCTCCTTTACACTGTCAGACATTCAATCACAGTGAGAAAAAAAAGACACACATAGGTAACTGTGGCTCTGACCTTACTTAGAAATAGGGTCTTTAGAACTAGGGAGAAGACTATGCAGGCACAGTGTGAGAACCCGAACTTGAATCCAGTAAGGCCAGATGTAGTAGCATATATCTGTAATGCCTGTGTTACAGGGAGATGAGAGATGGAGATGTAAGGTGCCTGGAAGCTCTAGTCCAGTTAGCCGGCCTGGTGTGTGCAGTGGGGGAGGGGGAACCACCCCAACCAATATGGAAGGCACTTCCAATGGTACATGTGCTCCAATACTCTCACACATGAACAAGCATGTGTCTAGACATATGCAAACACAGATTTTTTTTTAATTTAATTTTATTTTTTATTTTTTATTTTTTATTTACATTTCCGATGATTCCCCTTTTCTTTGGAAACCCCGTGTCCCCTCCCCCTCCCCGCCTCTGTGAGGGAATTCCTCCT
>CM052710.1:79725474-79825854 GCA_028551405.1 Uromys caudimaculatus
TGAAATCAGGGATGCTGATTCCCCCAGAGGTTCTTTTGTTGTTAAGGATAGCTTTTGCTATCCTGGGTTTTTTGTTGTTCCAAATGAATTTGAGAATTGCTCTTTCTAAGTCTATGAAGAATTGAGTTGGAATTTTGATGGGGATTTTTTTTTTTTTAAGATGGCTTTATCTGGACATCGTGGTGTGCACCTGTAGTCCCAGCTAGTTGGGAAACAGAGGCAGAAGGATCATTTGAACACAGGTTTTGGGACCAGTCTGATCAACATCCTAAGAGTGATTTTTAAAAATAGGATCTTTGGGCTAGAGAGATGGCTCAGCAGTTAAGAGCACTGCCTGCTCTTCCACAGGTCCTGAGTTCAATTCCCACATTTGTAATGGAGTCTGATGCCTTCTTCTGGCACACAGGTGTACATGCAGATAGAGCACTCATATACATTAAATAACTAAAAATAAAAAATTAGGACGTTCAATGATCAAGATGCTTTGGGTGGGCTCTACTACAGTATGGCTGTTGTTGAAGAAAAAGGGGAAATTTGGACATGAAGAGACATGTGCAGAGGAAGCATTTTCTGTAAACCAATGAGGTCCTGAGGCCCCCCCCCCCATGAAGTTTCGAGAAAAGTTTGGAGCATCTTATTTTCATGAGTGCCGAAGGACTCATCCATGCTACCATCTTGATATGGGCTTCTGGACTCCAGAAATGGAGGACCGTGGATTTCTGAGCCCAATCTGTGTCATTTCCTTCTGTGTCCACAGTGGTATGATGATGTACCATACACCAACACAAGCTGTTACCTGAAGAACTGTGCTCCAAGAGATGTGCAGTCTGTTTTCTTCACTTCTGAGAGAATAACAGATTATCACAACCAAGAGTCTGAAGCATGAGGAAATGTTAAAGAGTCCCCCAAACCATGTCGTGCATCTGCTTCTGCAGATTGCTTCTTGCCCCTCTGTCTCGGAGCATCCAGCATCCAACTCTACCTCTTCAGGTGCCTTCCTCTGCCCTCTGTCCTCTGAGTATCATTAGCTGGGCTTCAGTGTCACCCAGCATCCTTCCTCTCATTCACCCTACCTCAGGTGTTTTATAAACTAGGCTAGGGCAGCCCTTGACTGGGGCTAGAGAGATGGCTCAGCAGTTAGGGGCGCGGTCACTGCAGCTTTAAGCACATGTCTAGGATACTTTTCACTTTGCATCAGCACACCTGGCAACACTAGCCACACTTTAGAAACAACGCTGCACTCAGCTTCCAGATTATTCTCTGCTGTTAGTTACAGTGTTTCTGCTGTGCATACAAAGTTTTTTCTGCTCTTATAGAAGCATCATTTCTAATTATGGAAAACAAGCTTTAAATGTTTCCCTGCCATCATTCCTCAGTGTGTAAGTATTAAATTAGTGCATCTCCAGATTGGGTGGGGTTAGAATGTTTGATTTTTAAAATCCTTGAGGGCCAGCAAGATGGATCAGTGAGTAGAGGTTTTGCCACCAAGTCTGACAACCTGAGTTCAATTCCTACGACTCATGTGATCCTGAAACTTGTCTTCTGGCCTCCACATTCATGACATGACATGTGTGCACACATGTGTGTGCATGCTTATATGTACCTATGTATATGCACATATACATACACATTTTTTAAAAACTGAGTTGCAAATTTGAGCTTTATAAAAAATTTGCTAAATAAATTCTGGCTTGGGATTAGGACAGAATTTTCAACAACTTTGAAATTATGTAAAGAGGAATTTTTATCATTAACAATTAAAAATAAAATGTCAATAAACTCTAGGAAACATCCATGATGCTAAGTCCGGACCTGAAATATGAAATATACATTCAAAGATTAATTCTTTACGTAAAAATAAGTAAAGATATTAATTTCATTCATATACAACTTAGTTTTGTCCTCAATGAACAGAACCATTTCATACACACATAAATTTCAAAAATTCTTCTAAAATACAATTTCATTATGATTCATCATCAGAAAATGTTTGATTTAGATACATTCTATATAGGCTTTATATACCTACATACCTGAGGTCTGCTTTTATAGAAATATAATGTTTCAATAATAGAAAATAGACTTTCAGTATTTGTCTACCACTATGTCTCAGCATGTGAGTTCCAAAATAATGTATCTTTGGAATGGACCGTGGTAGGATTTAAAAGGGGTTAGGGTTGGGAAAAGGTTAAAGTCATGTCCATTTAGAAATCTCTTCAATTAACATTCTATAAATTGTTGCTCTCCATGGCGAGACTCTCTACCCTAAGCTGAACTTTGCTTCTTAGCTCTACAAAGATGGAGGATCGGTCTGGAGAGTAGTTATGGTTCTTACCGGTTATGACACAATGGTCCTCGGTTTCTTGTTACACAGCCTCTTTTCACTGCTCCCCTTCTCTTCCGTGCTCCAAAGCTTTTCACTTGTCTGTGCGTTTGAGCAGTGCCTCCAAGCAAGAGCGAGATTGACAAGGAAGTTCCGTGCCATATCCAGAGCGAAAGAACAGCAGATAGGCGTGCATTGCTGAATGAAGGGGACATATTCTGAGAAATGTGTCCTTAGGCTGTTTCATCATTGTGTGACAATCACAGAGGAGCTCACCTACACCAAGGGAGCTACCCGTGTCACGTGATCCTGGGACCACTATCGGAGATGCGGCCCACTTTTGATGGAAAAGTCAATGTGCATGACTGTCAAGGTAATTATGACTGCGTTGAGTGAAAAGTGTGTGTGTGTTTGTGTGTGTGTGTGTCTGTGTGTGTGTGCCTTTCCTTTTTTCATCCTGCCCTGTAAACCTGATATGTAGGCATGAATATTAGCCTAACATTATAATGCAGACTAAGCTCACAAAAAGATGCCTTCCTAAGGCCAAACAGGAAAACTTGGATTTTGGCATTGAACTCAAGCAGAGACAAGTAATCCATATCTGAAGAAGTCTGCTAAGCTGTAGGTAGAGGGTAAACTGGGTGTGGTGTGATATATCCCTGTAATCTAGCAACCAGCAGGTAGAGGCAGGAGGATTGACAGCTCCATGCTAGCCTAGGCTACATTAACAGCTCCATGCTAGCCTGGGCTATGCAATGAGTCCTGTCTAAAGAAAGAAAACCATCTCTCCATAGGACAACAAGGTGACAGACAGCTAAGAGTTTCTGAAGGATCCAAGGCCTGGCTTGAGGCCCAAGAATTTTTATTTTGAAGTTCTCAAGGCCGACTTCTGAAATACATTGTCTCAGTGCCCAGCGGATGCAATAATGCCAAGTGAGCTAAGGCTTCTCACACTGTTCATTGAAGAAGAATTTATTCTGCCTTCATACAATGCTTCGTAGCCTTGACTGCACACTGGAAGCACCTGGGAAGGTTTAAAACCTCACCACTGAGTCTGATTTAATTGGGGTGAGCAGCTGGCTGAACACGGTGTGTTTTACAGGTTCCTGGGGTGATTTTGATGTGCAGTTGGGGCTGAAAACCACTTCCTTAACACTGCCAACTCCCTGGCCGTGGGTAAGTCATAAAAACTCTATCTTCGATTTTTTTCCCTGGGTTTAATGCTGGTGCTTATTACAGTTTAGTGAGTACTTAAATGAATTAATATACTCAAAACATGTAGAAATGTGTCCAGGATCTAGCCTTTGTCGTCATTGTTGGACAGTTGGTATGGGTTTTTTCCCCTATTTTTCTTTTTTTCTCAGCATGTTCTCATTATCATGGCCTCCTTTACACATGGGTGAGATTTTAGGTCTTTTCTAGCATGAGCTACCTTAAAGCCCCAAATTAACTAGGGCCATCTGGCCACCTTCAGCCCAGCATCACGTATTTCCCTTTCCTGGCCTGGTTGAGGCTTGTCTGCTCTTTTAATGTTGTGTTTTTTAGAAAGAGCACTGTACTGTGAGTCACAAGACATCCTTCTTTGGAATCTAAATTCCAAAAACACACCACTGAAAATCAGTTGGCTCATCAATGTGAGTTTTCTTTCTAGAGTCTCAGTTCTCTTCTTTTACGTTACAGATCTCTATGTCAAGGTTCTGACTTTTTGAAATTAATGTAGCCTCATATTAAGCTTTAATGTATCAGAAAGTCTAAATCCTCCCCAAATTTTACTATTGTACTACTGTAAGAATTTTGGAGCATGTGTGTCAACTTCGGAAAAGATGTAATTTAGGATCATAACGGTGATTGCATCGACCTGGTGGATCAACGTGAGCAGTCAGTAAATACATTTCCCTAATTATTGCAAAACCTTCATGTCATGAAGGCTATGAGAATCTCAAGAGCTCCAAGGGAGCCTAGACTCTCCCCGACCCTCTCCCGCCCCATTCCTCTCCCCCTTCTCTCCCTTTGATTTATTTGTCTTTTCATAAAGCTCTCCCACATAACCTGACTTCAAAATTCAATTCCCTGACTGTTACCTGGTTTCATTTGGACTAATTAGCTGTGGACATGAGAGCCGACAGCCTGGCAGGTCATACTGTACAAGCGTGTGTGCAGATGGGCCAGATGAGAGTTCTTTGAGAAGTTTATAGGTTAGTTAGATAGATGTGACTGCACATCAGTTATGATATCTGCTCCTTCACGTAACCTATGAATTTAAACTGATTTTCACACATTGATGAGCTTGTGCACAGTCATGCACCCACATCTTTAAAATGAGCTACAGAGCCTCATATAAAACTGCCAACTTGGAAGTATCCACTTAAAAACCCCAAAGAACCAATTCTCAGCATGTCAAAGGCTGAGCTCATCATCTCCATCCGAACGCTTTGTGCCCTCTCCATGGTGAAGGGAGCCATAATTGATACAACGAGCCAGTTGAAAAATGTGAGAATTGCCCCAGACTCTTCCCACCACTGAAGCCTGTTTCTTACCATCTCGTTCCTCTGTCACTGAAGCCACCTTATTGTATCATTTTCCACTGTGGGTTCCTTTTATATGAGTTGCTTTGGTCCCCTCTGCTCTGGTTCCGCATCAGGCTCCATCACTGACCACCTTTATCCCTGCCGCGGCCTCCCCATTGGTCCCTTTGGGTTTCAGGATGCTCCTTTGCTAATTTACTCTTCACAGCTCCCTGGAGAGTTCTTTCTAAAAACACAGCTATGTTAAGTTCTCATTGATGAAGAGTCTTTGGAGAAACCAGTATAGTTTCACAATGAGTTCAAGTAACCAGCAATTCCTTGCCTTACTGTCTGGCTGCTTATCATGCTTTCTAGTGATGCCCCACCTCCTTCCCACAGACAGTATATTATATGGTCATCTAGAGGTATTTACAGTTTATGAAATTAGACAGGCTATTTCCTGCTTCTCAGCCTTCTTTGCCTTTGCTGTTCTCACAATCTGGATTGCTCTTCTCTTCCTTATCAGCCTTTGTCTCCCAGCCAATATCTAGCATCTCTTAAAAACTCGACCCAAACACTATCTCTCCCTTCAAATGTTTCCTAGGGAATATGTGTCACTTGATTGTGTGGCTGCTGCACTTAGCTTAGTGCCTGGTGTGAAATATGAGCTTACTCTGTGTTCGGAATGCACATAAATTGAAATCCCACAGTTAGGACCCTGGGCAAAAGTGCCTGGGTGGATTGCAGCTCTAGACACTGTGCACAGAGTGTAGCAACAAGCCCTCTACTTCTCCATCATTATAAGATTCCCCACAGACTTTCCCAGTGGTTTCTCTTAGCTCAGTGTGTCTCAGTGCACTGACCACAGTCTGACAGGCGAGAACCACATGGCCCCTAGGGTCATCTCTGCTGCTGGACCCTGCTGCAGACAGAAGGGAGCCTGGGAGAATGTGGGAGAGAAATGACAGATACCTTGGCTATCCACATAATACAAAGAGAATTCCTAGTATGATAATAGAGAAGTCACAATCAAATGCGAAGCTCTTAGCATTCAGAGTTCCAGTCCTTGCGGTGAGAAACTTGCTGATGCTGGTAACCCACACTGACCAATTTCTAACCATCAAACACACTTCTCAGTTTCTGTCATTCAATTTTTTTCTGTTATACTTTGTGTAACTCCCTACTTACTGTTTTCCTTCTCTTGAATGTGTGTGTGTGTGTGTGTGTGTGTGTGTGTGTGTGTGTGTGTGTGTGTGTGTGTGTGTGTGTTTATTTCTTGATGGGAAAGGTCCCAAGTATTAAGATTACTTTTCTTGTTCATGTGACAGAATATCTGTCAAGAAGCCATTGAATGGAAGACATGCTTATTTTGGCTTAGAGTTACACCCGGTAGAGTCTACCATGGTGGGAAAGGCACAGCGTTGGGAATGGGCGAGTAGCTGACCACGTCGTTTCTGTAGTCAGGAAGCAAAGAGCCAACAGACAGTGGGGTGACTCACAAAACACAAAGCCTACTCCTAGAGACCCACTTCCTGCAGTGACAGTCCACCTCACAGCATTCTATAACCTTTTCAAATAGCATTCCCAGCTCGGGAACTGAGTGTTCAAACCCATGAGCCTATGGGAGATATTTCACATTCAAGTCACATCACTGGGGAAGAATAAATGTTCTGCTTTTTTAAAAAAAAGACATAAATGCAGAGTTTATAAACTTTGTATTGTACATAAAGTAAAACAACTAACGATTAAAAGCTGATTGGTATATTACAGAAGAGTACATTTGCAATTTCCAGGAGTCCTATGCATTTGCTGAGAACAAATCACACCAAGTGAATCTGATTTCTCGTTCAGTCCTATTTCCAACTAGCCTATGGAATAGTAACAATTCACATCCATCAGAGATGTTACAGTGCAAAGACCCTTTCAAATCTAGCATCTCAGCAAAGTAATACAGTGTCCTGGAGAAAGAAAAGGATCTCTTGTGCTTGGTACGTCGATACGTCTCTGAGTCTCTTCTCCATTTGTGTATCTTTAAATCATATACACAAGTGAAAATGATTTCATTCAATAAATGATAAGGACTTTATTAGTGTTGCCTTCTTTTTTAGTTAGTAAGTGGAAGATATATTTAAGGGTTTTTTTTTTCCCTCACAAAGCATACAATGAGTGTATGAGAAACCAGAGTTTCCGTTCCTTTGGGTGGAGATAGACTTGGGTCTGTTTCACCCATAGAGCTCTAGCTTGGCCTATCCTCTTCAATTAATAAACAAGCTAATCTGTGTGACTAGCAATAGTAATAGTAATAGGTACATGATATGCAGAGTATCAAAATTCAGGCTTATTTTTAAGGGGCCAGACAAGAAAGTCGGTCAAAAATAATGGGAATGATTTTGTCAGGGCTTAGTAAAACATTGTAAGGTATACAGAGTGCGAGCCCTCTGCTGTGTCCCCATCCTTTACTAAGGGAGTACAGGCCATTTCTTCACACACACGAAAGTCAAGATGTGAGAGATGGATGTGCTCGCGAACTCAGCAGTAGCATCATCTCAAGACATCACACTGTATATTTTCAACATATTCGAGTCTTATTTGTCAATTACACTCCATTATGCAGAAAAAAGAAATAAGAGAAAAAGTCTTATGTGTATGATTAAAAACATCCTATTTTTTTGAGTGTGGAGCCATGGTTAACAATTGTGTGTGGGTGACATCAGGATTGGTGGTGGTTATTAGATGCTATGATCTACAATATGGCCCACCTTTCACTTGGTATGTTGCTGCATTCAGAGAAGCTTAGTGTCACATAGGATGAAGGCGATGGTCTTCAAGTTCTTCCAGCTAATCAATTTGCATATGGTCAATTTGCAAATTTAACTCTGGCCACATTTTGAAAGGAACATTGAAAAACTGGAGACCATCCAGGGAGCTTTCTCGACATGGCGAATGGTCTTGGAAACCATCCCTGAGAACTGCCTTGAATGTGCTGGATAAGTCTACACTCGTAGAGGAAAAACCTGTGGTGAGCATCCCAACTATGGATCTAACTGGAAGGAAGATTTGACTTTATATAGATCTAAAAAGTAGATAGGACATTTTCAAAGGAAGACAGCCAATGAAGTCTACAATGTGCCCTGCTCAGACACAGGGCCCAGACTTTGTGTCTCTTATGTACTTCCTTACACTTGTCCTTTAAGCCAAAACCACTCTCGCTTTCACTTAGAGATAGAAGAAGAAGAAAAAAAGCCTCTAGAAACTTAAGAAAATTAAAATAACTTGCCCAAGCTCCAACAGGTAAGTTTGCTTACAGATGTACGTCCCCACAATCTACTATGTCAGTACCACTGCAGTTACAATAGTGACAGCCACCAGATTTCTTCAAGGCCATAGGAGACTCCATGTAGGGCCAGGCGTTGTCAGTGCTAAATCTGTGCTGAGACATGGACAGCACTCCACATCAAAGGCACCCTATCTCTCCACGAAGTAGTGACTTGTGACGAGTTTAGGCAAGGAAACTAAGACCTGATCGAGGTCCTAGGTGTAATGGAAGATTAAAACCCAGAACTGTGTGGCTTGACCACTGTGCTATGTCATCTCTTTCAGGGAAGCAGAAAGATTTTTCTATTAACAAAAAGATTTTTAGCAATCTGCTATGGCTCACTACAGTGGTCCAAGTAGAGGCTAGTGGTGACTAGTGGAGAAACTGTAGATTGAGATGCTTAGAACTTCCAAAATTTTGTGGTCCTGAAATTCAATGTGCCTGCTAAGCATCTACTAGACGACTGGGAATAGCTACTGAGAACAAAAATGCCCTTTCTAGAAGGGAACCCATTTAGTGCACTGCTGAGGGAACTCTAGCTCTGCAATCAAGCTTTCTAGCTATTTGTGTCAACTCTGATTTAGAAAGGGCAAGTTGCCCAGCACAGCCAGTAATTAGTGCCCAACCCACAAAACAACACACTGGGCTGGCTGCTGGTGTGGGAAGGGCAGGGCAGGAGGCACCTTCAAGGGACAGTGAGATGAAGTAGGGGAAGCCGTGGGCAGTAGCCACAGGAACTTCAGCCACAAGGAAAGGCCGGACAGCTGACCTCAGTCTTGATTTGGATGAAGATGTTTACTCTTCTCTGTCTCCCAGGCCTCTCCCTTCCTGCCCAAAGGGCTATCCCAAGTCCCTGGTAAGGTGATTAATTGGATACATATTTTCTGTATGTCCCATAGTCCCTGACAAGAAGTACGGTTGGCCTGGGACTTGCATCGGGAGCCAGAACTAACTGCAGAGTTGTATAAAGATCTCTGCCTTTGCTCATTCCTGTAATCTGAAGGTCATGAACCATAAAAGAACCTGAATCAGATGTCTGATTCACTGCATTCATGCCTGAGTTTGGGATTAATGATGTAGGGAGAAGAGTGGTACAGGGAGAGTATAGGGCTTGAGTCTGGTGGGGTAGTCTGGGGCGGGTTTCTCAGAGTGCCTGTTTGGCTTTCGGCAAGTAGCATACAAAGTTGGCTTGCCCAACCCCCTATGGACTGGTGGGTAATATCAGTCACTTTTTTTTATTATTATAGCAGCAACCCATAATTTTGGCATGAAATTCCCTTCATGCTTTTAAAAATAATTGAGTCCCTAAAGCACCTTGGTATATGTGAGTTCTCCTAGCGAGGTCCAGCCTCAGGGTGAGGAGTGTCCTGAGGAAGGCAGGAATGGGAGCACTCTGATTTAAGAATTACTCAGTAGTGGATGCAAGCTTCCAGGCCAAGTGCTCACCCTTTCCCCGGATTCTCATCGTTCTTCCCGCTTCTCCTCTATTCCTTCTCCTTTCTCATTCTTTTGCCTTCTCCCAACCAGAGGGCCTGAACTCAGTCTTTTATTTACTAAAGCTACATCATCAAGGCTTTGAATAGTGTTAATATTTTTTTTTAGAAATCCTTAAATTTACATAAATCCTATGAGTCCTCGGTCATTAGTCCCAACCCCTGCTTCCTTAAAACAGAATCTAAACATAAAGCAAAACCACATTTCCTTATAGGTTTACACAGCCTGTTCTTCACGGGGAGCTGGGCACAGCTCCTGTGGTTTCCTGGTACTGCAGACAGCCGTCTTTAGTAAATAGCTTCATGTAAGAACAGAAAGATGACAGACGACTAAGGTTAAAATGGCTGCTTACAAAGTTTTAAAATTCATCCAAATAAAGCAGTTAGCTCTCTCTGACATTGACTAGCTCTCTCTAGTCACTGCTGTCTCCGATTCTTCAGATAGCTAGGAGAACAAAGTACTGTTGATATGTATGCATGTCATCTCTTAATTCTCTACTCTTTGTTTCCTGTCCTAGCAACTCCATGGTCTCAGATATTCTTCTAATATGCGTTGTTTCTAAACTGTATATAAGCTTTCCTCCTATAAGATAAACCCATCTCTCATTTGCTTATTTTCTATAGATTCCTTCTTTTTCTATCCATGCATTTTCTTCTTGAGACCACTTTAACTCTCTATCCTTGATACCCCCAAGTTCACCCAGGCTAATTAATGCAGCAGTCATTGGACCTGAAGGTACATGTATCTCCTCATAATTCCAAGTTCAAGGCCAAGTCTCACAATGAGCAATTTCTACAAAAGACCGTGTAGACTTTTATGGCCCTTGTGGTTATGCTGTCTAGATCCTTTCTCATGGTCCTAAAAGCCAAGCAGAAGGCCTGTTCCTTGTCCTCCACAGCATCATGGCCATCTTCATTCCTCATTCTTGAGAACCACGTCTGTTTCATTTATTATGACATGATTAGCTCTGAGTCATGGGGGGGAAGTATATTCCCCAGAAAGAAAGATTGAAAGTAAAATAGAAGAGACAGCAGATCAGTCTCAGGCCCACAGCCTGGCGATGCTCCAGGGGCAGGAACTGTGTCACATCTCCACTTATGCGGCCAGGTAGGACCTAGCATTCTCCCTCAGTAGTTACCACCTCTGAGATTAAAATTGAGAACAATGTGAAATAAGTCATTATTAATTTCTTTAAGAATAATCAACTATTATGTATAAACAGAATTTTCTGGAAAAAATGCAAATAGTTTACAAAACAAAAATACTTAGTACTGTTCTATATTTTTAAAAAAATCTTTTTGATGTCTGTCTTAAGAGAAGGCAGCAGGAGCTACTGGCAATATTGACTTTAATTCACATAAGCAAATCTCTGTCGGAGGTATCTGCAGCACCCTTTGCTAAGCGAAAGAAGAAGGTGGCCCAGCATGCATGGTAGAGTGGCTGCCTCTCCCATTCAGGACACATGAGTGAAGAGAACTCCACGGAGAAGGTGGGATCTGTTTCTTCTGAAGCTGAGGTGACTCCTCCAACTTTTTATAGATGATATGTCAAGCCTCAAATGCCATCGTCCACCTTCCGAGGCTCATCTCCTTACTATTTATTTCTTTATATTATCGTCTCTCCTTTCTTCCTGGGCTCTAACCTGGGCTCCTGTTTTATATCCAGAAAACTAAAAAGAGATGAAGAAGAGGAGAGGAGAGAAGAGGAGAGGAGGAGGAGGAGGAGGAAGAGGAGGAGGAAGAGGAAGAGGAGGAGGAGGAAGAGGAAGAGGAGGAGGAGGAGGAGGAAGAGGAGGAGGAGGAGGAGGAGATTCTAACTATTCCTGTTTTCAGTTTCCTGTTGTATATTGTTTGAGTGAAAACCATGGTGAAGGGAAGGGTGTTTTACAACCTTCTTAGATAATCACAGAGACCTTTTATTATTAATTATTATTATTAAACCAAAGCATGTTAGTTGTACTACAGAACTCATCCACGAATCTGCGAGCTTTTCATATACCCCCTTATTGAAATCCACAGATCTGACATGAACGTTCAATGGGTCTTCCAGGCACCATCTTCTTTTTTTTTTTTTTTTTTTTTTTTTTTTTGGTTTTTTTGAGACAGGGTTTCTCTGTGTAGCCCTGGCTATCCTGGAACTCACTCTGTAGACCAGGCTGTCCTCGAACTCAGAAATCCACCTGCCTCTGCCTCCCAAGTGCTGGGATTAAAGGTGTGTGCCACCACTGCCCGGCCTCAGGCACCATCTTCTAACACCATAGTTGATCATTTGGAAAATATTGACCTTTTTTGAATTATGCAGATCTCCTAAATGTTTATATATCCCATTTTACAATATTGTTTTTAAAAAAATCACATCCATTAATATCATCACCAATGTGATCAAAAGAATCTTGAAGTATTGAAGAAATGTCAAGCTCACAGTAGCAGATACAAATTTTTCAAAATTCTAATTTTTGCTCCAACGCTCAAATTTTGTCATTGACATCAAGTCCTGTCACTTGTTTTCCTTGAAGTGACAGGCTTGCTTTGTTCACTTTTTTTTTTTTTTTTTTTATAAAGTAAGTGTCTGCCAAGATTTAACAACCAGTGTGCCTGTCAGTCATTTCTTCAAGGAAAAAAATATTGTTCCACGCAAAAGTGACTAGTTCAACCCGTAGTTAAAATGGTCACACGAGTACCTTTCCTTAAGAATGCAGGGTGCTGTGCTTTATGTGTGTGTCCCATATTGTCGCAGAAAATGTTTTAAATGTATGTGTCCTCAAGGGTCCAGATTTAACAAAAGTCACATTACTTATTGCTTTCTCATAAATATTAAAAAAATAAGTCCCAACCTCCGCTTGGGTATGCAATGACAGTGGAGGGCCAGCGCTTGGATTTATTCAGAAGTGTTGGCAGCTAGAGCCACCGTTGCACCATCAATGAAAATGTTAACTTAGAGAGAAAAAGGCAAATAACGTCTAAGAATTATTAGGAAAATAGTTTAGACTTTGTAGACCTTCTGAAAGGTTCCCTGGGCCCCAGAGGCCGAGGGACTGCACTCTGGAGAACCACCAGGGAAGGGTGGAAGGACCTTTTAAAAATGCAAATGTCATCCGGAAAGGATGGGGGAAAACATAACCCATGGCCTTCATTGTCAGCTTTGTGTGGAGGCAGGAGGGTTCAGCAAGTGTGACCCTCACCTTTAGGAGTCAGAGAAACCAGATGCAGAATTTCAGACGCCTCACTTTCGAAACTCTGTAAGTCATGAGCCCTTCAAGGTCTTTTTTTTTTAATGAAAGTCAAAAATACTCAAATTTGAAAATTGTCTATAGGAAACACCCTGCAAATGAAAGCTTGCTGCTCCAGAATTGGAGATTAGTAATGTATCAGGAAGACGCTGTGTATTCTCTGAGTACCACCAACATTAGGCATCAGTACCCAGACAAACAAGGGATTAAAGATAATCTTTAGTTTTACATTCATTCATTCATTCATTCATTCATTCACACTACATTTGATAATCACCTACTGCATACCAGTCTCTAATTTTAACAAAGAAAACCACAGCATAATGTAGGTTGTAACCAGACCTGGTGCAGTATATTCAAATAAAGGAAAATGGATTTTGGTCTCAGGTTTGTAACCACTGTGTCAGGTGAGGTATGCCCTTTAAATCTCTGAATTTTATATATCTATGCTTGAAAGGGAAACATAACAAATGTTTCACTTTTTAAAATTGCAAAATATGGTTAAGCCAGTCTTTAATATATTTTAAAAATCACTTAATTGGGGGACACATGATTCTTTAAAAATTTTTTAAAGCTTATTTTTGTGTATGGTATTTTGCCTACATCTGCGTACCACGTACATGCTTAGTGCCCAGCAGGGGCAAGGGGGGGGGTGCTTTGGAGTCATAGGGAGCTGTGAGCTGCCATGAAGGCTCTAGGGATTAAACATAGGTCTTCAGGAAGAGTGGCCAGTGCTCTTAACCACAGAGACTTCTCTCTAGCCCAAAACAAATGTGTTCTTTTTTTCTTTAAATTTAAAAACAAGTGTATTTATGTATGTGTGTACATTTTCCTGATGCCTATAGAGGCTAGAGGAGAGCAATAGACCTGCTGGGACTAGAGTAATAGGCAGTTGAGAACTGCTGTCATGTGAGTACTGAGAATAGAGCCCCAGTTCTTTGGAAGAGCAGCCAGTGCTCTTAACCACTGAGCCATCTCTCTGCTCCCTGAGGGAGTATAATCCTTTAAATATGTTTTCAGAAATGGCATTACACGGAGTAAGAAATCTCTTCTGGTCCTTGGGCTAGGATGTAGACTAGTGGCAGAACACTTTAATTTCAGCACCGTGAAACTGGATCAATAAGCTGAACAAAAACATCAACAATAGGTGTGCTAAGGAGATGAGGCAAAGCCCAAGGGCATTAACCTTGCATAGCAAACTACAGGCAATGAGGGAAAGCTGAGAGCAGAAGAGATAGTATTCCCAGAGGAAGAATACACCAATTGGATACACCACCAAATGGTCAGTCCTGAAAACGTGTAGATAAGCAGCTTAATTCAGACTGGGTAGGTTATTATTAGGATACATGCGGATATAGACATGTATTTACAGACCAACAACTGAGGAGCAAAGAGAGAATTTGAATTTGGAAGAGCAAGTAGGTGTATATCGGAGGGTTTGGAAGGGGAAATGATCTAAATATAATATTAAAAGTAAAAGAAATAATTAAAAAATAAAAGAATTAACAGTGTCTTCCTAATCCTTGATATCTTTGACTTTAATTAGAATGATTATCATGAGGTGTATTTTTTAAGAGTCCTGGGATATAGTGCGTTAATATAACAACACAGTGGCACATAGTAGGTGCTTAACAACTCTTAACTCTTACTTAGAATTTTGTGATAGCATACCTCCAATGAAAGCTAGAGAAAATGATATACCCCACAATAAGTCAGAAAAATAAATGAGAAAGGAGAGTTTTTAGTTTAATACCAAATAGAACAGACATTAGTGAAGAAGGGCTTAAAGTTGAATGAAAGGCTCCTTGTCATTTAGGGACCCTATGGGGAAACCATGGTGACAGCATCCTCTGCTCTGAAGATCTAGCCTCTTACCTTTAGCTGGAAGTAATTGAGCTGTAGGGATGACAAACTCTAGTGGACAGAGCAAATGATTAGATGAAAATCTTGATTGGATACGAGGAGCAAGTAGAAGGAGAAGGAGGGGATGAAGGAATTGTAACCGCTAAGAACATGTAGGGGCGGAGAGATGAGGGGTATCCAGGACTTGGTGTAAAGTGTTCGCACAGCATATAATTAACAATGTATATGAAGAAACATGTATGCCGGAGGTGCTGTAAAGAGAACCTCAGGGATTGTCAGCTGTTTTCCCAGGTCTGTTAGAGAAGTCAAGAGACAATGAGCATCCAGAGAAGACACCTCTCCATCGCAACGTACAAAGTCGGGCATAAGCATAGCAAGTACTATGATTCAAAGGCTGAACTGCTTCCTGGATTTGACCTGGCAGCTTGTAAGAAGATGAGCAATCCATTTGGTTGCAAGCTTCATATATTTTAAGAAACTTTAAAAGAAATATTATTGTCTTTGTTAAGTCCCAGGAATGACTATAATTCCTTTACCCATTAATCACTTTGCCTAATAACCATACAAGATAAATTAGAACAGTCATTTTATAGGTAGTGAAACCAAAGCAAGTTTATGTGTCCAGATTCTTTCCGTTCATAAGGAGCAGACTCTCAGGAGCCATTGAATCAGCTTTCAGCATCCAGATGCCTAACCATTCAGTTCTTCCACTTTAAAGGAAGGAATTGATCATTCAGTCCTGATAACAGTGATCAGAGATGACACAGTGATAGAAGGGGGTGGTACCCGTTGTCAAGGTAATCTTAACACCACAGAGCAAAACTCAGAGAAGCTTGTTCAGATTGTTCCAATGTAAGAGTGCTTGTAAGCATGAAGACCTTAGGGAATCCCCAACATCCACATCTAAAAAGCCAGGCATGGCAGTGGATGTCCATGTGGTGGTTTGAATATGCTTGGCCCAGGAAGTGGCACTATTAGGAGGTGTGGCCTTGTTGGAGTGGGTGTGGCTTTGTTGAAGGAAGTGTGTCACTGTGGGGGTGGACAATGAGAGCCTCCTCCTAACTACAGGAGAGTCAGGCTTCTCCTAGCAGCTTTCAGATCAAGATGTAGAAGTCTCAGCTCCTCCTGAGCCATGCCTGCCTGGGCACTGCCATGCTCCTACCTTGATGATAATGAACTGACTCTCTGAAGCTATAAAACAGCTTCAATTAAATATTGTCCTTATAGAGTTGCTTTGGCCATGGTGTCTGTTCACAGCAATGGAAACCCTAAGACAGTCCAACATTGGAAGAAAGAGACAGGAGGATTCCAAGATCAAAAGGGCAGGCTTCTGGTTTAGAAAGAAACTCCATCTGAAGGTAATAAGGTAGATATTGGCAGAGGTGGGCGTGTTATTTGACTCTGGCTTCTGCCTTTCCGTGCACTGGTATCTGTACCTTCCACGCTCACCCTCCCACATCCCTCCCACACGCTCACCCACTTGCCCGACAGCATCCCTCTACCACAATAATCTTTTAAGTAGCAGTTATCATTCTCATTCCTTAAAATGAGTTAAACTAGTATGTTTTCAGTTCTCGGCTTAAGTGCTGAAGGGTCACCTGAACTGCACATAAGAGGTGGTAGCTCAGTAGATTAGGCAGATAAGAGGGAGGTTATCCCTGCGCCTATCCAATTCTTACTCTTAATTTCTCAAACTCCATGACAGACTTAATAAGTTGCTGCCACATTTACCCTCGATAAGCATGAAGTCTTATCCTTCGGGACCTATACTTCTCTGACTGTACAGGAAACTTTTGAGGAAATCACCAGAGGGACAACATGAATGGCATTTATACAGGTGTGCTCAGCAAGAAGCAACTACTTTGAGTGTATTTAAAACTATTGTTTATATGATTCTGCCTAAGCAAATAGCTTCCAGAGGCCACTTGGGACTCGCATCACCTCTCGGACATTCTCTTGGCCCAAATGCCAGTCAAGCAGTTCTGAAGATACTTACTTATCTGGCTGGTAGATTTCAAAAGCAGAAGTTCAAAAAGGTCATCTTGACTTGAGACAGAGCGTCTTCCGAGCCTGGCTACAAGTTAGAATCATGTGAAAAACATTAAAACAAAGTGCACACATGCACTTGCGTGTGCGTGCGCGTGCACACACACACCCGCCCCCCAAATCAACACCTGGAGCTCAGGTTGCATGCGCCACATCGAATTCAACCATATTCCCACAGAGGAGAGCATTACTATCATTTATAAAATCTTGCCATAGCCACAGGACTCTCTTATGATGCCTGGGTCAACAGTCAATCATGTACACACAAATTCTTCTGTATAGCCAGAATTAACTATTCCCATGGCTTTACGGTCACTGAAAGAAGCTTTCTGGTAGAAGAAGAGTTACCATGCCGCAGTAATATGAGAAGAGCCAAAACTCTGGAGTCCTGGGTTTAAATTCTCATTCAAATAATTACTGACCCCACATAGCTCCCAGCAGCAAAACAGACATAAATCAGGACTGTCTTGAAATGAAAGGCCTAGGCTCTGTCACTACCAGTGGGACGTCACACCTCTATCTCCTCATTGCAGAATGAGTATATTAATGTTGCAGACGCTTCCCTCTGTCAAGTTCTTGTCTTGTTACCATGAGGAATAAGGCACATGGACCACAAGGAGATTTTTTATTAAGAAAAACGATGAATGGGAGAGCTCCTAGCCAATGGGGGAGGGGCTGAAGGGGTTGCTAGCAGAGGGTCTTGTCTAGAGGTTATATGTGCTTTGGGATAGGGGAACAGGCCAGACTTTATACACTAATGAGGCTAAAATCTTGGAGGCCCTCCATAGAATTATGGAGTCTGGCCATAGTCCTGGTGGGCCATTTAGAAACCAAGGCCTGTAATTCCTATTTTACATAGGAATGGGGAAGTTCTGGGAAAGGACGTAGGTATGTATTCAAGCTAGTTCATTGGTGGTATTTCAGCTCGTGCCATCCTGCTAGATGACTGCTGGCTGCCACTCCCCTGTGGGACTCCTTTGTCCCTTTCTATCTGCCTATTGTAGGATCTGCCTGTCTCCTGTCTCATTAATGCCTCCTTTCCTGGAAGATGTGGTCTGAGATAATAAAGCCTATAATTAAACTATGCAGTACAGAGCGTACGTATCATAGCTAATATCATAGGGACTCGTGCATAGTCTCCCCACCACAGCCTAATATCAAGGGAACCAGTCTGTGAGGACCCAATGCCTGTGAGGCTGGGATCAGCCTCTGAGACAGAACTGAATACACCCAGGGAATTGCTGTGGACTTGTTTAATTTATACAAGTAAGAGACCCAGTCAGCTTTCTCTTTCATTGTTGATCACTGTGATGGATGTGTGAAGAACAGGTTTGGAGATCAATAAGAATGGACACAAGAGACTGTGTAAAACTATGCCGGCAGTGCTGGTAAAGACGACAGAGGTTTAGAATAGGCCTCTCAGGAGAGAGTCAACTCAGATTCTCTTACATACTCAACAACAGGATGCTTTGGGGCTTCTGCTTACCAGAAAACAAACACGCACTGCTACAGAGACCGTTCTCTTATTGAAGTCAATCCTGAGATTATCTTGCACATTTGATAGGTACAAGATAGGGATTTCCCACAATGCCCTTCTCAGGTTGGATGGATTTGTTAGACTCGCTTTCAGAATTCAGAGCATGATTTACCTATGTATTCTGGTTCATTATTAAAGCTATTCAGAAGGATACTGGCAAACAGCAGACAGAGTATAGTGAAAGAACTGCAGCGTACATGCCCTGTCTGGGTGAGGAGCCCTGCAGGGGTTCCTATGACTTTCCATTGATGGGCACCTAAACCTGCAGATCCTCTCCCGTCCCCTGCTGCAGGCCCTGGGTTGACATGCGAATAGCACTGTCTTTACAACACCACTTTTTTTTTTTTAATTTTTAATTTTTTGATACTTTATTTACATTTCAAATGTTTTCCCTTTTCCAGGTCTCCCCTTTGGAAAACCCCTATCCCAACCCCCTCCCCCCTGCCTCTATGAGGGTGCTCCCCCAACCACCCACCCAGTCCTGTCCTCCCTCCCTGGCATTCCCCTATACTGGGGCATCTAATACCCTCAGGCCCAAGGGCCTCTCCTCCCACTGATGGCCGACAAAACCCTCCTCTGCCACATATGTGGTCAGCACCATGGGCCCTGCCTTATGCATTCTTTGGTTGGTGGTCCAGTCTCTGGGAGCACCTGGGGGCCTGACCAATTGACACTGTTGCTCCCTCCCCATGGGGCTGCAAACTCCCTCAGCTCCTTCAGTTCCTTCTCCAACTCCTCCATCTGGGACCCCACGCTCAGTTCAACAGTTGCTGTGAATTGAACCTTGGGTATTCCGGACTTTTGGGCTAATGTCCGCTTATCAGTGAGTACATTCTGGGTTTGTTCTTTTCCCTCTTTAGAGCACCATCACTACACCATCGTGCAGCCCAAACTAATAAATGATTTATTCCTGTGATGAAAACGTCCCACCCTGTGGATGTATCAAAGTGAGTTAGGGCTGTAGAATCACACCGATGTAGTAAAAAATCATGCCATTAAAATTAGGGTCAAGAACATATTAGACACAACAGGCCAAGGCAAATGTGCAAAGCCCTCACCTAGATAGCATAAAAAGGAGCCCCCTAGCACCATGAAGACTATGGTCCCGCTGGGCTGTCATCCAATCAGCTGGTGTATACATCGAAGGGCCAACCGACAAAGAACTCTCAATTCTTCTAGGGGCTTCAGCTCAGCTAGGTCTCCGCTGTTGATACAAAATGCTCAAATTGCCATCTGCCTGTCCATCTGTTCACTTCTTGAACCTTCTGTCCATCTATTTGCCCATTTGTCTGTCTGGACCTGGTCTTGCTCTTTGACCTCTGCAGCTGGAGTCAACTCTGCCCAAACATGGAGCTGTTAACAGACTTCCTGGATCTTTATCTCATCCCCACAGACTCTTACCAGTTTTCCAGCTTTGACCTGGAAAAAAACCATACATCTTAGAAATTCTTTGAACCTCTGTCTTTTTTTAGCCATTTGCAGCCATTCTATAAGATAAATACAAAGACATACAGAGATGTATTTACTATGGGATGTGTAATGTGTAAAATGAGAGTTAATGTTAGTAATTAAAATTAGGATAGAAGAATCCATGTTCCCTTGTCCAGGATGATCGAAGAAGGAGAACTATCAGGCAAATTGCTGGCAATGTAACTGCTGCGCCTCGTGAATTTATTGTTAGTAAATTCTGACATTGTGGAAAGACACAAACATGTTCATCTACACGTACTCATGATATGATAATTAATGTGCCAAGAAATGGAAGGGGTGAGCCAAAGACTATTAAATATGTATTTCACAATCACAAAGAGGGCTGAAGAGATGGCTCAGCGTGCTTTTCCAGGGGTCCTGAGTTCAATTCCCAGCAACCACATGATGGCTCCCAACCATCTGTAATGGGATCCAATGCCCTCTTCTGGTGTGTCTGAGACAGCTACAGTGGACTCATATAGATGAAATACATAAACAATTCTTTAAAAATAATAGTCACCAAGAGTCACAATCTAATGTCACTACATGGTAACTTTTGAAGTCATCATGGGGAGAACATGTGTGTTCATGTGGAAGAATGAAAAGTTTTACCCACCCCCCAAGCTTATGATCTGGATTTCTAGGTAAATGGAATACAGGTCAGCTTACTAAGATTTAAGCTGATTTTGGAGAACAGTTGAGAGCTGAGCTTTGGCTATGTGAACTTGCAGATTTGTGGGGATCATTTATGTTCAGAAAACACACAGACAAGCGTATGGGTACGGTAGGTATTCCAGGGAGAAGAGTAGGCAGATAGCATGTGGTGGTGAATCAATCTCTACAGAAGTGGTGCGAATCCAGAAGGATGGCAAGGGTCACCAACATGAAACCATGAAGGAAAAATAGCAGAAAAGCAAAGGAACTCAGGACGTCTCCTTGCATGCCACGAGAGTACACCCACTCTATTTCCTATATCGTGTGACCTCCCCAAGGGCAGACACCATCTTATACTGCATGACACATGATAAGCATCTAGTAAGTATTGAATGCAAATGAACGAACCAATCTGTGCTAGCTAGGCTTATGTCAGCTCGACACAAGCTAGAGTCATTTGGGAAGACATTTGAAAGTCAACTGGGGAAAGACCCTCACCAGATTGGCCTGTGGGCAAGTCTGTGATGAATTTACCCAATTAGTGATTGGTGTGGGAGAGCACAGTCCATTGTGGGGCTGCCATCCCTGGGCAGATAGTCCTAGGATACATAAGAAAGAAGGCGGAGTAAGCCTTGGGAAATCAAGTCTGTAAGCAGCACTAGTTCATGGCCTCTGCTTCAGTTCCTGCCTTGAGTTCCTGCAATGACTTACTTCGGTGACACGTTGGTTATGGTGTTTTATCACAGCAATCAAAACCCTAACTAAGACACCATCAACATTATCAATGAAGTGGGTGAAATATGAAGATGTATTGCTGAGTTGTCCAGGGATATGTTTATTTTGATGGTGATGCAGAAGTCGAGTATTGAAGGGAAGACTGAGCCCATGAAGAAATCCAAGGATTCTCAATCCCCAGAGAATTATGACTAGGCCCATGGCTCACAGTGTCTTTTACCTGATGAAGTTTCATGATGTTCAGACCCCCACACAAACAGATATTTAAAGCATTAAGAAAAGCAAAAAAATGGATTAGCTTAATTACACACTTTCAGCCCATTGGTTTTATTTAATGAGGTTCATCTCCTGAGACACTTTAATCAAGACACAAAATTATGCTCTTTGAAAAATAGACTGATTTTTCCCCCTCAGAGACCAAGATGGAATCTGGCTCTTTTCTGATAGCTGTGATCTCTGATGTATCCCTGGTAACCTCTTCATGCCCCTGTGAACCATGGCCTCCAGCCTCTTTAAGAGTCAGTGAACTCTCTCATTACTTTTTATGTAGTCCTGGCTGCCGCAAGGGAAAAAAAATATTCCCTTCACAGGCTTCCTTTAAAATATTGACCAGCTACCTGGTTTTGATTTATTGATGAAAGTATGTAAGACTCAAGAGGGGGCTGTTGAGGCACTCTGCAAAAATAAATACATAATTAAAAAGTAGCATTTATGAGGAGGAGTGTTTCAGCTATGGGGAGGGAGGTGAGGAATGCTCTGGTGGGTCCGTTTTCTTTTTTTTCTCTGGATGGAAATGTTGAAGGAACACTAGAGTGGTTAAGCACCCTCTCTTCCAGGCCAGCCTAGGCTAGGTCTCCAACTCTCTCCTAAGTCTTAATCAAGGCTCCTTGAGCATATTGCATCATCACGTTATACCCATTTTACACCCCAGTTTCCACATCTATGGAATGAAAAAAAATACTGTGTACCATAGCTTCAGGCTCTATTTAGGAAGAAGGAAGCCAATACATATAATGTATTTAGCACAGTAACTGGCCTAAAATGAGCAGTATGGAAATAAATACTAACATACCTAAAGTATCTCAGGTGGCTTTCTTCTCCGAGTCAATAGTTATGAATGCAGTATAACCTTAACTTAGCATTCTGAGTTACTCTAAAATTGTCTACAAACATGATGAGTCAAACCTGGGGCTTTCTCAAGTAGTTATTATCATTCTTCTTCTCTCTAATTACTCTCTTATGCTTTTCAAAGTCCAAGTGACATTTGGCATCCATAAGCAACCAAGCATAGATTCAAATGTATGCATTCATCTTTCTTAGAACTTCCTTTAACTACAAGGAGATTAAGAAAGCATTCTCATAATTCAGAACGCAAGTCTTGTATCCAAGGTGTCTACATCCTATCCCTTGGGTGGAATATTTTTTTTTGGAGTGTCAACTAAATAGTTCATACATTAACACCTGGGTGCCTGAAACATCTTGAGGGAAAAGAAACAAGAGATACCATGATTTATGTCAATCATTAACACTGCACACAGGACTCTATCCAGGCACCATTTTGGAACAGTATAGGTAGATTTTTCTTTATCTTACTAAAGACCCTACTATGTTGCTCCTGGGAGAAGTATGCCAAGGGAGGTATGAACAACAGCAACAAAATGTTGAAGGAGTGAGAGGAGTTGAATTCGTGCTCTCAGTATGTGGCAGATTGCTTAGTAGGAAGACAGTTTTGTTGTTTAGGAAAACATTATGAGAAATAGATTTGGCACAGCAGACAGGACCCTAGGCACAGTGTCAAAGGAGAGAGGCTGTGGGAGCGATGGGCAGGGATGGGCATGCTGTAAGAAGAGGGGACAGCGGGCAGAATAAGAGAACGAGAGAGCATTCAGCACAGTGGCTCACATCGGTAATCCCAGCACCAGGAAGGTGGGGGGCGCTTGAGCTCATCTGGATTGTATATTACTGAGTTTCGGCCCAACCTGGATGAGAAAGCAAGATACCATCTCCAAAACTAGACAGGATAGGGGATTTAAAAAAACAAAACAAAACACAAAACTATGGTGCTAAATATTTTACTTTTAAACTGTCTATTTAGCAGTGGAAATGGACAGTGGCTGCCATGAGTCAGCTCTGCCACACACCCAAATGGTTTACATGCCCGGGATTCAAGGCACTGAGTCCCATGGTAAGACGGGCAGATGGAGAGCTGAGACGAGATCCCGAGTCAGGAAGCATGAGTAGGACCACTGCAAAATTAGTAACCCAAATCCAAAACTCACCTTAAAAGCAAATCCCTAGAAATTCACAGAAACCCAGGGTTGAGCTTTGAACTTTCCACAGGATGTGGGATCAGAGGTGCTAGCTGGTTTTATTTAAATCTCAAAAGGGCAGAGTGTCCTCAATTGACCCCTGGGTCACACAGGAATAAATGAGCATTGCCACGTACATATGGCCTGGAAAGGAAGGCACCAAGCCAGTGTAGAATCTGGAAGATTTGGGGGAAGATAACTAAATAAGAATAAGATGCTTAGCCCATGTGCCTCTTAGAGTACAGAATCATGGCTCATAGGAGAGTAATAGAGGTCATTAGAGATTATTAGGCAGTATTAGAGATCATTAGCAAGTACACTGATCATCTCAAGCTTAGGACTCCTGTGGAACAGTCCTCTGGGGTAAGGACTCTTCTCATTGGAAGAATCATTCGTGCTAGAGATAGTCATCAGCTTGGTGGATGCTCTAAGGGGGGTCAGGCTCATGTAGTAGAGTGTGTGCGTAGGGACCCTTCTCAGAGGCTTTCTGCCACAGTATTGATGCTCTACAGTACGTTCTTACTGTCAGGCTCTCTCTGAATGAGCTATGAGGGTATGGAGACCAGAATTTAGAAAACAGATTAGTTCTGGAAACTAAATTATAGTTTCAGGAGTTGCCACAGTTCAACCAATGGAGGCTTTTATAAATGGCATGACCCTAGCTCACAGGAAGGATTTCCCAAGATCAGGTTTCTTTAATAATAGGGCTGATTGCCTTATGAATGTGATGCATTTGTCTCCCTCCCACCTTGGAGTCTTCCTGAAAAAATATCATTTCACTAAATTAAGTTGGATCACAAGATTCTAAAGGCCTTGTTTACTGTGAAGATTCAGGTTATACATTTTGGTAAATACTTATAGAATGCCAATACTTCATCTGGGACTATGGAAGACACTAGATGCTACATCATGAAAATATTGCACCCAAGGAAAACACACTCTAGTATGGTCTATAATCTTTAATATGTCTGTGTCTATGTAGGCAACCAATAATATTGATTGCCTATGACAGGACTGGCATATTACATAATTAAGGTATCCAATTGTCTCAGTAAAACTAATTGCTATTTACCATATTACAAGTTGGAAATACAAAGTTACAAAGGTTAATAAGAGCTGACTAAATGTATGAATTTGGATGATTAACTTTCTTCATTGGTACAAAAATAACATAAAAAGTATTGATTCTTTCTTCTGTTGGCCATGGAATTAAAGCAGATAATGTGATTGGTAAGTCATTGGGTATAGCCATAATCTTATTACTCTCACTGTTGCATGGTGTTCAGTGTGGAATCTGCTGCATTAGTGTGGAATCAGAATGCATTAGGTTTGCACAGAATGAGCAGGTTATGCAGCGCTGTGAGCTTCATGTCCTTTCCTTCCTTTGAACAGGAATCTAGAGCCACCGAAGCCACAGGATCTGGGAGAGCGGGTATTTAAACCTCTAAGGTCATGTGATCTCATTCCAAGTGTCACCAGACTCAGCAGTCAGTCCTGCCAATAGGGATCTCTGTACAAAAGAACAGGGGCAGTATAAAGTGTCCAATAGCCTTGATGGCCTTTTGCTCTTTCCATATTTGGGAGAAGAGTCCGGATTCATTTTATTTCCTCTGTTGCAGGCCATGTAACTGGAAGAGTGTGAAGTAGATGGAAACCACAAAGAATAAAAATGTTTATCTTCCAGAAATATGGAGAAAATAAAAAAAAAAAACCACAAGCATTCTATTAAATCTAGTGAAAGAGAAGCAATAATTAAAACCAGCAATACTATTCCCATAGTTAATAGATGATTGGTAAATGCTTCTAAGAAGGATTCTCACCTTAATGTTTCTTCCCTCAGCCTTTTCTGATCATTTAAGTTACAGGTGTTTCCAAGCCTAACTGGGAAAATGTTTATTTTCATTTATATGCTTGCTAATTTTCAGTGCGGTGCTTGGTATATAGATGGTATATAGATATATTCAATCCTGCCATGGGAGTTAATAGCCATTACACAGTACAACACAAGATTAGCTGGACAGAAAGGCTCACACTTATAAACCCAACTCTTGGGAGGTTGCGGGAGGAGAACTGTTGTAAGTTGGAGGACCAAACTATAAAGTTCTTTTCAGCCTAGCCTGTGCTACAGTGTGAGACCTTGTCTTAAAAATCCAAACAAAAACAATAAAAACAAATTATAACAAGAAAAGAAACACAAAACCCCCACAAGATCAAAATTTATAGACCCCACTTTTACCAATGAAGAAAGTGGTAAGTGAATAATGGTACATTGGGTGGTTTTTTTCCCATTGGGGACATTTTCACAATTGTAAGAGGATTACACAACACATGATTGCAAGAAAGAATAACCAAGCAAGAATGGCGTTACTAGCAAATATCTAGAAAAAACAGATTCTAATAAAATAAGCCTTCTATGGTCTTCTTGCTACCCAGAGGGATTTAGCAGAGAAGCAGAAGTTGCCAAGACACTAAACAGTACATGTCATACCATTCTACAGGGTTAGGAAGGAAAAAAAAAAACTGTTTAGGGGTCTTGCCAAAGCTGAGGTCCTAATAAAACATGATATGCTAGCCTTAAGTACATGGCAGAAGGAGGTCCTGGTCCTTTGTATGCATTAATGAGACAAAAGGAACACGGTCTGGTTTGATCTCATTTCAGCAGCTTAGAAAATTGCAACCTCTAACATTAGATTCAGATGGTGCCACGGTCCTGGTACCCCAAGAACCCAGAAGGAGAAAAATGAGAATCCTTTAGGACAGATAGAGCAGCATGCTTGTCATCAAACTATTTCTTAGGATTAATTCCAACATACAATGCCCAACACACACAAGGATAAATTCGAAGAGAAGACAGAAGAGAATCTAAAAGAAAACTACCGGCAGCAAATGACAGGGATGGTAAGTACTCAGTGTAATCTTCAGGCATGGATTGGAAAAACCACCAGCCTTCCATCTTCATAAGTACAAAAGCTGGACTTAATGTTCTTAGCAAAGAATTAAGAGTTACAAATGAATTTTCGGGTTGGGAAAATAATTAGAAAGTATGGTATTTTCAAAAAGGATCCAGTAGTTGGTTTCAATGATGTGTTAAATGTAGCTGAAGATAGAATAAGAAAACTGGAAGGGAGTTCAGGAGAAACTGCTCAGAAACTAGCATGGAAAGAAAAACACCCACAAATCACTGATACTTAGGATTCCAGGGAATATCGTAACATACTTGTAAATAAAGTAAAGTGCATATGCTAAAAAGAACCCCAAAAATATTTCAAATTAGAAAAGCAAGAATATTAGAAGGAGGCTTTGTGGTTAAGTATTGTCTAAAACTGATGAAAAATATTGATTCACAAACTTGATGCATCCTAACAAATTCCAAGGATATAAGGCTACAACAAACCACATCTTATTGAATGATATAAAAAAACTAAGTAGCCCAATGAAAAGACAGTTATAACCTTCAGAAGAGGACCAGTGAGAGCTGGGGAGAGGCTCAGAGTGTAAGGTGCTTGCTGCATAAGCATGGGGACCTGAGTGTAGATCCACACATGAAATCTAGACATGGTGGCATGTCTGTAAGGAGCCAGACTGGTAAGCTCTGCATTCAATGAGAGACTCTGTTTCAAAAAAATAACACAGAGAGCAATGGAGCAAGACACCTGATGTGTGCCTCTGACCTCCCTACATGGATGCACAGGCATATACAGACACACACACACACACACACACACACACACACACACACACACATTCACAAATACACTCATACACATGTACACACACACTCACACATTCACACGCACTCACACACATTCACACATACACATACTCACAAACACACACTCATATACACACTCACACACATTCACACATACACATACTCACAAACACACACTCACACACACATTCACACACACATACACACTCATACATATTCACACACACTTACACACAAACACACACACATACACACACTCACACACATTCACACACACTCACACACACACACATTCACACATACACATACTCACAAACACACACATACTCACACACACAGTCACACACATATACACACTCACACACATTCACACACATACTAACAAACACACACTCACACACATTCACACACTCACATTCACACACATTGACACACACTTATATACATACAAACACACTCACACAAGGGTGATAGATCAACAACAGTGGAAGAATGACAGCTTTTTATTTGCTTTAAGAAAAATACTGTCAATGAAACTTATAAGCAACACAGCTATTCTTCAAGAATACGGGTGAGAGAGAATGTGGGAAGGGAAGAAAGCAACAATGGCCTCTTTTAGTCTCTCGAAATCACTGCATGAAAACCATACAGACCAGGACTGGCAGTTAAGAAACCAGGAACACTGTCTAACAGGAGAATGGAAGAAGTATCTTCTTTACTCAAACCATGTGTGTTTTGGATGAATAGCTACAAGGCATAGACAATGCTCCAGTGGGGTTGGAAAAAGTGGAGGGAAGTGTATGCTGTTGCCCTGAAAAGGAAAAAAAATCCCTAATAGCTGTTCTCTGGAAAGCGTAGGGTTTGTGAGCTTCAGCGGACAGAGATTTCTTATGGTTTGATTAAATTTAGGGCAATGCATCTGGGATAAGGTGTGCCTGGCCAAATAAGCTTGGACCCTAGAAATTCTCAAAATTAATCAGCTCATTTCTGCCAGGGGGTAAAATCTACACTGGGCAGAAACTGCTAGGAAATGTATTCAAATTGAGTAGGGCAGAGCCCGGGGAAGTAAAGAGAAAAGCCTGATAAAAAAGAAGAGGAAGAGCCGAGAGGTCTTTGAAAACACAAGGCCATTATTATTTTAAACTTTACAAAACAACAAAAGGAGCTCTTGAAAGATAAAGGTAGGAGACCATCCCGACTCACTCTGTCTGCACGTTCAACCAAGTTCAATCGCAGCACAAGAAGAAAACAGACAAAAGAGATCCTTATCCATATTCAGCAGCGATTTTTTTTAAAAGAGGCAAAAGAAAAGTAAAGAAAATATCCCTCTAGTTACTAAAGCTGCACCAGAAAAACACATAAGCTGATACCGGTTTTGTCTTAATATAGAAAAACAAACTAAAAGAGATTTGTGTAGGAATGGCACATATCAGAAATTGATAAATTCAGAAATGAAGTGATAAAATTCAAGACTGAAAAAGAAAAGGAAAGCAAATCTATTTCAGAACAGAAGATCTAAAGAAACATAAAAGCACCCCAAGTAGATGATTGCCTAAGAGAAGTGGGTGGTGAGAGGAGAATTATCAAACCTGTATTTTCAAATGATGTCAAATAGAAACATTTTGAGGGAAAATGAAAAGGTAGAGGAGACAGGGGAACAACTGAGGGTGTATAGCAAGATTCCATGCCCAAAGGGAATTAAATGAAAAATATAACATGGTGGCAGTTTGAATACACTTGGCCCAGGGAATGGCACTATTGGGAGGTGTGGCCTTGTTGAAGGAAGTGTGTCACTGTGGGTGTGGGCTTTAAGACTGTTGTCCTAGCTGCCTGGAAGCCAGTATTCTGCTAGTAGTCTTCAGATGAAGACACAGAACTCTCAGCTCCTCCAGCACATGCCTGTCCGGACACTGCCATGTTCCTGCCTTGATGATAATGGACTGAACCGTTAAACCTGCAAGGCAGACCCGATTAAATGTTGTCCTTATAAGAGTTGCCTTGGTCATGGTGTCTCTTTACAGCAATGGAAATCCAAAGTGAGACAAACATAAAGGAGTAAATATTCACAAATATGAAGACACAATGCTAAGACTTTCCTGGGAAGACAGGACACGCACACACAAGCACACATGCACACAAGCACACATGCACACATGCACAGCTGTATGGAAACTGAAAAACCCAAGACATGGAAACATATTTTGAGACAGGGAAGTACTCGGGAAAAATCAAACTGGGTCAGCTAATATCCAATATATTTCAGAGAAACAATACAAGTCTCTAGAAATAGAAAATCTTCTTCATAGAAGCAGGGGGAGGCAGAGGGAATGGGGAGTTTCTGGGAGGGGGGAACCAAAAAAGGGGATAACATTTGAAATGTAAATAAAGAAAATATCCAATAAAAAAATGAAGAAAAAAAAAAGAAATGCAAAAAAATAGAAAATCTTCTTTGGGCATCCAGACAAAATTACCAAGTCACTTATAATAAAATTACCATATTATTATATAGGTTTTAATGGCTATGCTTTATGCCAAAAGACTAGGATGCAACAAAAATTTCCCAGGGAGTATGAGCTGTTTATATTGACAAACTGCCTTTCAAGGACAAGGACGTCAAACCACAACGTGCTAGATGAAAGGCTTCAGACAAGTAATTATGAGTCAAGAGTAATTGATAGCAAGAGGAGAGTCAGTCATAGCTGCTGTCAGAGGGAAGAACAGATACAGCCAGGTCATAAGTGTCTTCTGATGCAAGAACTTACTACCATATACCAAGTCTGAATTGTCTACCAATAATTAAATCTGCATCCAATGAATCCATTACCAATTTGTGGAATAGGGAACAGAGTATGCTGACTGTCTAGAAATGGTACCAAAAAAACCTGAGTTTATGAGGCCCTTCAGGGGATAAATGATGGTACATCGAAAAATAATTCTAATAATCAAAGAAGATGCAAGCTATGGGTTAGGAGAATCAAAGACGTTACTAACAATTTATCATTAACACGTATAGATTTTAGCAGAACTCTAATTCAAATAGACAAACTGGGGGAAGTGAGGCTGAAATACAGGTGTTTTCAGACCAATAAAAAATGCAGACCTTGCTGCACATGGACCTATGTGGAAGACACTGTGAAAGGCTGCTCTTCCAAGAGGAGGGAAATGGGAGGGGCAGGAAGAAACAAAGAGGAATAACGGTAAGTACGTAAGCATACTTAGAGCAATGCAAACAAAAGAAAACTAGTAAGGTCAACGTGTAGGCATCAGGTGCGTTTCCAGATTAAAGTGGCAGTTTGAAAACGACATTTAGAAAAAACTATCACTCACGATAGATCTTAAATATCAAGTTGCTATTACTGACTCTAACAAAATGTGTGTGCCCCGCCACCACACCACACCGAAAGTTGTAAAAGTCTATTCAGAGACTGTTTTAGTCTCTAAGGACATGGGTATGCCTTGCTGATAAATTAGGGGTTTCATTATAACAGTGTGTTGTTGTACGAGGAGACTTTTCCTGGGGAAATATCACACACAGACACACACACAGACACACACACAGACACACACACACACAGACACACACACACACAGACACACACAGACACACACAGACACACACAGACACACACACACACACACACACACACACACACACACACACACACACGACAGATCAAAGTAGTGGTTCTGACAAGGTCCAGCTCATTTACCACTGGGTTTTCCTTGAGTTGGTTACAGGAGTGTGGGTAAGGAGTAACCCTTGGGACTGAGATGACTAGATGCAGCTATATCTCCAAAATGCCCTTCACAACACAGGTGGTGACCCACAAGGCTGCAACTCGGGAGCTCTCTGTGTGCCTCACAGCCATCGCTACAGACTCAAGAATCTCCCCTCAGTAGCTCAGCTGGTCTGAGCCTCCTCCCCGACAGTTGTTTGCTGCTTCTACAGCCTGTGATTCTGTTGACTCAGAGTCTCATGAGCCTTCCTCCACCGCCTTCTTGAGGGAATAGTTCACCTAGGAGGAAATGACCATGCAGTGCAAAGGCAGATCAATTTTATCTTAAAAACAAAAATCCCCAAATGCCTTCTGTGGAAATTCTGGATTAATCAAAAGACATAAATTCAAAGAGACAGCATAAAGAAAGAAAACGAGGTGGGCAGACTTGCTCAACTGGGCACCAAGATTTATGGAAAAGTTACAGCAGACCAAGGACATTTACGCAATGTAAGGACACTCGTATACACGGAGAGTGTTGGTAAAGAACATCACAGCGAGGATCAGACATATGCATCAGGAAACTGTTTGCTTTCTCTTTTAACACCATAAACAGTAACAACAACAAATTCATTTCAGGCAGATGATGTACCTACATAGTAAAAGCAAGCGATATCATTTTCAGATATTTTATAGGAGATTATGACTTTGGTTCAAGACAAAAGTTTGTAAAGATTGCATAAAAGACACTTGCTTGGTGAACTTGACTACAGTGAAAGGAACAACCTTACCGGGGATGGGGGAGGCTCCCAGGAGTCTATGGGGGTGACCTTAGCTGAGACTCCCCACTCCTTAGCAGTGGGGATATGGAACCTGAAGTGGCCACCTCCTGTAGCCTGGAGTACCCCCAGTGGAGGGACAAAGACAGCAAGCAACCCACCCACAAAACTTTTGACCCAAAGTTTGTCCTGTCTACACAAAATGCAGGGACAAAGATGGAGCAGGGACTGAGGGAATGGTCAACCAATAATTGGCCCAACTTGAGACCCTATCCCATGGGCAAGCACCAATCCCTGACACTATTAATGATACTCTGTTATGCTTGCAGACAGGAGCCTAGCATGGCTGTCCTCTGAGAGGCTCCACCCAGCAACTGACTGAAACAGATGCAAAGACCTCCAGCCAAACATTGGATGAGCTTGGGGAGACTTAGGCAAGAGTTAGGGGGAAGGATTGAGGGTCCCTGAGGGGATAGGGACTCCAGAGGAAGACCAATAGGTTCAACAAACCTGTACCCCTGGAGGTTCTCAGAGACTAAATCACCATTCAAAGAGTGTACACGGGCTGAAGCTAGTCCCACGCACATATGTAGCAGATGTGCAGCTCGGTCTTCACGTGTATCCCCCAACAATTGGAGCAGGACTGTCTCTAAAGCTACTGCCTGCCTATGGATCCTGTTCCCTTAACTGGGCTGCCTTGTGTGGCCTCAGTGGGAGAGGATGCACCTAGCCTTGCAGAGACTTGATGTGCTAGGGGAATATGGGGTGGCCGGCTCCACCCTTTCAGAGAAGGGGAGGGGGAGAGGGAGAGACTGGGAGGGGTGGGAGGAGGGAGGCAGTGATCGGGATGTAAAGTGAATGAATGAATAAATAAATAAATGGGGGGGGGACAGCTTCATTTCCTTAAAATGTCCCATAAAGCAAAATGAGAAGGCATGCCACAAATCAGCCCAAACAAGACGTGCGTTCCAGCTGAGCAAGGTAGGGAACACTCATGAAATAGAGAAACAAAGTGGGGAAGTGACTCTAACAGGTTCTCTGCAAAAAGGAAACTCGATAAACACTGCAGGCACTCAGAAAACTCACCTACCAGTGGAGGAGAAAAGGCAAAGTACAATCAAAATGAAATTACTATCACCCACTGGCTTAGCTAAGAGTCAAAGACGGATATCATTAAAGCAGACTAGAAAGAGAGAAAGTTATGGGAATTCGGGGAAGGAAAAGAGTTCCTCCCTCCTGGGTCTGGATAATGGCGCTGGCCAGCTGAGAGGCAGTGCAGTTAACTGTTGCTCTGAAGGCTGCTAACAGACAGACTGCATTCCTTTAGTATCTAGATACTTTATGATAACGCAGTGAAGAACCAGCTTCCAGCCTGGCGGTGACTGTAAGTAAGGTCTCCTTCCTGTTTCCAGACCTTTCCTGGGACCCTCCTGCAGATGCGTTAACTTTGTTTACTTAACGATTCTCAACTTCTTTGCACCCCTGTAGCCTCAGCTTTATCTTATCAGTTGGAATCCCGTAGAGGCCGCTCAGGAGCCATTCTGTGACCTCATTTAGGTTTCAATGCTTTGAAGATGATAGCCTCAAAACCCATCCAAATACTAATGTGAGGACTGTAGATGCACTGAACAAGGCGCTAAGTTTTGTTGGCATTTCGTCTAAGCTCCGCCCCACAATTACCTGGCAACAGCCAGGTGTGCCTGACTCACTATGAAAGGGGCTACTTGCCCCCTCCTCTCTCTATTACCCTCTTGCTCTTGCTCTCTCCTCTTGCACCTGCTCCTTACCCTTTCTCTCCCCTCCCCTCCCCCTTCTGTTTCCGTGCTCATGTCTGGCCTCTACCTCCCCTCCCCTCCTCCTTCCCCCCTCTGTCTCTCTTTCTCTCTCTGCCTTTCTCTTAACTCCCGTCCCCATGCCCGGAATAAACTCTATTCTATACCATACCGTGGTGTGGCTGATCCCTGGAGGGGGGCGGGGAGGGATGCCTGGGCATGGGCTCACAGAGGCACCCCCTTCCCCCACACCACACCATACTTCCACCAAACATATTGCTTC
The DNA here is from genome assembly GCA_028551405.1 of Uromys caudimaculatus. Taxonomy (NCBI): domain Eukaryota; kingdom Metazoa; phylum Chordata; class Mammalia; order Rodentia; family Muridae; genus Uromys; species Uromys caudimaculatus. The sequence continues at coordinate 79,759,217 of CM052710.1, forward strand.
CCTCCTATCTTTTTATAAACCACAAGTATGAGTGTCTTAGAGAAGCCCATACCCACACTCTTGCACAGAGCTTTTTGTCTTTCTGAGCACCCCCACTTCTCTTAACCCTTATGCTTGATGTCTATGTTAAAATAACTAGGAGGCTGGAACATGGTACAGCTATTCAGCACATGCGCTGATCTTACAGAGGGCTGGAGTACCGTTCCTAGCATCCGTGTTGCCTTGGGCATCTCACAACAACCTGTAAGTCCAGCTTCAGGGGTTCTGATGCTGTGCCCTCTGCAGGCTCCTGCACTCGAAGGCAGATGCTCCCCTGCCCCAGACAAATATAAAATTTTAAAATATTAAAAATTAAAAAAACTGAGAACATTAATATAAAGATGGTTAAGCCTTCTTTGACAAGCGCATACTCACATGCTGGAAGTAGATCTTTTCTGAGTCACTCTGATTTTCTTAACCCTTATGCTTAAAATCTTTATCAAAATAACTTTAATCGCCCCAACTCGGCCTCACACTGGCTAGTCTTCAAATTCTTAGCTGCGCTGAAGCCAATGATCTGGTTTTACCAGAGTCAAGTACCCTCAGTGGTTAAGGGGAGTCCTCAAGCTGTAGGCCAGCAGCATGCCTGACACCACTAGCAAGTTGGAAGCATGGTGAGGTTAGACATGGATAGTGATTTGGGGGGCACTGCTGTGGAATCAGAAACCAGCATACATGTTTGCATCTGTTACTCAATGTAGAGATAACGTTTACCTGTGGCCCAACAAGCTCTTACACAGAATCAAAGCTGTCCACGGGAGACATTCATATCACTTACTAAGCAGTATTACTTCTAATGGCCTCAGGCTGGGAATAGCCCAAACGTGGATCTTGTGTGAAATAGCCACAGAAGGTGTGGAATACATGATGAAGTGATGAAGTAGCAGACTGCACTGACATGAAATGAATTACAGCTGCTCACAGCAAAGTACCTGGATCACATAAACAAACGGATGAAATGAAGCCACAGACAGCAGAGCACATGGCTCAGGACGGTGCTAAAAGGGCAACTGAGGCACATCCTTCAGAAACATTGCCTGCATTTGTTAAGAGAGGTGGAGAATCATGGGAAAGGGGCTATGGGGGCCAACCTAGTGTATCCAACCTATCTGTTTATGCATTGCACATTTTCTCTATGTCCCTATTTCATGTTATACAGCCTTAAAAGTAGTTTCCGGGCTGAGAAGATGGCTCAGTTACTAAAGTGCTTGCTGTGTAAACGTGTGGTCCCAAGTGTGATGCCTAGAACCCTTGTAAGGTAGCTGGGTGTGGTGGTGTACCGATAATCCCAGCACTGAGATGCAGAGGTGGGAGGGAGGATCCTTGGGCTTGCTGGCCAGCCAGTTGTGTGTAATCAGAGAATTCCAGGCCAGTGGGGTCCCTGTCTCAAAACAACAAACATCAAAGTGAATAGCTCCCAAAGAATGATCACCCCAAGTCTGACCTCTGGCCATCACAATACGTATATGTCTATACACCCACACACCTGTTGTCTTAGGGTTTCTATTACTGTGATAAAATACCATGACCAAAAGCAATCTGGGGAGGAAAGAACAAGTTTTATTTGGTATTATAGTTGTATCTCATCATGAAGGGAAGTCAGGGAAGGGAGGCAGGGCAGGACCATGGAGGTAGGAACTGACTCAGAGGCAACAGAGGAATGCTGTTTACTGGCTTGTTCCTCACAGCTTGCTCAATCTGCAATCTTATGGCACCCAGGGCCACCAGTCCTGAAGTGGCACCACTCACGCTGAGCTGGGCACTCTCCCATCAATCATCGATTAAGGAACCGCCCCCACAGACTCACTCACAACCAATCAGGTGACGGCATTTTCTCAGGTGAGTAATAAGAAATGAGAGATGAGCTGCCCTCGTCCCAAGTGGCTCTTAGCTTATTTCAAGTTGACATGAAACTGGCCAGCACAAGCATGCATCCCTAGGAACATGCCTTCACATGCACGTGTACACACACACACACGCACACACACACACACACACACACACAGATACACACACATACACACAGAGTTCTATCAGAATAGGAAAACAAAGTTCAGAGAGTTTGTGTTTTTCTGTGTGGCATGCTTATTGTTAACCTAAAGCAGCCTTGGTTTCCCTGGCCCCAGAGCTTCTGGCTTTAAGTCCTATCTACAGCTCAGCCCATATCTCGGATTACAGCATTTCTCAGCTGTAGACTGTTCGACACCTATCAGAAAACACAGATCTTTACATTACGAATCATAATAGTAGAAAATTATAGTTATGAAGTATCATCAAAAATAATTTTATGGTTTGGGTCACCACAACGTGAGGATCAGTTCCCTGGGAAAGTGATTATTAAAGAGTTATTAAAGAGCATTAGGGAGGTTGAGGACTCCTATCATAGAAGGTGGTTAATTTTACCTACAACACAAGAAAGGAATTCAACAGTGGCATAAAAATATAGAAAGAAAAGTCAAACCAAAGAGATCATGTCCATTCTGATAACTGGAACATGCTTTAAAGAAGCAATGGCCTCTGTTGAGTCCAAAAGACCATGTCTTAGGATTCTCAAATCTTCCAGATCAATATCATCCTGACCATGTGACCACACCATATAAACTTGGTATGGATGTTGCATCTGGTAACCTAGATACATAGTCCCCGGCATCCTCTCTGAAACGGAGAAAAAAAATTCAGTTTTGGAACAAGATGCCCCAAAAACAACCATCTCAGGCCTGATGCCCAACTCATTCTTCACAAACAGGAAATTGTGGCTGCCAGGAGTAAACTTTGAAGGGTTTGCAGCCACGAAATTGTTCTCATTATAAAACAGCTTAATGAGTTTAATGAATGAGACCATACGGATTAAATTTCTCCTACAAATTTACAGATGGGCTCAAAGAACAAGAGGGGAAAACATATGAGAAAAGCATCCCCAGGGAACTGATCAAACCTCCTGGGAAGAGAGAGACTCAAGATTGGGAGTTTAATCCTATCTAAAAATGAGTCCCCGGCCCAGCTTCCTTGCCCCTCCCCCACTCTCAGCTGGTCCCCAACCCAACTTCACGTTTCTTCATAGGCAGCCAGGAGCTTCTGCATCTTCCATCTGGCACCCAGAGAAATGACTCAGAGCAATAAATACCAAGAAAGAAGCCCTTCAAAAATAAAAGGGAGGGGGCCAGACTGGTGCTAAGCACTCTCCTGGTTTTGTGTGTCCTTCCATACTTCTCATTGCCCTAGTGTCTTCACCACATCTGATATTACAAGGAAAAGCAACTAATTAGTTCCTGACACTCTGGTCATTTACACAAATGTCCTCAAGTTCCTTAAGCTCAACCCAACTGGCCCAGGTATGCCTGGAATGAACAGGTCTGTCTTGATAATCCCCTGGTAAGCAGGTCTCTAAGATCTGCTAGTTTTACTGGCGACCTTCTGCAGTTCTTTTCAAGTAGTAGAGTACTTAAGAAGGTTTTCTGATAGATTATGTAGACCTGAGGTAGTCCCAAGACCACTCTCAATAAGCCTAGTCTCTAGAATAGTCACAGTAGCATAGGGACCCTGTTTTAGAGAGATCAACACCACAACAGAGGTCCTAGGAGTTGGCACATTCTACCTGAGTGGGCAGGAATGGTGCTCTGTAGCAGACAGAATTCAAACAGTGCTAAAGATGATTTAGTGTCTACTAAATACACGAGGGAAGTAATGATACAGATAGGCACAGAATGTCAAAGGAGGGGCCAGCCAGATAGCTAAATGGGTAAGGTTGCTTGCAGCCAAACCTGAGGACCCATATGAGGGAAGAAGAGAGTTGTTCTCTGCATGTGCATGCATGTATGTGCTTGCGCGCGTGCGCGTCTTTTGCCACCACACTTTTCCAGTGACAGGAATAGGTTACATCTTATTGAGTCATTGCCCAAACAGGTCCTATGGACTCCCCCAAACCCCACTTCACAGGCTATTGCTAGGGCTATTACTTGCTTTCAACAACCTGACGCTAAAGCCCTATTTCTGAGGACAATATGTACTAATGCCATAGAACATGAAGGAACCAAACTGCTGCCCAACTAGCAGCTTCATCCCTACTGGCTGGCATTCATGGTGCTTGAAGGTACTCTGAACATGACTGGAAGAGAAAGGTCATCACCAATCCACCTAGCTACAAGCCTTTCAACCTACAACAGTGACTTGCTTACAAGACACACCGGTGTAATAGCGGCACAAATGTTATGCAAGTAACCAATCACTTTTTGATTGGATTTAAGGCCCACTCCATGAGATGGCACCCATTCCTGACATTGCTAAAGTAGCCAAGAATCTGAGACTAGATAGGTCATGGGCCAAGGAAAAAAATCTAATTCTGCTAAAGGAACACGGAAATAAGATGATGATTCCTAATGATATATTGCTATAGGCATAAATCAGTGAGTCACTCACCCTCATCAGAGAAGCTTCTTGCAGTGGGTAGGAACTAACACAGAGACACACATAGGACAATGTGCAGAGAGTGAGAGTCTCAGAGTACATCAACCACCTCCCCTTAGGGTATCCAGGCTGAAGAGGAGGCAGAAAGATTGTAAGAGCCAGAGGTGGCGAACGCGTCCAAGGAAACAGTGTCTTCCAGATACAACAAGACTGATGCACCTATGGATTCACAGAGACTGTGGCAGCCTACAAAGGGCCTGCAGAGATTCGAGCTAGATGAGATTCCAGCACTGTGAGTGGGAAGTGGACACAACATCCCAGCCCTAGCCGAGAAACCATCTACAACTGGTCCCCTCTGACAAGGGGAAAACTCAGTTTTCTCCAATGGTGTCTGACTGGGTAAATCAAGCATGCTTCAGGGCAGACCTAGACCCAGGAGTAGTAAGTTGGTCAACACGAAATGACCTCTCTGGTTTTGTGATTGTCGTTTTTGTTTGTTTGGTGGGCTTTTTGTTCAGTTTTGTTCTCTTTGGGCTTTTTTTTTTTTACCTTATGAGGTTTGTTTGTTTTGATTTTCATTTTGTGGCATTGTTTTTTTTTCTTTTGAAAGAGAGAGGGAGAGAGAGAGAACATTGAGTAGATAGGGCAGTGAGTAGTATCTGGGAGGAGCTGAGGGCAGGGCAACATTATTAAAATATACTCTGTGAAAAAGTGAAATAAAAAGCATAAAGAGACATATTTTTTTTAAAGAATGTGCAAAGTCCTGAATACTAATATTGATGTTAACTCTTATTTGAACCCCAACTTCAGTGGACAATGCTCATGCTAAGATAGCACCTCCTTTTTGAGAAATTTTGTGAGTTAGATACTGTGCCAAGCTCTTCTCATGAGTTGCCTCACTTAAATCCCAGAAAGGGTTTGCAGCAACAATTATTCTTATGTCACCTTCCCAAAAAAGTACAAGATTGGAGAAGCCATACTTCTGGACCTTGAAGGACCCTAGAGAGTGGGACATTAAAGTACATATTTGATCACTAGGCTACGCTATCCCTGTGGGTGTAACTGTTCGACTGAAAATGGAGCTAACGTTCACTAATAAAGACATTTACTATGTGGAGCTTTTCCACTTCTCAGAGGACACTGAAAGGATTAGAAGACAGAGGATGCGCAGATAGCTCTTTAAACACGCATTCGTTGTAGGGAAGAGATTCTTCCCTGCAGCAAAGAACCAAAGTTATGGGATCATGCTGCGCACGGAAAGATTGAACAGAGATGGGTTTGTACAATGCTAGAAAGGAGACATCAAGGGGTCAAAGCAGCCATGACTAAAATGCACTTTCCGATGCAGGCAGGAACCTTGGATTCATTAGCTGCTGGAAATAGAAATCACTCTAAACATGATTTAAGCAAACTCCTGGGGAGGATCAGTGTGTTTGGGTACAGAGTTGATGGCAAGAACATCCAATTCTATCTTGGCACCAGGGAGCCTCGCTCCTACCAGCCTGTCCTGCAGCCATGGTGAAATGAGAGACCGCAGGGAGGTGGCTTTAGAGAACTCCAAAGGCCAAAGCTGTGTCTTCAGTTTAGACTATTTATAAACAGTCACTTGTTAACACTTAGTAACCAGCACATCAGAAATAGCATGAACAAGTGCTTGCTGGTAGCCAACAGCATCCTGAGCCCCAGGCTCAGGCTCATTCACGCTTTCCACAATCCTATGTATGTCCAGCCACCCTGTCGATGGAAATGGAGGGATTTCAATCCCCTAAGTCCAAGCTCTGATCTCTTTACCTTGATTTGAAGCAAAAGTATGAAGACTAGAAAGTGGGTTCTAGAGATAATAGACTGATTTAGGCCATACAGATTCTACAGAACTGATCTGGGACCCAACAAAGCTCTCCCACAGATGCTCACCACATCTGTCACCTTCTGGGTATCAGAACAGAACTTTTTTTTTTTTTTTTTTTTTTTTTTTTAAGCTCAGAGTCCATAGAGGGATTTGAAATAAATTCCTCACAGACTTTCCAATCCATCTCCAAAGCATGCTGGGACGATGGGAGATGCTCCAGGATATGCTTCATGCTCATAATCTTATAAGAATATGAAACTGATTGAGCCATGTGAACCTACATTTGACTCTGATCTATGAGACGCTCACATGGTTGTCATTAGGCAGGAAGCAGCTGGAGCTGCCCGGGGCATTGTTATTTGTGAGTAAGGCTGACAAAAAAGAAAGTCTCTGGTTCCAGATAGCAATATCCCAGGAGTTCTTGAAGGAAGGAGAGCATAGCCTCTGGTTCAGCTAATGGGCCCATTTTTTGGAAGAGTAAGGACAAGACCAGATCTTCTCCAAGAACATTCAGACTCCTTAGACCTCTTAGCAGGATGAGCACAAGACTATTTATTCTCCATACTGATTGGTTCATAATGCCAGTAAGTAGTAGATATAAATTATGACCCAAGAGATCCTTTGAACACAACTCCCAAATGTCTGTGCCTAGATTGGAAATGGGTCCTCTGCATACCCAGAGAAGCCCATGTTCAGCTTTTTGTGTCCGTGTGGGTTAGTCACTTAGGGCATTAGTCAAACTCCCTGGATCCTCATCCAAACTCTTCTATTCGTTGACTGTGTTACCTTGGACAAGTTCTTTAGTTGCTTTGTACCTCATTATTTTCCACGTATAAAGGGGATGCTCAAAATATATTCCTTTGTCGGGGTTCTCAGGAGGATTAAATTGTAAAACACATGGAAAGTGTGTATGTCGGCATATGGCGTGTTTGACGTTCAATGAATAGGAGCTGTTGTTATTTTGTATCTATTACTGCTGATTTAAGTGTTTTCCATCTTAAGTCTGTGATAATCTTTGGCATAGACTCTCTGCATTCTGTTTCTTTATTACCACATACCCCAGCATTTAACATATGAGAGACCATCAGCCAAGTTTGTCGAAGTAAAGAAAACCTCACGTGTGTCCGTTCCTCCATGTCCAAGATGTATTCATTCTTTCGGAAAGATGATGATACTGAAGTTTTCCAGGAGATGACTGAAGCGTGGAATCTCAATTACATGACTCCAAAATAGAACCGTGGTTATGGCTCAGGGAAAAGCACATTTCTTTTCTCTCCTTTCATGTGGGGGACTTCCATAGGAAGGAAGATTTTCATTTTGAGACATCATATAAAGACATCATTGAAAATATTAATTTTCAACCATAGTCAGCCCAGGTAAACATTTGATTCTAGAAGATTGTTTCTACATAGAAGTAATCCTCTTTGCCTGTCTGTACATTCCTTGGTGCTACTACATTGCTCAAAACAATAGAAAAGATTTTTTTTCCCCCAAACTATTTGGATGGCAGCTCCCTGTGTTCTCTTATCTTCCCCCAGCACTTGCCAAGAATGAAGGATGTTGAGTCATGAGATGGGAAATCAGAGTATAACTTTCAGAGACTGGATGCTTTAGGATGACTGACTGGGACTTGCCCACAAAGCATGGGTTCTTGCCTCTGTTCACTTATAATGCTGTGGAAGGCGAGCTGGCCTGGGTGGGGCCTCTCCATATTGTAAGCTGGTGGACACGTTACTGTTTTGGTAGGCTAGGGGGAAACCAACTCTTAAACAATACAGTTGAAAGTTGGATATCATGGCCCTCTGTATCCACTTCCCATTTTTCCAAACACAGCAAGGGGAACACTTGAGACCAACTTTTCCAACACCAATATTCCTGATTAAGGAGGAGCGGTCCACCATTCTGTGATCTCAAAGTAATGCTGAGGGAATGACAAGCAACTCTGGAACTCCCTGATTTAAGAAAAACACACTTTCAAGATAATTCTTCTTTTAAACAAATTAGCAATATAATGCTCTCAGATCAGTCTTCTATCGTTGACTTTCCCCCAAAAGGTCCTGGGGTACACTTAAAGTGGTGTAATTCAAGGAGGGTTTATTTATAAAAGAAAAAGAAAACTACAGTCACATGCTACTTAATGGCCGGATATGTTCAGAGAACTACATTGTTAAGCAATTTCCTCCTTGGTTCAACATTGTGGAGTGCACTTATATAAACCTAGATAGTATAGATTGGCCCCTCAGTGTGACTTCTTGATACAAGCAAGAGACTCAGTAAACATAAGATTAAACAAAGCTGCTGCCAGTTAAAGTTACATACTGTTTTACTTTAGGTTTTGTTTTTTACACATAGAAGTACATGTTATGGGGGAAAACCCAGCAACCCATTACTTATATTATCAGGTACTGTGCAATCGACATGATTTTATGTGCCACAATTTCATACAACTGGCAGTGCTAGGTTTGTTTAGACCAGCTTGTCCACACATAAGTGAGAATGTCAGTCCTTAGCAGGCATTTCCCATGTCCATTGTAGTTTTATGGGACCACACTATACATTCAGTCCACTCTTGACCGAACTATTGTGTCTTATTTATAGGGCTTTTGATGAACTATAAGGACACATTTCTCTGTAACCACCTTTCCATCTACTATTCCTCTTTGCTTCCACAACTTAGACAAGTCTACTGATCTGTACTTGAATTGTTAGTTTGTAGCCTGGGTTCTTTGTTTCTTTAAAACCGAGAGCTCTAGATCTTCAAAGCAGATTCTGAGTTCATCAACTCAGAATTTGAGTAACTAAGAGTGTCTATCCTGCCTGAAAAAAATCTGACCCTCTCAAAGGAACACAAGTGAAAGATGGGTCATACGTGGGATCAGATCAGGTACCTGGCACAACCTCTGGGTGGCCCAGGAAAGACTTAGTTCCTTCAGGTAGCAACCAGTTCTTCTCTGGTACATAGTATACATGTGTGCATTGGGGTGGGATATAAAATAATTCTTTTCATGAACTAGGCTGAATTTGGAGGTGGAAAGACTATGATTTCCAGATCCAGATGGCCCAAACCTGTATATGCTATGACCTAACCTAAAATTATCCTTGGCCAAAAGGAAGAGTAGTCTTGTGTTCCACATAGGCAAGGATAGGTGTTCCTACATAATTGTACCTACCCTGTCACCGACAAGGCTGAGCAGAGAGTCTTGGCACAAAGAGTCATGACCTCATTCCTGTACTTACAAGAATCATACTGAGTTTGTGAAAGAAGAAAGAGAAACTATGGTCCCAGCCACCATTACGGCTCATAGCTCAAGAATTCTCTTCTATACAACAAAGAAAGGACTTGTCTATGCACTCCAGACATGTATTCCTTCATCTGAAGGTAAAAGTAGTTCAGGAAAACAATGTCAATGTCCCAAGAGGAAGTTCTTAGTTGTCTTCCTTCAAAATGGGAATCCATTATTTTTCCACAAGGTCTTGCTAGGAAACATGGTTGGAATTTATTAATCCACTCTGCACCCTGACTCATGTCTCTTTACTTACAGGCCAGCAAGCATTTCCTCACATCCTGTGTGTCAATAATCAATCTATCTTCCTTGAGAGCTGTAAAGCTCTTTGATAAGCTTAAGTGACTATATGCAGAATCAATCTTGTTGGACAGTCAGGTCTATCAACTGCTTAGCTTCCTTTCTAGTGTGAAAAACTGTTTCTTGCCCAAATGTGAAAATACGAACTAGATATATTTTTGCAGGAAACAAAACCAAACAAAACTAAGAGTCCATGGTTTTGACTAATCATTCACTTTGCTACCCTGTCTGTGACCTGCTGGCTTGCTCAACCGTTCATAGCTCCTGCCAATCAAGGCCTTTCAATCTCATGTCAGATATGGAAAATGTTCAGACAATTGAAATGAAGTCTGGTGACATTTTGGTTTCTGCAAAGAAAATATTGAGTCACTACTATGGGTTCAGCCACCAGTATCATAATTCGAAAATGACACACTGTATGTGATGTGGGAGGTGGGCTCCTGCAAAGCTGGAAATGCACAGAAATGTTAGAAACTAGAATTATTTTCCCAGATGGCTTGAAAAATCACATATTTTTTCATCTTACGAGATAAATTCTTGCTTTCCTGCTTAAGGTGGTCTTCAACCCATAGATTCAATTAATACTCTCATCTCGACCTTCTACATAGCTAGAACTATAGGCTTAGCCACTAAGTGAAGCCAGCAATCACATTTTAAAGGTCTTTCATTTTTGTGTCATGATGATCAGTCTCAGGCTGATTGCCAAATTCCCATTTCTGTTGGTTAGCTTTAATTGTCGACTCAAAACACCCAAGAAGAATCTGGGAAGAGAGTATAGCAATTATCCAGATCAGGTAGAGATTTATGTAAATTCGGTTAACTGACATGGAAAGACTCAGTCCACTGTAGGTAGCACCATTCCTTAGGCAGTGGGCCTTGAACTATATTAGAGAAAACAAGATGAGTACAGTGAGCCTGTGTACATTCATTTCTCTCTACTTTTGATTGTGGGTTTGATGTAACAAACCTGTTTCAAATTCCTGCTTTGACTTCCCCTTATTGATGGCCTGAAACCTGGAATTGTGAGTTCAAATAGATCTTTATTTCCCTAAGTTGTTTTTAGTCAGAATCTTGTATCATAGCAACAGAGCACTACCTCATTCTGTCCCTGGACAGACAGAGAATTACATAAAACAACGCAACAACTCTCAAACTTCAGGGAACCAAGTAGTGACTACTATTAGAGATCTAAATATACTCTTTACACAGGAATGCCTGGACAGATCAGCAAATGGATCTCTAGATTCTCATGATGAAAATGGGGTATACCCATTCCATAATTTCATCCCATTTCTAAAATGATCTTAAGGTAACCTCTTCAGAGGGAGTAATATTATAGTAAAGAATTGTTGTAACATTTCCTTTTCTTCTCTCTATCTCTTTTTTGACTGCTAGTAAGAACCTACGTATGCATACACTGGTATCTGGGGCTTCTCATGCTTTTCCTATTACTCTCTTCTCTTGCTATGTGACTGTCCATCTTGTGGCTGACCTCCACACCAATAGCATGCCTTTCTCTCTTCCTCTTCACTATCGCCCTCCTCTGGCCAGCTGCTGACACCTGTAGCTTGTCTGCTTTGCTGATGAATTTTCTATTTTAAGGTCTAATAAAACTGTCCTGCAACTTTAACAAGATAAAACAAAAACCTCTTTGGGCACAATGGATGAAAACCTGAGTTAGGTATAATGGTACATGACTGTAATCACAGCACTTGGGAAGCAGAGGCAGGAGGATCATCTTAAGCTCAAAGTCAGCCAGAGCTCGCAGTTAATTAGTCTGGGTTAAATAGTGAAACCTTGTCTGAAAAGAGAAAAAAAAGTATCTTATTATAGTGATTCCCTCATGTTCAGACTTTACTGAGGAATAAAAATGGCCAAAAATTAAAGAATGATAGAGGATTCACAATACTTTATGTTTACCAAAGTTAGACTATTATTATTAAAATGTAAAAATAAATGCATACTATTTGCAGTCACTGCTATTTTGCAATAGAATGAACATTTCAACATCAGTATGCAAGAAACTGCAATAGCACAACAGATTAAGAAACAACAATTGGTGTGAGCTCAGTGGCTTTTAAAAAGAAAGTCAAGGACCTTTTAAATGTTGAGAAACTCACAAGACCAATTTTTGGTCTTATTTTGCATGTAATTAATTTCATGTCCCTTTGTTGAAGCTAGGAAGATGTATTTATCAGAAGGACACAAGCAGGAGTCCAAACATTTAGTTTTCTGCTTATCTTTTGTGTCAGGGATCAAACCCAGGATTTTGCCAGGCAAGTAATGTACCACCAAGTTATACAGTCCAGGTCAGCATTTCATAGGTATATGAACCTAAATGGAAGCAATGTATCTTAACATTCTGATTTTTGCAATAAAGGCTGTTGGAGGCTGAATGATCTCCCCCAATGCAATACATTGAGGTTTTAACCCGCAGTACATGTGAATGCATGCTTCTGTCTGAGTATAGTTTTGCTGATACCAACAGATTGGGTTAGGGTTTATCCTAGCCAATTAACTGATGCCACTGTATGAGAAATGAAAGGGACACAGGCGGCCATCCAGAGAAGACCATCATGGAGAGGCAGAGGCAGAACTGGACTTAAACGTCAATGACACCCAAAATAAATCAAGGAATCTCAGGTCACACCGGAGCTGCAGAGAGGCAAAGAAACACTCTACACAGACTCTAGAGAATATGTGGCCCTGTTAGCTTTTGAGATTTTGCACATCCCCCACCCCCACCAGAACTGTGAGGCGAAGATTTTTTATATTGTTTTTTAAATGGCAGTCTGTAGAACAGGGCTCTCTATCCACAAGTGAACACTGTCTAAGATGTCTAAGACTCTCTTTGGATGCTTCAAACCATAGATAACATCAATCTCTGCACTCCACATATACTGGTTTATGTACCCAAAACATATAGACCTAGGGTGAGTTTAACATATAAATTAGGCATACTAAAATATTAGTAATAACTACAGCAGCATGGTTCAAAGGAAGTTATTCTCTCTCTCTCTCTCTCTCTCTCTCTCTCTCTCTCTCTCTCTCTCTCTCTCTCTCTCTCTCTCTCTCTCTCTCTCTCTCCATTCTTCTATTATCCACAAGTCCCTGGAGCCTCAGAACCTTGGAAAGTGAAGTCATTGATAAGGGAGGCCACTATTTTCTGTTACAGCAGCCCTGGAGAGCTAACACAGGGACAAATTTGGGCAGCTGGACACCCAGGGGTCACAGTGTGAGGTTGAGAAATGCCAGCACCATTAGACTCCTGTGAGCAGAGCTCTCAATGCCCTGGTTATTCCCAAGAAACGGAAGGGACTGACATACATTTTGTTCCAGATCACCATTTCGCGTGAGTTTTCCCAAGCGATAGGAAAACAAAAAGAAGCAGAAGATAAAACAGGGTAACGTGTTGCCCTTTGTCAGGCCTATGCTCACATGACAACTTCCCTGAGGCAAGTTTGCCCCGCCCCCAGCGGAAGCATCCCATTGATCAGAGAGGCTTCTCCAGACGCCTGTAAATGTCCAGGACCAGAAGGGAAGATTGCAGGGCCTTTGGCCTTCTGAGTGAAGATTTGTCTTCCGCTGCTGTACAGGGCTGAGTCCATTAACCCGGAATTCCCCACAAGGCCCAGCTGTCCCCGATGGTGATGGGGCGATGGTCTCTAGGGGAACGACTGTCTGGCCACTCAGCACACTTAAACAAACCTGTTAGAGCAGCCCCCTAACTAAACACAGCGCTGCCATCTGTGTTTGCCTTCCTACCCTCTTGTTGTCAAGCCCAGGGAAAGTGGTGTCTTTCCAAAGGCTCCTGGCCTATGGAATGTATTTAAACGCGGGGTTCAAAACCCTCATGCGCCCCTCTCAAATTTGACAATTGTTTAAGCGTTATTGCTTGAATGGATGCAGATGTTCCCTACCTCCCTTTCTGGGAGGAGTACTCAAGAAGAAGAAGGAAAACGGCTTTTTTTCTTTCCCCGCCCCCATCCCCTCCCTGTCTTTTTTAGACACATATTTTATCTTTATGTTTTCATGAAGAGCTGCCAAGAGATGCATCTGGTCCCCAAATCAAGAATCTCACACTCCTTCTCTCGACTCACAGCTTTCCAAGTGCCTCTCTTTGTGATCTCTGCCCAAACAAGCTGTCGGCAGAGCTCAGTGGACAGATGACCAGCATCTCACGGAAGGAACAGACCCATTTCCTCCTCAATGCCAGAAAGAATGGCACCCATGGCATTTTTAATGTCGAAATCCCTCGCCTTTTGATTTTTTTTTAACAGCTCATTTTCTGATTAATATTTCCAGCAGCTAGAGCAAATGCCAGTTTAATTAAATTTCCACACCATCCCCCTTTTATCCAATTAGTAGGTTCACTGGCTTCTCAACAACGTTCAGCGTCTGCGTTCTCAGTGAATGCTCAGTTGCTTCTGGCTTCACAAAAAAAAAAAAAAAAAAAAAAAATCTGTTACATATTAAGTTATAATAAGATATAAGCAATTATAGTAGCAGCAGGACAAATAGATTTGTATGGTTCATTACAAGGTATTTCTGGAACATACATAGTGTAAATAACTAGTTTCTGGAGCAGGGTATATTTTAAAGAGATCTTGTTTTAAAGAGGGGGATGGGAAGGGAACATTATCAGTTACCATATGCAAGCTGAATAGAGGAGAATCCAGCCATCTTGATAGCGATCTGTCATTGAGACACACAACCTTTCAGCATGTGGACCACAAATGGAGATGAAAGATGAAGCGAGTCTCCATGGGAAATGGGTGGTGGCCCGTTCTTTTTTTTTTTTTTTCGAGACAGGGTTTCTCTGTGTAGCCCTGGCTGTCCTGGAACTCACTCTGTAGACCAGGCTGGCCTCGAACTCAGAAATCCGCCTGCCTCTGCCTCCCGAGTGCTGGGATTAAAGGCATGCGCCACCACTGCCCGGCAAGGTGGCCCGTTCTTCATTGTCAGAGTAATACCAGTGTCACTATATTGGAAAGTACCGAACAAGTCAGCAGACCGAACTCACAATAGGAAGAATGTTGGAAAAGTGATGAACCACACGCACATTCATTGCTCTCTGTGCACGACTCTTTCTCATTTCCTCGTGCCCCTGGAACCTGATGGAATGACATACTCAGATGGCAGTGTCTCCAAACTCACCTTAGTAGCTAAATAGGGAGAAGAGAACAGAAGCTCAAGAAAGTGATAACTCCATCACTAGCCAATAAACAGTTGAGTCAGAAATGAGTGTGGGCCCTATTATTACTATCATCGTCATCGTCATCTATAACCCAGGCTGGCCTTGAGCTCACAGAGATCTGCCTGCCTCTGCCTCCCGAGTGCTGGGCTTAAAGGCATGTGCTGCCACCACTTGGCTACTGTGGGTCTTTGGGGATCTCAAGGCCCTGGTGTAATCTCTAAGACACTTTTCTGGGCAAAAGGCCAGGGTCCATGTAAAGAAAGTAGAAGAGGAGACTGAGGCTTGCGGTGGCTACAGGAGTGCAAGGAGAGGTCTTCTTTGAAGCTGACAGAGCGGCTAATGGAATCCACTCAACACGCCTTAGGTTATTTTGATGATCCGAGGTCTTGATTCTGGAATAATGAAAAGATGATGCAGATGAAGGAAGGAAAGGCTTCCAGGATGGGAATGAAAGATGCTGAAACAGAGTAAAGGAAACAGAAGTCGATGCTTAAGGTTTTTCTCCAAAGCAGATATTAAAGTCTGTCGATCTGGGCAACACAGTCTGCAGGACTAAAAAAATGGTGTCAGCTAAGAAAGGTGGTTTCCAGCCCTCTTTTACTCTCCAGATGGAGAATTGTTTCTCAACCAACATCAACCTGAAAAATCAATTTTACAACTTGTGGGATAAACGAACGCAAGGCATTTTGCCTAATTCTTCAGCTGAAATTGTAAATAGGATTGAAAATACCATATAAGTAAATACCCTACAAGTTTATACGGACCAAAGTCACTGTGCCCGGAATACGAGCTCCCCAGAGAACTGACAGAAGCTGTCAAGTGATAGGCCAAGGTGCTGACTGCTGCCCCCTCTGAGAAACAAGGGCAGGAAGGGAAAAGGATGGGCCGAGCCTGGTGCATGGGACCTGGGGGTGAGCTGCGTGTAAGGTTGGGTGAAAGTCATTAGGCTATGGTATCAGTAGCCAGCCAAGGAGCAGAAGCCTGGCTGATGAGTCATGGACATGGAAACAGTATCACTACCTGAATGAAGCTGGGACATCCCCCCAAGAGGCAGAACCTAGCTACTATCATTTTGCTTCTGCAAATGTCTACTTTAGCTCTGAATTGCCTGTGTTTAAATGAGGAGATCTGGCGTTGGGGTCCTGGGAAATGAAATTTATCTGTCTTTGCCTTACGCATGGAATTTTTAATGAATCCTCCTTCTAAGGATCTGTTTCCTTATCTCTAAAATGAGAGGTCTGGAATGCCTGACCCAAGCAGTTTCTATGTAGACAGATATGGGAGTATGTTGTCTGGGTCAGAAACAAGTAAGGCCAGGTTAATGGCTAGGACTTTTAGAAGCTGCCCGCAAGAGTTATGCAGCCAATTTAAAGGATGCCAGATGACCGGATGAATGTTAGCTTCTTCATTCAGGTGGTGGGACTGATTGCTCTCTGTAGTTGGGTCTCTTTACAATTGCACTAGTTCACTGACAAATCCCAGGAACAAGGGCAAAGCTACAGTAATTTGTACTACCTTGTCTCCTAGAGGGACTGGGCCACCCACGATCCTAATGAAAGCAAGTCTGGGTTGTTAGATTCAACACTTAGGGCCTCCACCTAAGTCTTCCTAGGACTGAACATATCAGAGATTGAAGATGTAATCTCCAGGCTGCCCAGTGAAAGTCCTCCTGCAAGAATTTGAAATTGGTGAGGACAATGAAGTCAGTGCAAGTAGGGCGGGGAATGAAACCGCATCATGGAGTATCTAGACAGATGGGTCAAAGCATTCGGGCAAGATCATAAGCAATTCAAGATATAAAGCAGTAGAAACTGAAGGAGAGCCAAAGAGGACTTCAAGGCACCCAGTTGCCAGAGATGGGCCTCTCAACCCAACAGGCGACAAGACATTCCTATACTTTTTATACCGTTGGAGTCTGGGTTGATGTCATGTATGATATGTGACTGTGGGCCTCCAAGGATAGGTCACACAAGCTTTAACAGATCTATGAAAGCCTGTTAGAATGTTCTCTTTTACATCTCTCAGCCATGCCAAGAGAAACCCAAGTCCACACACAGCTACTCAAGACAGCCTCATCTGAACTCCCAGCCAGCAGCCAACAATAGCCATGGGAGCCCACTGCTTTGGGACCAGTCTCACCCAGCTTCTATAGGACTGGAGCTACCTAAAACAGGGTAGAGTGCAGAGTCTCATCAAGCCACAGAACCACCTGAGTGAGTGGTCGAGATCATTTGGGGCCACTACATTTTGCAGTAATTTGTTGTACAAAGATAGATAACCTGAGCATATGGGTCCATGGATTGGGAGAGATATCCTCAACGTATCACTTTCACATGAAGCAACTTAAGGCTGGCATTTTCCTAATAATATAAACTTTAAAATCTGGCCTATGAAAACCTGTATTAGATACCTAATGACAGTCTAGAAGAGAGGTTTCCAGAAGATCTGCCGTGGATAAATACTTGTACCAACGAAGGTTTCACACCCCTAAAGAATAATGAGAAATGTTTAAAAAAAATAAAGAATTTTTGTTCATGAATCCAAAATCGCTTAAGCTAACAAGGTCAGCATGTAACATAACTTACCTTCAGAGTCTCAAATATGAGAATTCTATCTGTACTAATACTACCTGTCAATGATTAAAGTCGTGGTCATCCCTGGAAATAGGGGTACCCACCACTCCCTGATCCTCCTTCCTTTACCCCTCTTCTCTCAGTGACCCGCAGGACTGAAGTGCTGGCTAACTGGCTTCACTCTCCTTTCTTGCTCAGCCTGTGCTTCTCATAGTGAAGAATTCTCTCTTGTCTTTCACATCCTGCTTCTTCCTTCCTGGAGGGCCAAGGGTAAGCCTCAGTGTGGACAGCACAGAATGGGCCACGGAAGTAAAACCTTCGGGGAGTGGAAGAGTGACAATAATTTCATTGGAGTCAATAGAAGAAGCCCCCAGAACAAAAGGTGGAAACCCTGCTGTTTCCCAATGCCTTGACCTTGTGCTAAACCTAGCCACCTAACTTATATTTGAGCAAGGGAAAGTACATAGACACAATCTGTAAGCAAGCTGGCCGTTCTCACGGAGCTCTTCTAAAGCTCTCAGAGTGTAAATGACCAGATCTCAGATAGTTTAATAACTGCTGCCAGAACAAAAAAGGACAGCCCTCTGCAGAATTCCACCTTGTGCAAGGTCACAGAGAGTCTGTGGGTGAGCAGGGACTGGGGTCCATGGCGCTCCCTGCCAGCTTCTCCTTAGCCAGGGATCAATGCCTGAGCAGAGAGCAAGCTGACCCTGATTTGCATTATGAAAGTCACCTGTCTGGCTCTGGCCCTGAGGCAGAGATCAAAGCTGGGAGGGTAGCCAGGAGCAGGGAGGAAATCAAATATTGATGCAATGAGATGCATGGCAACTCTCCCCCACCCACCTTGTCCGTAATAACATGGAAGCCTGGGAAATGACCAGGAGCCGTGCTCCTTCCACGGGCTCAGATTATGGCTCCCCTTCGCCCTGCCAGATGGGCTGTGTGTGGCTTTGCCCAGAAAAGGAAATACAAGAGGGGAAAGCCTGGGAAATGATCAGATGGTATCCCAAGCCCTCTGCCACCTCTGCAAGAGGACTGGTTGGAGCATTTTCAGTCCCAACACTAATGACCCACAGAAGCTCAAAAGTAAAGTGGGTAAGAGAACATCGCAGGCCTTGAAAAGAGTTGGGGGCACGTAGAAAGGCTGTTCTTATTATTTTTAAGAGACGAATGCTGGTGAACACGGGGAGAAAAAAGCAACTCTAATGCACATAAGTTAGTCCAGCCACGATGGATGGAGGGCAGTGTGCAAAGTTCCCCCCTCCCCTCCCCACACCCCAGCTCCACCCCCTTACTCCCAGAGCAAGCAAATAAAAACTGAAGCCAGTTCTCTAATACCCAGCTACATCACACTGGCATAAATTTCCAAAGAAAATGAAGCTGAGCTCCCATGTTTATTGTAGTGCTGATCACAATAGCTAAGACCATACATACATAGTAGAGGATTATTCACCCATCAACAAGAATGAAATCCTGTCACTTGCATTAAAGTTCATGGAACTGGATGACATAGTAAATGAAACAAGCTAGGCACAGAAAGATAAGTAGCTCTCATTTGTGGGGGTGACAGGGCCTTGAAAAGAAAGCAGTGGTTACTAGGAATTGAGGAGAGGGGAGTGGAGTCAGAAAAGGGGAGATTGGACTTGATCAATGCACGCTCTGCGCGTGTATAGCTATATTGCACTGACCAGAATACTACTTATAATGACTATGTTTTAAATTTACAAAAACATTTAAAAGATGTGGAACCTGGTTTCCTTTCCGTGGCCACAAAAGAAAGTGACTTTTCTTTAGGAATATATGGTGATTTGAATAGGTACGGCCCCCACAGACTCATACGTTTGATTGCTTGGCCCACAGAGAGTGGCACTATTAGGAGGTGTGGCCTCGTTGGAGTAGGTGTGGTCTTGTTGGAGAAAGAGTGTCACTGTGGGGTGGGCTTTGAGGTCTCCAATGCTCAAGCTAAGTCCAGTGTGGCACCCGGTCTCCTTCTACTGCTGGCGGATCAAGATGTAAAACTCTCAGCTCTGTCTCCAGCACCATGTCTGTCTGCACATTACCATGATGATAATGGACTTAAGCCTCTGAAACTGTAAGCCAGCACCAATGAAATGTTTGCCTTTATAAGAGTGCTGTGGTCATGGTGTCTTTACACAGCCACAAAATCCAAACTAAAACTGAATGTCTGTTGCTCAAATACTGACGATTACCATGCCGGAGCTGGGCTTCTATGAAATTCAGTGGGGGTGGGGAAGCAGAAAAATGACTAAGATATTAGAGTTGCATCAGAAACTTCAGGTAACAGGTATTTCTGGCAGGGCAGAGGAGGCAAGCAGCAAGACATTGGTTGTGAGGCTCTCCATTGGAACTCCTGCTGAAGATGATGTCCTAACCCTCCTCTGTTTGGAAGGCCAGGACCAGGAGAGCTGTGGCTCACCACAGAAGCCAACTGCAGTTTCTGGAGCATGAGCCAAGGCCTCTTTGGCCTTTGCCATGGAGTATGCAGGTAGGCAGGCGGGTGGGCAAGGATAGGCTTAAGGATTACGTGGAGAGAGGTGAACACCCTCTACATCTCTGAGTTTTCAGCTTGGTTATTTAAATGCCCAAGGAGGATGGTTTATGTACTTGTTCTCCAGCTTTCTAAAAATATGATAAAAGTGGTTTTCGAATTTATAACGCAAAACAAAACTCCAAAGCTGGTTCCTATTTCCAGGATCCTGCCCACTGGGTACTATGTGCAAGCTGGCTAATCTGGGCTACAGCTTGCTCTCCCTCTTACCTAATCTCCAGTGAGGTTCTTACTGTGCACCCGTGGCACCCTGTCTTTCCTGCCTTTATACTGAGCTTATATGTCTCTCTCCTCTCCCCAGCAGCAGCTTCCCATTTATCTAACACAAAGCACTACCACCAAGAGAAAGGCATGTATGATCTATTTCCAAGTCAGCTCTAGGACTGTCAGTAAACATTCCTGAACCTTGCTTACATATCTACAGAACAAGCAGTGGTGTATACAGAGGCAGTGGAGAGGCCTGGCCTAAGGTGTGACCTGGATAGCTATCACCTGCCATATCACCTTCTCCCCTCGATGAGTCACCTGACTGAGTTCTCACTCCTTCCCAAGCAGACCTCTGTATCATTGACAAAAGACCAGAGGGAGTGAAACTCACTTCCCCTAGCCTGAGCTCTTCCCTCTCAAGGTCAAGGGAAATGTTTTGTATACTTCAAGCTGTATAGGCAAGATAGGGGATCCATAGCAACCAAGTGTCTCTTCTTGGTACCATATGGATCCTGATAGAGAAAGAGACTCTCCCATGGTCTCTCATTTCTTTGCTCCTGAACCCAGCCTGTCCCACATCCCTAATGCAGACCTACTACCAGAGTTTGTTTTTGGGAGCTAATACCATGGCCCAGGGCCCTTCCTCTGCTTCCCTCTGCATCATGGCTGTCATGAGGTCAGTGACTCTGTTCTTACCCTCTTACCATCTGTTCTGCTTCCCCTGGACTTAGAGGAAATGTAGTCAGCCATGAACCATAACCTCAGAAAACCTGAACCAAAAGAAATTTAAACACTTTGTGACAAACGTGTGATTAACACCCCAGACAAGGGATGGCTCAGCATGAGGTAGCATTGCAAGTACTTAACCAGAGGAATTTTCTTAGTTGCTCTGCATGTCAGAGCCCCCTACTGGATTTCTGGCTCAGTGGGCGTTTGAACAAGCATGAATATACCTGGCCCACACCGACTTTTGCTTGCTCACAAATATGTCTGGTGGGGTTTGTGTTCAGAGTGTCTATCAAGTGTTCCCTATAGGAACAAGAAGACAAAGCAATTCCTGTCCTTATTAAGCTGACACTGTGGTGAGGCATTCCAGTCTGGCTAGGTATGACACAACACTGAGATACAAGGCAAGATTCAGAGTGGCCAGAGGCTACATAGCTGTGAGCAGAATGATCCAGCTGTAAGACAAGGAGTGACGGAGTCCATGGAGACCATGCCCAAAGATAAGGTGTTATCTGGTTCTAGATGATTGTTTATGCACAAGACTTCAATTTCATTGTTTCCAGATTTTCTACTTTCTCCATAAAAGCTAGAAATCTAGATTTCTGTGAAACACCCTGGTTTTTAAAACGTGGAACAAATCAGATGAAATTTATCTGATAGCTAAATACTGTCTGAAAAATGTCTACTTCAATAAAAGTCTAGTGGGGACAGATGGGAAACCCAAGCTCCTGAGCAAACCTGTGAGAGATTTTCTGGATCAGATTATTTGAGGTGGGAAGGCCCTCTCTAAATCTAGGCCACACCTTCAGGTGACAGTCACATAAAATGACCTGAAAGAAGGAAGCTCTTGCCTTTTGCCTGCTTGCTCTCAGTCTTACTGGCAAGTTTATCTTCCTTGAGGCATTTCTTCACTGGTGCTCGAACCTACTTCTTCAGGATTCCAGTGAAGGCTGAAGATCAGCTCTCCAGAATCTTCTCTAACTCAGGTACCAGATTGGAATTTCTGAGACTGATCAGTTATCAGATTCTCAACCTTTTCATCATAAGGCAGCCATTTTGAACTGCCAGGACCACAGCGTGTAAGCCAATCTAATAAATTATAACACACACACACACACACACACACACACACACACACACACACACACAAACACATACAATCATGCCTGTTAATTTGAAACATTGACAAATATATATATATATGTGTGTGTGTGTGTGTGTGTGTGTGTGTGTGTGTGTGTATACATATATATTTAACAATGGTATATTTTAAAATAGCAGATATGATTCTGAATATTTCCAACACAAGAAATAATCATTAGATATTGTGCTCATATATTGAAATGTTACAATATACCCTATAAATATTTATAATTTTTATGTGAATTTTGCACACACACACACACACACACACACACACACACACATCGTGATGGCTAATCTTGGTTATCAACTGGACTACATCTGGAATCAGTTCATGGGCAAACCTATGAAAGATTTTCTTGATCAGATTATTTGAGGTGCAAACATCCCCTAAATATGTATATATACATACAATGGCAGAAAACACACATGTGTTCAAAGGTTTTAGCTGAAGAAGTTCAATTATTCTGTTTTCAGAAGTGAATACCTATAGAAATTTGGGGCAAAGCATAGGAGCTGATTATTAAGAGAAATATCAGACATCCATCAATGTGATGGCGTGAATGAGAAATATCTCCCATAGGCTCATGTGTTTGAATGTTTGGGGCAATGTTTGGGGAAGTTACAGAACCTTTAGAAAGTTGCATCCATGCTAGGCAGTGGTGGCGCACGCCTTTAATCCCAGCACTTGGGAGGCAGAGGCAGGTGGATTTCTGAGCTCGAGACCAGCCTGGTCTGGTCTACAGAGGTAGTTCCAGGACAGCTGGGGCTATACAGAGAAACCCTGTCTTGAAAAACCAAAAAAACGAAGAAAGTTGCATTCTTACCTGAGGAAGTATGTCACTGTGGGCAGACTTTGAGAGTCTCTAGCCTTGTCCCATTTCCAGGTCAAGTTCTTTTCCTGTATGTGGATGGAGATGTAATCTCTTAGCTTCCTGTTCCAGCTGCCTGCTGCCTTGCTGCCCCCCGCTGTTTTGGACTCTTTGTTTAGAACCACAAGCCAAAATAAGTCACTTTTAGTCATGGCATATTGTCACAGCAACAAAGAGTAACTGATACAATCCCCCAACCCAGACAGAAACATCAGAGGGAGCAGGGCGGCTTCCTGGTCCCAGTAGAAGGTGGTGCTGAGGATGGAGGGCACTTGGCAGGATCTGGGTTCCCAAAGGAAAAGTGTGCTAAAGATGACCAGAATTTGGGAGAATAATATTCCTACATTGTAGTCTCTCCTTTTAGCCTCCTGCTGGTGTACCCCATTGGCTATACCCATCCAGAAACCAGAGGACAAGATACTTTGCTGGTACTGTCTCAGAGATCAGTTCCCAGAGCACAGGCAAGGCTAGAAAGAGCAGAGAAGCTTCAGCTGAGCTGGAAGAAGACAGTTGTTTCACACATCTCCTTCCTGTGGGGTGTACATCAACCCTCTTCCTCACTCTGCATCTCAGAGGCCAAGATGCTAATGGATGTCTCTCACTCTACCAAAAATGTACCTAGCCCTTACCTTGTCAAAAGACAGCTCAAAGCATGATGTTCTCAGGCCTGGGATCTTGCCTGCTCCACCCAGATGGCAGGAAGAGCAGGGACTGAGTAGACAGAGTTGTAGGCACAGTTGACATGAACTAGTCGTGACTGAGTCCCTTGTACAGGTTGCTGGGATTGAAAGGAGGCTTGCTAGTAACAGAGACAGGCAAGGAAAAGATCAGACTCACTGAGGAGGAGGAAGCCATGGAGTGGTTGGAAGCAAGTGACCTGATTTCTTAGTGCTGCCTCAGGCTGGAGGTATGGCTTGAGTAGGGAGGGATGGCCGGGAAGAGCCTAACCTCAATGTATTTACAACGATCAGTTATCACATGCCAGCTGCAAGAGGCTGAAAACTTGTTTATGTCATCAGTCAGAACCCCAAGGCTAGGGAAAGATAGTTTTCAAAAAACCTAGAGCTGTGACTCTGGGTCTTCCTTCCTTCTTGGGCCACAGCCCAACAGGGCTACAGTCATGCCAGACTCACATGCACTCCTGCCAATACCTGGCTTTGGGCAAATCAATGAGACAAGAATATTCGTCTTCAGATCCATCTAGAAATTTTCTTATCACATTTTACAAATCTCAGTTGGGGGGAGGGATAGTGTGTAGACAGAATATCTTGTGTATTGTATGGATCCATCACCTGTCAATTAAAAAGTCTATGGCCTGTGGCTCAGGCAGGAAATGGGAGGTAGGATATCACAGAGGTGAAAGGATTCTGGGCTAGATCCAGGCATGGGAACGAGATGGACGCATAGTACCTGAGCTTAGGTAACCAGTCACATAGCAGAATGTAGGCTAAAATAATTGGGTTATTTTAGTTATGTTCTAGTCAGAGTAGAACCTAGCTATCTGACCAAGGTATTTGTAAATACATTTTGACTCTGAGTCTTATTTCTGGGAACATGGGGCTTAGAGGAAGAACCAGAGCATAACAACAGCAAGGGGGTCACACACTCACCCTTCAACCGATTCTAGTGTCCAAGGAAGTACCCAATGATGAAATGCCAAGTGCATAAGGCAGATTACCAAACTAGTTTCTATAGCAACAAGGGAGCATGGGATCCTTCTGACTTAATGGCAGTGTTCTCACTTCTGCCTTGGCTGAGGTGTACCTAGCACTGTTGAGATGTATAGGGGAGGCAGTACAATCTACCTGGGCTGTTTCAGCGTATCGGGCTTGAGTCTCCTGATGAACGCCATGAAACATTGCTAAATTGCAGAATGACTTTTAAAAACAAAGATGTATTTCTCCTTTGTGTGTGCTGTCCAATGGAGGGTTTGACTGAGAGCTAGCTTTGTACCACCTCACTCCCTCAGAGACTGGAGCGCACAGGGCTTCCACCAGACTTCCTTGCTGATATGGCAGGGAGAGAAAAACTGATTTTCACTCTGTTTCCGGAGCACTCACTTGCAAGTGACACACATCAATTCCATTCGCATTTCAATGACCAAAGTGAGTCACAGAGCCACTTCTGTTTTCAAGTCAATAAAGAAGTGTCAGAAGACAGAGGAAAGTGAGAATGTTCCTGAAGGAGAGAGCCGGACATTTGCAGGCCTCGCAGGTGGCTGTGGCAGCATGGGTATAGGCTCTCAAGAAAGCTCATTGGTAAGGCGAGACAAAGCCCTGGGTTCCTTTGTGCTAGCCCTTGGGAAGTCGGACCAGCCAGTCTGCATACATATCACCCTTGAACACACAAATGTATGTTGAAGTGCTGTATATTCAAGCAGACAAATGAAAAGTCAACAGAACACTACAGGTAGGGGGGATAGTTTGACAAACCAAGTATAGCATTTTTAAAGTTGTATTAAGCTTTATTTTATGTGTATGAGTGACCTGCTTGCATATCTGCATGTTTACATGAGTGCCTTATGGTCATGGAAGCCGGATGCACTGGATTCTCTAGAGCTGGAGTTACAGTCAGTTAAACAAGAGCACCGAGCCACTGAGTTATCTCTCCAGCCCCATGTAGCGTTCTGGAACGTTGCTTTGGAAGAGCGTTTAATGACAGGAAAGAATGCTCATGATACACACTCTCTAGGTAAAGGGTGAAGAAGTGCACTATAGGTATAAAAAGCCATACTAGGAACTCCTCAAGGTGGCTACCTAGGTGAATGTTCTTGGATACTTTGTGCCTTTCTCTATTGCTTTAGTCCTCTATACCATCATGCAATCTTTGACGATCATAAGGTTAAAACATTACTTAAAAGGATGATAACTGCCAGGCATGGTGCTATGGTCCCCTAATTGCAGCTACACAAGAGGCTGAGATTGCAAGTTTGAGGTGGACCTCAGCTACATAGTGAGACTTTCTCTCAATTTTAAAAATAAAAAATGGTTGGTGTATTACTTTCTTCTCTATTGCTGTGCTAAAAACACCATGACCAAGGTGACTCATGGTAGAAAGTGTTTAATTGGACTTATAGTCCCAGAGGATCAGGCACATGATGATGGCAAGAACAGCCACATCTCAAAACACAGTCAGGAGGTAGCAGGCATACTGGGAACGGCATGAATCTCCTGAAACCTCAAAGCCCACCCTTAGTGAAACAGTGCCTCCAATAAGGCCACACCTCCTAATGCTTCCCAAATACTTCCACTAACTAAGGACCAAATATTTAAATAGATGAGCCTGTGAGGGCCACTCTATTCAAGCAGTTTAGTGATAGAGCATACCCCTACCCTGTGTGAGGCCCTGGGTTCAATCTCCACTGTCGTCAAATGACGATGAACGGTAAATTGATAACTTCAGGTACCTTTCTTCTTAATAGGATAGGAATATGAAGGTATTTATTATAACATCTTTTGTAGAGGAAGAAACTGGCAAATTGAGTTACAGTTCAGTTGCCTAAGAAGTTATGATGAAATGTATAAGACTGAGTTGTATTTAATCTTCCATAGAGTACTTGCTGAGATGAAGCAAGATGGTCAACGGGCATAGAACACTATTTATTTAGACATGCACACACATGTGAACACATGCACTTATGCAAATGCACACAAATACCAGCAAACAGACTCATGCCAGTACACACAAATGCAGATACACACAAACATGCTCAAAAGCACATGGACACAAGCAAATACATACAAACACAGGCGACTATATTCAAACACCTGCAACTAAAGAAAGCACACATAAATATATACCAACAAATGCAAACATGAACCATCATGTGCAAATACACCCAAAGTCTTTGAAGAAATGTACAAACACTGTTAGTGGCTGTCTCTTGGTGGGGAAAGCCAGAAAAGTGGAGAGCCGATGTTTAGCCACAGAAAGGAGACTTTTAAGTCTATGGTTTTTTGTTTTGTTTTTGTTTTTTTTACATTATTTGATTTTTAAAGAATCCTGTATGTACATTATTTATCTTGAATCACCCAGCAAAACAAATAAATTGAAAGAAACAAGTCGGAGCCTGGGTCTGGCAGATACACCTGATAACTGTTTGTCTTCCTTGACTTTTTGTCTCAAGCTACTTCATTCGGTGCCCCTTTCCTAGGCTGGGCCCAGCTCCAGCTTAACTAGGTTCAGGGATTTGAACACGATCGTATTGATCTGCCTGTCATTCTAAGCGTAGATAACAGAGGGCCCCCAAGGCTGCTGGACTTAGACTCAGAGAAAATGAGCTAGCTTGTCACCTGGGCTACAAACATCTGGCACCCTTCCCAGGGCCAGGCCTGCTGAATCATGAAGGCCTCTGTTTGGTTCGTTTTTAAAAAAGTTTCCTATAAACAGCTGGCATCTTGAGCCCAGAACCATTGAATTCTTGGGAGTTACTTACATTCACTGATACTGAGCTGGACCAATCACTGTAGAAATCCTCAGGGTCAAGGTCAAACTTTCTAAAGAGAGGAGAGAGGATCCAAAACAGATGCTGAAAATTCAGTGCTCAGCTCCTCAAAACAAGGCACAAAGGAGAGGCTCGCTGTGGCTCTGTACACCAGAGCAAACTTGACAAAACCTAAAATAAAGGCCAGAAGAAATTTTGTTCCTTTAGTCTGAATTTGGGTCATCTTGTTCTCCAGGTCTCTTCTTCCAAGGCCTCTTCCTAGGACTTCCACATGCATCGTGTCCTCCTCTCTGAGTCCCAGTGAAAACAGTCAATGATAAATGTCACTACTCACACGGTATATGCCTAGTCTAGGCAGCAGGGATGCCCAGGGTAAAGAAAACAAAACAAGGGAGCCCTTGTCTTCATGGGGTTCCTGTCCAGTAGCTATGCGGGAATCAGATTTTTTGAAAAGGAAAATGCATGATATGGTTCAGGTGTTGGGGGAAAAATATAACCTAGTGTGCAGGACTGGAGCTGTGTGTGTGTGTGTGTGTGTGTGTGTGTGTGTGTGTGTGTGTGTGTGTGTGAGGTGAGATGGCTGGGAAGCAACAGGAAGGAAACTGTGCCTGCACTGGGGGACAGGAGTGTAGCTGGCAGTAAGAAATGGCTGCATTTCCCTGTGACTCCACAAGAAGTAGAAAAAAATGGTTTGCTGAGATATAGACTTTTGAAAATTATTGTTTTATCCTCTCTCATTTTTATGCATCTGGGTATTTTGCCTTCATGTATGTCTGTGTATCACTTGCATGCAGTATCTTCGAAGGCCAGAAAAGGGCATTGGATCCCCTGGAACTGGAGTTACAGACAGTTGTGAGCTGCCACGTATGCGCTGGTGCACAGCCGGTGCGCTTAACCACGGAGTCATCTCTCCAACCTGTGGTTTATTTCTCAGTTTCAGGAGTATGTGTGACCCTGTGTGGGCTACGTGCACTTGAGAATGGTCCTCGGGAGACATTGGGTCCTCCTGGAGCTAGAGTCACATGAGGCTGTAAGGCGCCTGATCCGGGTGCTAGGAACCAAATTCAGGTGTTCTGCCCAAGAAAGTATAACTGCTGAGCCATGTCTCCAGCCCCAGAATTGTTAAATTTATGCAATGAAATATTAATTAGTTATAAGAAGTAGTCCACATTTCCAACAGTGGTTATATCAAGGTATAACCCAAAAGAGAATTTCAGTCTTGTCACTAACCGCACTAGGTTTTGAATACTTAGTAAGGCAGGAAAACACACTCAGAATAAAAAGTCACACAGGAAAAATAAGGCATAAAATTATAACTCAGCCTCTTGCCTTCCTTGTGGTCATCTAGTTTAGCACCCAGAACAGTGGGTGGTGCTTGGCAGACAGTAGCCAATAATAGCAAATAGCTGTTGAGAGAATTAATTGTTGAATTTAAGCATAGTGGGAAAACAGACGAAAGGACAAATGGTGGCTGAGCCATTGTCTTAAGCCCAACCATCCCTGGAGAGCATCTGGCTGATGGCTTGTCTTCCTCACTGGGTGGTAGTAGCAGAGCCTATGGATGCTCCCTCAGGGCTGTGAGGCTCTACCAATAACTGCTAGCAGGAATACTGTAGACTTTAATTCCCATATCTAAGCTGAGTGGCTCATGCTGGTGAGGTCCGAGCTCCGGTCTCAGGAAAGTGGGATGATCACGGGAGGTTGGGATGTTGGAGAGAATTAGAGGAACTGTAGACTGCTAAGACATTATTTACTCAATTTGGGTAAAGCCAGCAAGGCAGGCAGCCAATATTTGGCACCCAGACACGGCTTGCACACATGAGCTGTACACAGGCAGGCAGCACACAGGCTTATAGACAAAACACACAGAGGTGGGCTGGCAAAGGTAAAAACAGAGATTCTGGCTTCTGACCTCTAGGATCTATTTATATAGAATCACATGCAATGGTACTCTGTCAAAAATAGCTATATAATAGCTTTTGCTTACTTTGGGGGGGGTCTCAGACATCTAGTGTTAGCCATTTAATGCACAGGTCCCTGGATGCTCAGTGTCAGCCATGTTTTGCTGACTAGCATTGGATATCCATATCAGCATCATGTTGTGTAAGCATTACCTGGCCCTTATGACCGTCTGTTTCCCATAATCCCTTTTGCTGGTAATAGGGAGGAGAGGAACAACCTTGGGACTCTACTTGCCTTATTCCATTGACTCTGCAAGCACAAAATACGGAACAGACTCCAGGATGGCTGATAAAACAAGAGCCTTCCATGACAAAGGCAACAGGCTCCATCTTCAATATAGGTTTTGGTCCTTTGCATCCTTAGGTGAATACATTCAACAATGAAATGGATGCTTTTATTACTATCATGGCTATTTTTACTTCAGTCTTTGTCTCCCTACTAGAGCTGAGAAGAAACTTTCTGGCCTGAAGCCTGCTCCTCTGACAACTGATTTGCTTTTTAAGCAGGCTGAAGAATTCCCTTGGAGGAGAGCATATCTGGGCCAGATGGGATACTCTGGCACAAAACTAGTGGGTCATTTTTGAAGTTGACCAAGGTGGCGAATGTCAATGAGTTGTCTTTCTCTGAAGTATCTATCTACTTATGCTTATCAATCAGTGAATTTCACCATCTGGCTCAGACTAGGATCTCTGCAACTCACACTGACTCGGAGAGAGAGGGGTTTGCTGGTGGGCAAAGCCTTCAGAAATTTTCACATGGTCCATTCAGGTTTCCAATACAATAAAAGCTATGACAAGGCTCTTTTGGAAACTATTTTTCTACATGTATTCATTTAAATTGGAGTTTTTCCTCCTAGACATGAAGAAAAACTAACAGAGAGGTGCAAAAAATTTTTACATCACAGGAAACAGCTTCTTATAGACACACCCTCTCAGCTCCATGCAGGAGCGTAATTCCTCGTTGCTCCCAGGGCTTTTTGCCCAGAAGCAAACTTCAAAGAAATGAAATATAAAGATTCACATGTCAGCAGGCTCACAGAACATCCTGAGAATCTTGTTGGACCAGGAGACTCAACATATCTGAGACATTAACTTTCCCATCTTAGTCCAATGCAGTCTTAATGTTAGCTAAGAACTTGACCTTCTGAAAAGGTGCCATCTTGGGAAAGGTGCTCCACTTACTAGGCATGAGTGTCTGTGGGCAGAAGTAGCCTGTGCAGAGATTGCCTGCTTTCAAATCCTCTTGCCTTTTTGGGGAAATATAGCCATGTTCACTAACTTCATTGGGGCTCAGTTTCCTTATCAATGAGATGGAAGATTATTAGAATATCTACCTCATAGGGTGTTGTACAGATTAATTCATCAATTAATCCACACAAAGTGCTTAGGAGAGTGGCCCACATAGAATTAGCACTTAATAAATGTATTTATTCCCTAAAATCTGGCCCCTGACCATTTTTATATATTTCATCCAAGTCTTTTATTGTGCATAACTTATATACATAATATTCATTTTGGCCTGCTTTGTGTCCAATTTTAACCATATTGAGGTCACATTTTAAACTACTTTTTCCTGCTTAATTTGATGTGAGTACTTTCCCTTCATTTAAGATGGCTTTTAAGGGCTACATTATATTTCGTCATATGGATTCATTTATCCAATTTACTATAAACATTGAGGCTGTTTCTAATTTTTTATTATTATAAATCAGGCAGAAATGAGCATCTGTGCCCATAAATCTTTATGTGTATGTCTGCTCACTTCCTTAAAATAAATTTCTAGAACTGGAATCACTGGATCAAGAGTTTGACTCATTTTGAAGTACTTAGATGCACACTGACCCATTTCTTGCTTCCACAGAAACAAAAGTCACAACTCTAGCTGCCTTCCTGTCTCTACTTTCTTGTCTAGATGCTTTTTATTCTTTTTATGCAGTTTAAGCATCACTTTACCCAAGATGCCTTCTGTTTTCCTGTATTGGCTTAAAGGCTTCTTGTGTATGCAGTCATCTCTTAGTCTTGGGTGGAGAATTTGTTCTAGGACCTTTGCAGACCTCAAAATCCACAGATGCTCAAGTCTTTTATGTAGAAAGGGCATAGCACTTGCATTTAACTTGTGTACATCCTCTTGGATACTTCAAACCATCATCTCTAGATTACTTATAATACCTAATGTAAGTGCTGTGTAGTTAGCTGTTTAGCATAAGGAATAACAAGAAGAACAAAAGGCTTTGTCTACTCAATACAAATGTATTGTTTGCTAAATATTTTTGATCCACAATTGCCTAAATCCACAGATGCTGAACCCAGGGTTCACTGAACCCTGCCCTGTTCTCTCACATTGTTCTGGCATACCATATTACATTATAAGTCTGTTTGCTCAGACCAGAAACATCTTTAAGGAAGAACAATCTGCGATCTTGCACCTGGCACGCAATGGATGCTCAGTGAACAGACAGAGTAAAGGCACACGCCAAGTAGGCTGGTGCCACACAGGAGTGCACACAGTGCCCTTCTCCAAGTACAGTGGCATCGTTTGCAATGCTCTATCTAAGTAAAGTGCTCCAAGGAATACTGGACGATCTTCCACTGCCATCTGAGCCAAGAAAATCCTGGCCCAGAGACTGTTCTTTTGTGTGTGACTTCCACAAGTTTGAGGAATAATCTACAATGCTTAAGAAGTATAAGCTGAGACTTTATAATGTGATCCCCTACCCAAAAATACCAGAAAGAAAGCCCCCTTTTGCCCTGACTACCCTGTAATGAGCAATTACGTAGATCATCATCTAAACCCTGGAAGGAAACCAAGAGACTACCTTGAGGTGCAACTTGATACAGTAAAGTCTAAAGAAGTGTGGCTAATAACGCTTGGACTGTGGTGTTACAGATTATATGATCAGATCTGAACTTCCTGTGCATTATGTTTTGGTATTTGCTCAATGTCAACTCCTTTCATCCATTCCTTTGTCTGGCTAGTACCTTCTGAGTATCTTGAATGGTCCAATGGGCGGTAGTTCTCATACCCAGTGTAACCTGAATTAAGAAACGATTTTTTACAAGAAAGCTTGGGAGGAGATGAAGCAATAGCCTTTCCATCTGTGCAAAACCTCTTATTCAAGGATGTTCCCCTGCTCCAAGCTAAGAGCCTACCCTTTCATTATATTCTATAAAGGTTGCCAACTTGTCATCACTGTTGTCTAATTTTGCAGCAACACCAAAAGTTTAGAGGAGACAGCTTGCTGTCCCAGGAAAAGTAGAATCCCAGTCTTAGAGGCCATCTGACTAGCTCTGTGACTATGGGAAAGTCACTTCACTTCTGCAAGTCTTTTTTCCTCGTATGTAGAAGGAGCGTCTTGTGTTTACTTTTACAGTAAGCAGAATAGCACCCCCCAGATGTCAATGTAACCTTCAGCACCGCTGAACACAAGACCATTGAAGACCTCTAGGGACTTTGAAGATGGGATTAAAGTAGAGGTCTGATGTGAAGAGAGTGCCCTGCACTCTCCAGATAAGCCGACCTAATCAGACAAGTTCACAGGAGCTAAGAATCTGTCCTGGCTATGGCCCTGGATGTAGCAATGGGAACAGGGTCAGAGATGTCATACCAGAAGGACATGACCTAAGGGGAATGGTATGAAGATAGGACAAGAGGCCGTAGCTCAAGACATGCAAGCTAACTCTAGAAACAGAAAAAGACCAGAAAACAAGTTTCTTACACTTTCTAGAAACTGGGGTAGCCCTGCTGACACCTGTATCTCACCCAATGAGAGCCTGGCTAGAAGCCTGACTTAAAAGTAATCCTGTGCTATTTTAAGTGATTGTTTGTCATGCTGTTGCAATGTTTCTGTGGTGATTTGAAAGAGAATGATCCCATAAGCACACATATTTGAATATTTGGTTCCCAGTTGATAGAAGTGTTTGAGAAAGATTAGGAGGAAAAGGAAGATTTTTGGAAGGGGACTAGCACTGGTTGTGGACTTGGAGCTTGTAAACAGTCCTCACTCTTCCCAGTGAGCTCTCTTGGCCTCTCACCTGTAGATCAAGATCTAAGGTCTCACGTGCTGCTCGAGTATCTTGACTCTAGAGGAGTCTCAGGCTGGTCATGAACCTCTAAGCCTCCAATAAACTCTTTCTTCTTTAAGTTGCCTTAGTCAGGGTGTCTTATCACAGCAATAGAAAAGTAACTAAGATGCTTTCAAAATAGAATAGGTACCATTGCTTGGGGGAACCCATGTGTTCCCTCATGGTCCTTGCGGGTGATCTGTGTTCTTAGGGAACTTAAGTCATTAACGAAGCTTGAATCAAATTTTTGGGAAAAAAGCAAAACCAGAAGACTTCTTGAGCCAAAATTTGTCCACTCTGCTCCTTAACTCCTCTTCCCAGAACAAGGGATTCTGAAGCAGAGTAGACCATTATAGGAAAAACTGCTGTTTTTAGATACACATTCCGTAATATGGAAAGCCAAGGTGTCAGAATCCCCTAATTACAGAGAGCAGATGTGCACCTAGCATCATTCCCTGTTTTTCTTTCTACCCATGTGTGATGCTGGCACAAGTATCACTTCTAATGGTCAACTAAGGATCTCCCTGTCGATCCCAGTTTCCCTCTTCCTCTCTGGAATCCCACATCTCTCCTCAACCACCGAAGTAATGGCTTCTCAGGCTCCAGCATGCACAAGAGTCACTTGGTCTGCTCAGATTGGTCTTGCATTTCCTGGTCATGTGATTTGTCATAATCATTGAACGTTTCACAGTCCTGGATTGCTCTTCAACTGGTCAGGAACACATAAAAGGTTGTAAATATGCTGATGGCTTAATATAGTGCTGTCTGACGGAAGGTGCGCATAAATAGATTTATTCATCCAAAAGCATTTAAAAAGCACAAAACAAATGAATAACTAAGCATATACACACACAGGAAACATATTGCATAAAACATAAGCTATATTACATATAAAATGAGTAAATAAACATATGAATAAGATATTAAGATATTTGTATGTAAATCTGTGAATTTGTACATATATATATATGTATGTATAAGAAATAAGACTTATGTCTCATCTTTAAATTTTTGCAGTCCAATGGGAACAAGGCAGGTAAAGTATGGAGTCATAAGATAATATAGTGAGCACAAAAATAGCAAGAAACACATGAATTCAGAGATGAGAGACGAACACCTTTGAATAAACTCATTATTTTCTTTCCCTTTTAGCAATGCTGGAGATCAAACCCAGGGCCTTGCATAGACTAGTCAAAGCACTCTATCACTGAGTCCCATCCTCAGCCCTGAAGCCACTTTTAAATTGAATTTTCAGGATTAACAAGAATTAACTGGGTAAAACCCATAAGAAACAAATGGTATATGCAAAAAAAAAAAAAAACAAAACAACAACAAAAAAACAAAAACAAACAAACCTGCAAGTACTAAGGCCTAAGGCAAAGGAAACATATGCATACACATACACACACACACATACATGTGCACACACATACATGCACACATACATGAACAGACTCATGCACACACAGGCACATGCATTCACACACTCAAATGCGCATGCGCACCACTCACACATACACACTAGAAATAGACATCATAAATACTGCAGCACCAATAAAGAGAAGATATAGAGATTGTTTACTAACATAATTATTTTATTTCATTTTATCAAGACAAGATCTTACCATGTGGCATGGGCTAGCCTGGAATTTGCTGGATAGACTAGGCTGACTTTGAATTCATGGAGAGCGACCTGCCTTTGCCTTCTGAGGGCTGAAATAAGGTATGTGCACCATACAAGTCTTATTCACATACTTGTTCTTTACTGGTACAACTGTTGTGATTAGACACACCAGACCGAAGGTCTATTTTCATTGATGTATGGTGGTTTTGCCAGGCCCATGAAAGGAAATTATGATAGTCATTTAGTTCTGTCCTTAACTTCCGGCAGCATTATGGGAAGATGGAGCCAATCAGTAAGCTATAAAGGTACGTGTCAGAAGACCATGTGGCCCCAAGAGGAGAGGCACAGCGCTGACGGGGGAAGGACTCTACCATTTGTTTTTTATTAACAAACTGTAGTACAGATTCAAAGTATTTTCAATTTTTTCCAGCTATTAGTTTTTAAAAATTTGATTCCACGCCAAGAGTGTACTTTGTGCTGCTCGGTTTAAATAGCTGTCATATCTGTATCCAAATTCAAATCTTCTCCAGCTAGACTTTTCTATTGCTGTTTCTCCCGAGTTCCTGTCTCTAACCCTTCACTCCTGTTATGTGCCCCCACTGGATCACTTTCCCTACATCCCAAATCCCTTCGATTCCTCAGGGCAGCTAACACTGCCTGTGTCGGAGGGAAACCTGCCCCTTGGATGGATTTCAAGCATTTGTTGTCTGCATCATAGACCTTACTTATCTCCAGCAAATCTTCACAACATCAAAGCAGAATAAAGAGGAGAACATTACTGCCCCCTTAAGACTGCCGCAGGGGGCAGTTACACAACACAATCCCATTTCAGTCAGTTCTTAACTATGTACCATGGATAATTAATAATATTGCAGACCAATAAGAATGTTGTCTTTGTCTCCCAATCTTCTTCTGCCTTACATTACTGGTAATTTTTTATGTCTAAGTACAGGTCACCTTGATTTTTTATTTTCATGTAGCATGGGGTCTTATGAGATTATAGTCTTAAAAATCTCAGTAGAGAGCAATGTCCCTAGGAGATGCTGAGCAAATGTTCACAACGCTTCCTGGGGAGCTGAAAGCTCTGATGAGAAAGGTAGAGTTTTAGTTCAAAATCTCCGCAATCGCTTTCCAAATGTCACCAACTCCAACATCCCTCGGAGTAAAGCAAAATTTGCAAATAGTGAAGCAGATTACGGGTTAGACGGGATAGGACAGGCTCGGGGGTGCACTGGAGTGTCTGCTCTCAGCCCATGAGAGTTGCTTATATGGTTAAAGTTTTATGTGTCAGTTTAAACGAAGCTGAAGTTGTTTATCATTAAATACGCAACGTTTCTGCTCGCTAATTCTTCTTACAGCTGGGTACTCTGATACAAGTCTTTAATCTTAGAACTTAGGAGTCAGAGGCAGGCAGATCTCTATGAGTTTGAGGACAGCCTGGTCTACAGAGTGAGTTTTAGGGCAGTCAGAACTATGTGAGAGGCCCTGCCTCAAAAACAAACAAACAAACAAACAAACAAATAAATATCATCAATAACAACAACAACAACAACCACCACCTAATTCTTCTTTAAAAGCGCAGCTCTTCACACAAGGGCTGAACCTAGGCATCCCCACACATATGTAGCAGATGTGTACTTGGTCTTCATGTGGGCTATGCCAAAAGCTGTTGCCTGTCTGTGGGATAAGTTCTTCTGGCTGGGCTGCCTTGTCTGGCCTCAATGGGAGAGGATGAGCCTAGCTCAGCAGGGACTTGATGTGCCAGGGTGGGGGGATACACAGGGGCCCCACCCACTCAGAGGAGAAAGGGGAAGGGAGTTAGGGGAAGGATTGTGGGAGGGGTGACTGGGAGGAGGCAGTGAGCGGGCTGTAAAGTGAGTAAAAAATATATATTTTCACACACACACACACACATGCACACACACACACACACACACACACACACACACACACACACACGTTGCTCTTAGAGTGCTCTTGGAGTGTTTGGAGCTAGTGTATCTGTATGGAGGGACATTATATAATATTATATAATCCTGTACCTCTATCTCTCTTCAATTCCTCATCCAGGGATGTCAATGTGGAGGTTTAAGTTGCCCGGAGTAGGAAACTGGCAAGTCTTAGAACATAGTCCCCCAAATAAGAGGAGACTGCGTCAACCAAAGGTGGTGAGCACACTTATATCGCAATTATTATGCAGAACACATTCATCTAAAGCTTTCGTGTTCACATGTAGGTCAACTTTAACTGAGCTCTATGTATCTTTCTTTGCTAAATCTGGAAACCTTGGACGTGTGTCTCCATTTTCTGCTCTCATCTTATTTGCTAGCAAACAAACATATCAAGTCATGTTGGAAATACATTTGTCAGTTATAACCAAGGGTGCCTGGGGATATAAGAATGTGATTAAAAAAATGAAATGATCCTATAAGAATCAATTATCTATGTGAGATTTAAAAATAATATGGCTGTATGTTGTGTTACAGGCTTGTGTTGTATATTCCTTAAATCAGTGAAGTTTGTGATAAATTACCCACACACACATGTTTACGTATGTATACATTTTACTAATTCTTGGAGAACCAGTTGTAAAATATTTATTAGCAACCACTAGATGTTAAGAGAACATCTCCAGATCAGAGAACATCTAGATGTGAACCACTCCAAGAACAAATATAAAATTATTTTAAAAGACATTATCTTTTCCAACAAAACTTCTATACCCTAACCTCTTCCAACTACGGTCCACCTTTGTCCAACCAAGAGCAGATCAAGGTCAGTGCCCCAATGAATGGCAGAGTTCACACTACAGAGCAGTCAATTTTCCTGGAAGGACATAAGCACAGGCAACTGAAATTCTTTCTCTCCCTGCTTCAAGACTGAGTTTCACAACCGCTAAAGGAGGAAGAGCATTCCTCCTAACCCCTGGCCTACAGTCTCAGTGATTTCCAATCCAACCATGTAAGAATCATACTTCCATTCTGACATCACCCAGTCTGAGAGACATCTCACAGTGCCATTAAGCCCTGACACATGGGACTCATAACATAAGCATAGAATGCCCCTATTCTGACCAGAGCAGCGCTACCTCTCTGAGCAGTGACGCAGCTGGCAAAGCCAGCGAAGACTGCTCTTTCTGCTGTTTTCTGACCCAGAGGCCACATGAACTGTGCTCAGAGTAGCCTCAGGTCCCAGAGGTCCCCAGAAGGAAGGCTCCCTCTGAAGCAACAGCATTAAACACAGGAAGAGCAGAAGCACTATGATAAGGTGACATCTTTAGGCTGCCAGGTCTGCAGAGAGGCAGATTGGCAAAGACAGAAAGGAAGACAGGCTGGAACTCCAATCCAGATGCCTGGAAAGAGCCAGAGGCTCCAGACATACCTCTTTCTACATTCCGGAGCTCTGCGAGTCCCCACCCAGTTCTCACGCCATACACTTGCTTTTTGTTAGCAAGAACCAAGAGAGGATCAACAAGCTGCAGCGTGGGGCAAGTCTCTTGCCTATGTCCCCACCCCAGTGTCTCTTCAAAATAAGCAAAGACAGAAGCAACAGACTCACTCCACACTGCGCTTGCTTATGCGTTGGTGTATACACACACACACACACACACATGCACATGCACACTCGTGCACGCGCACACACACATACCATTTCAAGTTTTAAGTAGAGAGAAGAACTCAGAATATATATAGATATATTCTGATACATAATAAAAACGATAGTAAATTTATTTTTAATAATTTTATAATAAAACTTATTTATAATAATAAAAAATATTTATATTTTTATAACAAAACTTTTAGTTGGATATAAGTTATAGTACTGTGGGCAGTGCTAAACACCTCAGTGAATGTATTTTCTTCCCTAACTCTGACCTCAGCCAATATTTTCTGAGCACATTCAGATAGATGCTTATGCCTATTTTATGGGACAGTGAGAGAAAGTGCTCCAAGTTTGAGGTATCTCTATTTTTGTATTTTAGTTGTGTTTGTTTGCAGCAAGACTTCTCGGGGCTTTTTAAGGCAGACAGATACACTTCACGATTCTGTGTATTTGAGGCTGGAACCTGTATCTCATGGGCTCTTGTTCAGAACTCAAGTTCTGTAGAAAGCTCGCTAGAGCAGTCCTCAGCTGCAGCTAGTTTTAAGGGTTTTTTTGTTTATCAAAACACACTGGTGCTCACGTGTATTCATCCCCCCTATCAAAACACACTGGTGCTCACGTGTATTCATCCCCCCTATCAAAACACACTGGTGCTCACGTGTATTCATCCCCCCTCTTCCTTTGTCTTTAGCAACCACTGGTGCTCTCTTGTTTTATAACGTTCAATGTCCTCTCAGATTGCACCAACATATCTCCTGTCTAGTCTTTGCTTGCAAGAGACTTTTTTGGTAGCACTGTAGCATGATTTCCATCATTTCCAGAAGCTTCTGGAAGGTAGTGGAGCCTGGGTGAGGGGAATCTGGGGGAGGCCTGGTGGGGAGGTGGGAGTAGGCCCTGCAGGAGGGCCTGGGGGACCTGGTAGGGAGGTCTGGTTAGAAGATCTGGTAGGGAGGCCCTAGACAAGAAGCTGTTACTGCTCCGGAGTCAACATTTAGCTCCTCAGTTCTGGAACATAAAACAGAGCATATTTGAGAGGCACTTGTGGAAAGGTCCATGAGTGTGCTTTGTTAGCCTAAAGAGACTCTGAACAATCCTGAATAGCCCCAGCTCCCCCAAATTCTCTGGCATGAAAATGGTGTTCCCTCGGGAGTCTGCCTCCATATGTCCTACCTACAGATCTATAATTTTTAACAAGTATTCTGGTTGATTCCTCCCGCCAGAAGTGTTAAGAAGGCATTAAATTATAAATAATAAAGACTAGATGGTGACTATACTAGCAAGAGCTATAGACAAACAGGAGCTACCTGACTGGGAGGCAGGGAAGCAGGTGGATCAACCAACACCAGAGTTCTCCTGTTCATTGTACAAAGTAGGCCTAGGGAATAAAGGAGTTTACTTGACAGCACAGGCCATCTTTGAGAGAAGCCAGCAGAGGACTCCAAGCAGGAACAGAGATATGTTCACTGGTTTGCTCCCCATGGCTTGCTCAGCATGCTTTCTTTCTTTTTTTTTTTTTTTTTTTTTTTTTTTCTTTTTTTGGTTTTTCGAGACAGGATTTCTCTGGGTAGCCCTGGCTGTCCTGGAACTCACTCTGTAGACCAGGCTGGCCTCGAACTCAGAAATCCACCTGCCTCTGCCTCCCGAGTGCTGGGATTAAAGGCGTTCAGCATACTTTCTTATACAGCCTAGGACCACCAGCCCAGGAGTGGCACCACCCAACAGGACAGACCTACCCACTTCAATCATTAATCAAGAAAATGCTCCACAGACATGCCCACAGGATGATCTGATAGAGGCAATTCCTTAGCTGAGGTGCCCTTTGTAGATGACTCTTATTTGGTTTTGTTGTTGTTTATTAATTTTTAATTTACATCTCAAATGATATCCCCCTTCCCCGTTACCCCTCCACAACTCACACATCCCATTCGCCTTCTCCCCCCTCCCACCGCACTGCTCTCGAAACCCCCTATGCTGGGGCATCAAACCTCCATAGGACCAAGGGCCTCCCTTCTCACTGATGTCAGACAAAGTCATCCTCTGCCACATATGTATCTGGAGCCATGGATCTCTCCTTGTACGCTCCTTGGTGGTGATCTAGTCCCTGGGAGCACTGGGTAGTCTGGCCAAGCTGACATTGTTTTTCCTATGGGTTGCAGGTTTGTATTCCTAAAATTGCGCTGTCACATACCACGGTAGCTATGATTTGTCTAAATCTGGGGTCCTTTAAAAGTTTAATTATGATTCTGTGAACCATGATAAATCAATATCTTCATTCAGGAATTGGAGATTTGCTGGGCCCAGGGAAAGGCTATACATACATGCATGCGTGCATACAAACATATATGCACAAAAACGGCACTTTTGAAATGATCTTTGTGTGTCTTCTTTATGTTGCCTATATCTAGAAATTGCTTATGGATTTTTGTTTCTTCAAGAGGGGAGCATAGGAATAAAAATGGTATCTGCTTTATTAAAAATAAAATAAACATCCTAAAAAGGATATATATATATATGTATATTTATGTATATATATGTGTATATATACACATAAGTGTGTATACATATGTGTGTGTGTGTGTGTGTGTGTGTGTGTGTATTTTTTTTTTCTCCCTTCCTGTTCTAGCCACCAAGGGAGTCTCTGCTGCAACTGATTTCTTGAAAAAGTTTAAATCAAAGCCTGGAAAATCTTGTAGCCATTACACTGTAATCTCTATGAATCACCCATTTGCTTTTCATGACTTTTCCTGCATTCCTTCTATATTTTGTAGTTTATTTTGTTCCATGTTTTCAGCTGCTGCCCTGCCAAGCCCCAGAGTCTAGAAGTCATCCAAGCAGGGAATGTGTGCATCCTGCTCTGCAAGCCGCCTGCACTAGGAACAAGGCCCACATCTGACTTCTCTTCCATCCCATCTTCTTTCCGTCTGGCACAGAGACAGACAGAAAACCACCAGATTTAACTCTCATGGACTAAGGCCTTAAACGGTCCAGGATGCCAAGAACGAGTTAGAAGCCTTCCTTTCCCAGTTACTATGAGGGCGTCCTGCAGAGACAGAAGACTTTTAAGGAGAGGGTGGTGGCTGCAGTTGTAACCAGTTGGGTGCGACCACATTGTGGCTTAGTTGGTGCAATAGTTTACTTTAACTTAGCTTACTGAGTCTCTCCCTTCTCTTCTCTTAGACACAAACAATCCACTTCTCATTTGCAAGTTCTACACATCTGCTTGTGAAATCACACTCATGTTAATCAGATATCCATTCTCTTTCTCCCAACATGGACAAGCAGTTTCAGAGCCAGTTAACTAGATCTTCCTCCTTTACTGCTCATGAAGATGGGTATTTCTGGGTTTGACCTGGTGACTGCATGGGGTGGGTATCTGATTTACTCATTCTAATATCTACCCATAATTCAATACCCATCCATTATTTACTATGTTTTATTAAGTGTGTAGTGTTGTGTGGTACACAGGCACTGATTTGGCATGGGCAGTGTAATGAGATGACTGGGCAGTCAGAGACAGCAGCAGAACGCTCAGGACCTGCCAACTGCCTTGTGGAGCCTGGGAATTATGACTTATTCTTGAGAAATCCATGTCCTTCAGGATTCACATCCACAGACTTCAGCCTTTGTCTACAGCCTGCAATGGCCAGAACAGTCCAAATGCCTCACTGGGATGCTTTATGATTTACAACTCTAAATGGGATCTACTGCTTAAGTAAACACGAAGAGAACAAAGGGGGTCATTAGCTGAAGACTAAGACTTTTCAATTAATAATTCATAAATTGACTTATGTAAACAAACTCTTCACAATAACTATAACTTGCACTGCGGGCTTGACATATTTTTGAGCAGAGAGGTGAGTCTCTGTTTAGCTTGTTCCCTGTGTATGTCCATCGACTCCTGGGAGCCCTAAAGATCCAAGTAGACTGTGATAAAGTCATTTACATCATGGGATATTTCCACTAGTGAATGTAGAAGAACTACAGAAACCAAGCTTATCTGTTAATTACTGCCGTATGAAATTTACTTTGCTAGCAGGAAAATGTAATTGCACTACGATGGTAAATTCACTGTAGACGTGTGTCTTTCCCTTCTCATGGGCAAACAGTGAAGTGGACCTGCTGCCACCGCCGTGTCATATGTGACCTCAGAATCCTCTTTGGTTTAAGAATCTGGGGATCCACCAACAGTGGAAGGAACTGGAGGCTGGAAGCTTGGAGAGTTTGGAGGGCTATTCAATCTGACACATTCTAATCCAGCAGTTCTCAACACATGGGCCACGCCCTCTTCGGGGATCAAATCACCCTTTCGTAGGACTCACCTAAGACCATTGGAAAACACAGATATTTATACAATGATTCAAAGCGGTAGAAGAATTACAGTTATGAAGTAACAATGAGAATGATTTTATGGTTGGGGGTCACCACATGGGGAAATGCATTAAAGGGTTGCAGCATTGGGAAGGTTGAGAAGCCCTGCCTAAGTCAGTGTCTTCGTCCCTGTTCTGTTGCTGCAAACAGACACGATGACCCAGGTAACTCTTATGGAAGAAAGCATTCCACTGAAGGCTGACGTACAGGTTCAGAGGTGTAGTCTATTATCAGGCAGGGACCAGGGCAGCAGGAAGCATGGCTGCACACATGGCATTGGAGAAGTAGCTGACAGCTACTTCCTTGTCCACAGTCTGAGAGAGAAGGTGCAGGCTGGGGCCTGGCACGGGCTTTTGAAACCTCAAAGCCTACTCCCAGTGATACACTTCAACACCTCCTAATCCTTTCAGACATTTCCACTTCCTGGAGACCAAGCATTCAAATATATGAGCCTAAGGGGGCCATTCTTATTCAAGCCACCACAGTTAGCTTGCTTGTACTTTAAAAATGTACTTGCATTCGGTAAAGGATACAATTAGAAATTTTATTATTATCATTGTTGCCTTAAAATTATACCTAGATAAAATTACCTGCACATTCTCTCTCCACGGGCTAGGGTTAGTTAGTGGTGAGGTGGGAAGCAGACGTGATTCCATTTTCGTTTTGTCTCAGGCCCTCCCAGGGCTTTAAAAAGATTCCTGATCACTAAAAATCACCCATAAAGGGTGGAAGTGAGAACCCAGATGGAAAGCTGCACTATTTGGTAAGAGACCGCAGAGGGAGATAGGTCCATTTTGTCCTCAGCATCCTGTACCAATGACTCACGTGATAAATGCCCATGTTCCGTTCCAGGAAAAAATTCGTCTCTTCAGAAAAAATTCTATGTTTTCCATTGTCAGAAAACCAAAACTAAGTAACCCAGCGTGTTTCCACTTTGCCTTCCCTGCCAAGAAGCTTGTGCCAAAAACGTATTAGCCAAGTGTTATAATTATCCCCCGTCAGGTGCCTAAAGCCATCCGCTCCTTTTTTGTCTTTCAGACATTCCCAGTTTTCTTTGGTCCTTGAACAGCTTATTTTACATTGATTGAATCTGCAAGTTTCTTCCACCTCCAGAGAACAGTTTGGTCACCTGATGTTCTAAGACCTCGTCAAACTAAAATTCTATGAAGTTTTCAATATATGTCAATGACTACGAGAAAAGTAAATATACATACATATACATATATATTTATAAAGGCATGTGTGTATGCGTGTGTGTGTGTGTGTGTGTGTGTGTGTGTGTGTGTGTGTGTGCACTTTGCCTGCATGTATGCACATGTACCTTGTACATGTCTGGTGCCCATGAAATCTAGGAGAGCCTATCAGACCTCTAGGACCTGGAGTTACAGGTGGCTGTGAGCTGCCACATAGGTGCTGGGAATTGAACCCAGGTCCTCTAGAAGAGCAACAAGTGTTCTTAACTGGTATACCATCAATCCAGCTCCCAAGTTTTGAATAGCTTAAAATATATTACAAACCCACTGTAGACTAAGTTCTATGTATTATAACTCTGGTATTAAGCGTGCCAGCCTCTGAGTGCCATGAGGCCATGTTTGCATTACAGTCATACTTTAGCTCTGTACCCAGACCCTATAAAAACAGAGCATCAGGGGTCCCTAGATTTATTATATATAATCTT
The DNA here is from genome assembly GCA_028551405.1 of Uromys caudimaculatus. Taxonomy (NCBI): domain Eukaryota; kingdom Metazoa; phylum Chordata; class Mammalia; order Rodentia; family Muridae; genus Uromys; species Uromys caudimaculatus. The sequence continues at coordinate 79,804,120 of CM052710.1, forward strand.
GGGGTACTGGAATTGAGCATAGACTGTCGGTTTTGTCATTTGAACATGCCCCATTGGAGCTTGCCCCGTTACTCTCTTCTTGTAGGCTGTGACCTACCAATAGTGATGACTTTTGGAGAAACTTAAACCTGAAAAGCACCTGGTATTACTACCCAATCCCTTTCTTTGGCTGTGAGGAATGAACTGTGGGAAGACCATCTCTATGCCTGCCTTACAGAGAACCAGTGGGGACTGTAAGTGTGGAATTATCTAGGGAAAAGAAAGTCAGGAGGGAAAACAATTGTTGCCAGGTCTACATCTGATGTTTTCTGGATTTGAAGAGGAAGAACCAAGGGGTAAGAACAATAGTCAAGAGATGGCAGTGTTGAAAACCCAAGAGAAAACCCTGCTGCTCTCAAACCATCACAGTCCCGTGAACAGGTGTCGTTGTTCCTCTGTGACACAGGAAGCACACACTCAGTATGTTTTCCTCAAAACACACAGCTCATTACTATGAAGCTGAGACGCCAGCCAAGTCTGCTGGACTTTTTCCATGACACACCTGAGAGGAATGGGTGATAGAACAGGCCTCTCACGTTCCATTTTGTTTGTCTCTATCCGTATCCCAAACCTACAATAGACTATAATTATATCAAAACTCTTCCAATGTCAACTTCTTCCTCTGACTGATGCCAAAGACTGCAATCAAACTCCTATCTTCTTCTTGGGCCATGGTAAGAAGGAGGGAAGGAGTCACAGAGTAGATCTGGTGTGTGTGTGTGTGTGTGTGTGTGTGTGTGTGTGTGTGTGTGTGTGTGTGTGTGTGTATAAGTGCCTGCTTTATAGGAGAAAGGAGCGGCTCTCTGGGAGTCTGTGTTTGTTCATCGCAGCTACGAGCCAACCCCAACACATAAAGTTAGGGTGTGAAACTCTAGGATCATATGCTCTCTTTCCTGAGAGACATCTCCTTCCATCTGTGAGATTGACTTTTTTGAAGGTAGAATGAATAAAAGAAGCAAGAAATATTCTGAGAATAGAGTGATAAGATACTTTTTGAGGGGAACCACATATCACTGACTTCTGTGTCCCTTCCAGCCATCTGATATTGCAACCCCTTTGACCTTTTAAAAAAGGGCCAATGTCATCCTCTGGGTCCCGGGATAAGGGTAGGGAGAGGCCTGGATAGCCTGTTCTGTCCTGGTTATCATTAGAAGGCATGTACTGAGTGAGGCCTCTCTCCCTGCCAGGAAACGCTACTTCCTCTGAACCGGAGAATTTTTTGAGAGTGAAAACAGCCCAAAGACACCGCCAGTGTTTTTAATACTGATTTAAAGCCATGGAGCCTTTTGTGTATACATAATGTAACAAGTTGAAAAAATATTATCATGACTTTTGACACCTTAATCCCTCACAAGGAGGAAGCGATCATTGTCTGGAAAATACCTTGGTAAACATGCTTGGAATATGATGTCAGTGGGAGCCAAGACCTCGGAGCAGAAAGAACAGAGACTGTTCTATATGAGAACAGAGGAGGGCCAGGGGTGAATCCGTTTCTCTTCGAGAATGCGCACAGGAGAGGAAAGTGAGGAGGAAAGATGGGGCAGAGTAAGAGGAGCCAGGAATTGAAGGAACAATGGAGGTGGTGCCTGTATCTATGTGTGTGTGTAAATATACACGAGAGCTTTCCTCCGCTGTTTATGGTCTATCTGCCCGTCCATCTACCATCTCCCCAAGATGTGAGCTGAAATGAAACCCAGGGCTTTTCTTTGTGCAAAAAAAAATGTTTTTAACATCTTCAGTTATATGTACATATGTTGGGAAGTGGGAGGGGTGCCTGCAGCTGGATGCAGGGCTAGCGGAGGCCATTGGGGTCAGACCCCAATGCAGCTGACGTTGTCAGGTGGCAGATGTGGGTGTTTGGAACCAAACTCGGGTCCTCTGCAAGGGCAGTACTTGCTCTTAACTTCTGAGCCATATTTTTAGCCCTAATCCTTTTTGTTTTAAAAAAATAAATCTCATACATATCAGCCCTGTGTGCAAATATTATGATGCCCTTTTAGATATGAGCAACTGAGTCACAGAAAGGCAAGAGACTTGGTCCAGCTCTCTCAACTCCCAGACACGGAGCAATGAAATTGCATCTGTTGAAGTTAATTTATCTTGTTATCAAATACTTTTTTTTTTGTTTTGTTTCCACTCTTCTCCCACCAAAACACAAATTCTTCTGTTACGTCTACAAATATTTTTGGTGGTTAAGTCTATTTTTTATGGAACTCAAAGAAAGGTCTGAGTTCTGTGTTTGGATACGGTCCAACTTCAGTGGGGTGGGTGCTACAGCGGCCTCTGAGCCAAAAGAAGCTTCGATCATAATTGCTCCAAATTCTAGGAACTCTCAAATTGCAGAGTCTTGAGCTCTGGAATTGGTAGATATTAGGAAATCAAAACTGGATTTTAGGAACTCAAGAAGGATCCACACGACCATTGGGTGTACATATATAATCATTACATGTCAATTTGTATGAAAGAGGAGGGAGGTAGCGAGCCAGGGAGGAAGGGGGCAGAAGAGATGGAGGACTGGAGGAGGTGCTCTGGCTACTCATTACATGCTATACTTGAAATAGGAATAACAATTAGACTTGACGTAAATGTTTACGCTAGGAGTAAACTCAAAAGAGAGACCAGGAAAAAATACTTATTATACCCCTAACATTGTATTAGATGTGGAAAATAGACGCTTCTCAAAAAAAACATATACTCTATGACTTTTTTGTATCTCAGCCAATTCATAAAACAACCTAAATTTGAGCTTACTATCTTCAGATATATCTTATTTATCTGAAGATACCAGATCTTATATCTTATGTCTCAGATACCAGAACCAAAGTTTTTCTTAATGAGGTAATTCAATACCTACTATGGTGTTTAGCATACAAAAAGAATATAATAAATATATCTTGGCTCATGGGTAGAAAAATGGATGGATGGAAGCTCATAGTAGCCACTGAGCAGGGGGGGCTACCATCTCTTTTTCTCATCTGCATCTCCATTACCACAGAGTTTTGCAGGACAGGTGTTCTTGGTAATTTTTCCTTGAGTAGACCTGCCAAGTGTAACTGTTTTATCGGGCCAAGGCTCTTCATCCAGTTTCCAAGGTCACACTTTTCAGAGGACAAGCCAACCCAAGCCTGACTGAGGGGTGTGGACAACTCAGAAGGTCTTCAAAAGATGGGTGGAATCTGGGCAGAAGTCTCACAGGAATCCTCAGTTGAGTCATCTTGATAAGCCTGTGGTCTCATGGCCGTAGGCCTGTGCGACTTTGCCGTTGGCTGGTTTGACCTTATGCCTTAATTCTTATTCTTTTACACTTGTAGCCTCAGAGCCTGCCTATTCCAGTGCTTTCAAATGTTTGGGAAGTCAGTGACATTTAAGTTTATCCTCTTACTGCTTGGATGACAGGAACTATTTGTAAACAGAGCACCCTGCCAGTTACCAGCATTTATTTGCAGTTATATCACAAATGTTTTTGAAACTTGTGTTTATCTATAATTTGACACATCAAGAGGACTTTTTGCTCTTGGCCCAAGCTCCTGCCAAGGCAAATGGTTATGTGTTAAAGTTGCTTTCATCAGACCTTCACAGACCTCATGGCTGACTCTCTCATCTCCCTCACATCAGGGTTACCCAAGCTGATGTTAAGAGAGCAATTGAACACATATGTGACAAACTGGAGAGCCCAATGAGAGACGAACAGGCAGGGGTGGAGGGCAAGCTCCACTTGGAGTCCTGTTCTAAATAAAAGACTGTTTTCAGAGAAGCTTGCCTCTGACATCCACAAAGGCCATTTGGCAGAGAACCCAGCTGCTCTTCATCCACCTCTGTGTTGATTACAGTGATTGCTCTTTGCTCCACTGCTAACCTCTGAGGAAGATGTGTCCAGCCCCCAAAAGCATCTGTTTCACTCTGCTTGCTTACTCACCATTTCAGTTAAGCCCTGAGAAATCCTATCTTGGACAATAGACAGAGAGAAGCTCTCAGTTGGAAAGATGGATGCTTTTTGTGATGGATCTTGAAAATCACAGTACTTCATTGCTGGAAGGAGAGCCTTCTAGATGTTTCAGTCCAAGCTCCAGCTTATCTAATTCATGTATTCATTCAACAAATATTTGCCAGACGCCTTCCACATGCCAGGCACCATTCAACATGATGGGAGAATACTGGGAACGAAATGGACAAGGCCCCTCTTTCATGTAGCAAGTAAACAAATATCATGATTTTAGGGAACATTTGCTTCAGGGAAGATGACTGAAGAGGGTAACGTGAGAGTGAGTGATTGGTGAAGTGATTCTTCAGAAAGAGAACCCCCAAGAGGAGGCAGGATCTGAACTGAAAATAAATTATAGGAGACTCACCACGCAAAGATCTCCGAGGAGACAGACACAAACCAGCCGGTGCAGCTGACATACCAGTCCAGGCTATGAAAACAGAAGATTGGCACAAAGTTGAAGCTTACAAGGTGGGGTTGAAAAAGAGCAGAGAACAGATCACATAGGGCCAGGGGTGGGGAGGTGCTAGGATGAATGATTTTTGTCTAATCCACTTGGAAGCAAGAGCAACAAGGGAGTTTTCCTTTGCAGGAATTTGTAGGCAGCACTGGTTGACCCTGAAACAAAAGCTATCTTCCTTTCTCTCCTGTCCCCCCCCCCCCCAAATTGGTGCTCTAGGAGGCTTGGGATATTGGAAAATATGTCCTGGCACAACACAGAGAATTTAATCCAGGAATATGCTACTTTCACAATGAAAACCACCCTAGACTGAAAGATTCTCCCAGGCTGTGTTGTTTTATGTGTTTGTTTCTCTGTGTGCTTTTCCTTATTTTCCTTCCTTTTTGTTCCAGGCTTGCAAGGGAAGAGCATCCCTACACAGAGGGGCTACCCAGCTTTACTAAGTCGTGGTTCACTTCCAAAGCATTGATTGTCTCTGAAGCCCACCTGTGCCAACAGTTTTTATCTCAACTAGCTTTTTAAACTTTAAAAATATGTACCTGCCTCAATTGATAAAATTGTGATGACTTTGATGTTTGGCTGGACTATCTTTAATTTCACACGTAAGTTGTAGAAGCCTAAAAGTTTCAGCATTGGGGTTGGGAGATCAGTTAAAATAATGTGTGATCCATGCGTATTTTCATAAGCCAGTGTTGTCTTGGGGCCTTGACCGGGTTCACATTTGGTTCTTCAGTGGAAATATTTTATGTGTAACTCTACTGTGATGGTTTGTATATGCTTGGCCCAGGGAGCCACTATTGGAGGTGTGGCCCTGTTGGAGTAGGTGTGTCACTGTGGGCATGGGCTTTAAGACACTACTCCTAGCTGTCTGGAAGTAGGTATTCTACTAGCAGCCTTCAGATGAAGATGTAGAACCCTCAGCTCCTCCTGCACCATGCCTGCCTGGATGCTGCTGTGTTTCTGCCTTGATGGTCATGGACTGAACTCTGAACCTGTAAGCCAGTCCTAATTAAATGTTGTCCTTATAAGAGTTGCCTTGGTCATGGTGTCTGTTCACAGCAGTAAACCCTAACTAAGACACCTGCTTACTATACTACAGCAGAGACACAGCATGACTGATGAGCAACTCTTTGTGTACGTGTGATACTGAGATGGAACGTGGGTTCTGGTGTTGTTGGCCAGATTAATCCACTCCAAATTCTCCCAGGGGCCCCTCGCATTACAACTTTAGCAGCAAGCACCGTTGTATGACCCAGGTTTCTCAGTCTTAGCACTGAGGAATTTGTGGGACATGTCTGTGTGTCAGGAGTGGTCCTGTGCATTGGAGGTTGCTCAGCAGTATTTCCTGTTCTTACTACCAGATGCCAACAGCCCCTTCCCCTACCTCCAGTTTGGACAATAAAACAAATGATATCATTAGACATTGCCAGTAATGTCTTGTGGAGCAAAATCACCTCTGCTGATCTGAGAATCACTGATCTGGAGCCATTTTCTCCATAGGGCCTAAAGCAAATGTAACTAGTCCCATGATATCGTCCATCAAAAATCAATGGCCTTCGATCTTGTAATTCCCCAAGCACGCTGCTATGACCAGCATGTATTATTATTATTATTATTATTATTATTATTATTATTATTATTATTATATTATTGTTGTTAGTTCCCATTGTTCAGGTCTTTTTCCCTCTGCAGAATGTGAAGGCCTCAAGGACAACTTTCATGTTTTTGTACACTGCAGCACATAGTGTACCTGAACAGGGCACAATGGCGGTAGAACAATTGAGGTCAAGAAATAAGGTCTTTAAGAGAACTCTGATCCTGTTACATGGTAAAGCAAGGCCATCCATCCATCCATGTGACTGTTCAGTAGCCATTACTACATTTGCATTGTGATGGCCTTCTTTAGAATGAGAGAAATCTGGTAGTTCTGTCATCAGACCTGAGAATGTATTCAAGAAACAGGTACAGAGTAATGATGACTGGTCAAACACTTCTTAAAATTAAAGATATAAGAATGATAAACCAGAGAAGGCTCTCCCTAAGATGGGGATAGCTTAACACTACAGAGAATTTGGCTGGAAGATCAAAAGACAAATGTACAATTGCCCATGCAAATACACAAAATAATCTCAACTACCTTGAGCTGTAAATACTTAATGAAAATGAGTAACATAGTTGCTCAAAGGCAGAGAGGAGGAAATTTCTCTTTTAGACAAATAAAAGGAATGAATTATTAAAAAAAAAAAAAAAAAACTGTTGGCAAAGTAGGAAACAGACACACATACACACACCAAACCCTCACCAGCAAACAAACAGGACTCTGTAGTAGAAAATAACAAGTTGTGTTCGAAGCAAAGATTCTGGGTCAGGGTGACTGAAGACATAGAGGAGGGATGCAGACGGATATAGCACATTGCGTCCATAGTCAAGCTTTGGAATTTAAGAGCAGAGAGAAACCACCGAACAGATGAAAACACAGATGTGGAATATGACTTACATTTTGTAAAGAGCAGTTTTATTGAGATATAATCCATCTACCATAAAATTCTACCATTTAAAGTGCACAATTCAGTAGGTCATAGGATGTTCAGACTTGTGCAACCTAGCTAATTTAGAGCATTTTTATTATCTCAAAATTCCCCAGACCTACAAGCAGTCTCTCCGTTCTCTTCTTCATTCAACCCTAACACATTCTATCTCCTTTTTAAAAACCAATACGCCTATTTGAACATTGCGTATAAATGGAATTGTATATTAGGTGACCTTTTATGTTTAGCTTCTTTCACTTTGTGTAAGATTTTCGTCCATAGTACAATGTGTATAACTTCATTTTTATGAGTAAACAATTGGGCAGTATATTGTCATACACTTTAATTTATCTATATTGGTAGACCATTGTTTCCACATTTACCTGTGATGAAAAATGTAGCTTATAAACATCTGTACACAAATTTTGTGTGGACATGTTTTCATTTATTTGGGCTACATGCCTAGAAATTAATTCATTACTGATTTGTCTGGTAACCGCTCACATCTTTTTAAGGCTTTGCCAACCTACTTCACAAAATAACTGTACCATAAATACATGGTGGCTCCATTTTCTCTAATCCTCGTCTACACTGTTATCATTGTCTTTGCTTTTGTTTTGTTTTCCCCGTGAGTTTTATTTTTCTTCATTATGTGACTTTAGTACTCAAAACCAAGTGCATTTCTAATATCAACAAGAAAATAAAGATACTAGTAAATTTCATAAAATCTAAGTTTCAATTGAGCATGTAGTCTTTAAAAAAAAAATTTTATACTTTATTTACATTTCAAATGTTTCCCCCTTTCCAGGTCTCCACTTTGGAAACCCCCTATCCCCTTCTCTTCCCCCTTCCTCTATGAGGGTGTTCCCCTACCCACCCACCCACTCCCGTCTTCCCACCTTGACTTTCCCCTATACTGGGGCCTCTAACACCCTCAGGCCCAAGGGCCTCTCCTCCCCCTGATGGCCAACAAGGCCCTCCTCTGCCACATATGTGGTCAGAACCATGGGTCCCTCCATGTGTATTCTTTGGTTGGTGGTCCAGTCTCTGGGCGCACTGGGGGGTCAGGTCAGTTGACACTGTTGCTCCCTCCATAGGGCTGCAAACTCCCTCAGCTCCTTCAGTCCCTTCTCCAACTCCTCCATCTGGGACCTCACACTCAGTCTAACAGTCACTGTGAAGTGAAACTTGGGTATGCTGAACTTTTGGGCTAATATCCACCTATCAGTGAGTACATAACAAAAAACCCAGGATAGTAAAAACTATTCTCAACAACAAAAGAACTTCTGGGGGAATCAGCATCCCTGACCTCAAGCTGTACTACAGAGCAGTAGTGATAAAAACTGCATGGTACAGTGACAGGCAGGTAGATCAATGGAATAGAATTGAAGACCCAGAAATGAACCCACACACCTATAGTCACTTGATTTTCGACAAAGGAGTCTTTAGTTTAAACCTTCATGGAGAGGTCTGGGTGCCTTCTTGCAGTTATGATTTGCATTTCTACAATGACCAATCACATTGAACATAGATCTTGGTGAGCTTTTACATTTTCTTAAATGCATTCAAATTATTTGTCCATTTTCCATTGGACACCCTATCTTTGATGTAGGAGAGTTAAAACATTTTTCTAGATATGTTTTGTTGTTGTTGTTGTTGGTTTGTTTTGATTTTTGTTTGTTTGTTTTTTAGATTTGGATGAAGCCCTGATTAATTATTTTTTTCTTTTGCGATTCTGGTGTCAAACCAATAAGGCTTTGCCTAAGCCAAGGTCACAAATATTTATTCCTACATTTTCTTCTAGGAGTTTTCATTTTAACTTTTACGATCCATGATTCACTTGAATCAGCTTTGTTGCTGGTACAGAGAGAAGCCCAGCTTCATTCTTCACACTTGGAATATTGACCTCTCAGGTCTTTCAAACCACGAGGGAATACAGTTTTCCCCACGATCTTACTCCTTCTTCATTCATTTTCAACGGCGTCTTTATACCTTTCACTCTGAACATCCTGCACTTCTTTAGTACTATTCTTTTTTTTTTCTAAAATGGGTTTTTTATTTTTAATTTTCTTACTTCATGTGATATTTTTTTTTATTTAATACTTTATCTACATTTCAAATGTTTTCCCCTTTCTGGGTCTCCTCTTTGGAAACCCCCATCCCATCCCATCTCCCCCTGCCTCTATGAGAGTATTCCCCAACCCACCCACCCACTCCCATCTTCTCTCCCTAGCATTCCCCTATACTGGGGCATCTAACACTCTCAGACCCTAGGGCCTCTACTCCCACTGAGAGTCAACAAGGCCCTCCTTAGCCACATATGTGGCCAGCACCATGGGCCCCTCCATATGCATTCTTTGATTGGTGGTCCAGTCTCTGGGAGCACTGTGGGGCCTGACCAATTGACATGGTTGCTCCCTCCCCATGGGGCTGCAAACTCCCTCAGTTCCTTCAGTCCTCTCTCCAACTCCTCCATCTGGGACCCGACGCTCAATCCAACAGTTGCTGTGAATTGAATCATGGGTGTTCTGAACTTTTGGGCTAATGTCTGCTTATCAGTGAGTACATACCATGTTTGTTCTTTTGTGACTGAGTTACCTCACTCAGGATGATATTTTCAAGTTCCATCCGTGTGCCTGCGAATTTTATGAAGTCATTGTTTTTAATAGCTGAGTAGTACTCCATTGTGTAAATGTACCACATTTCTGTATCCATTCCTCTGTTGAGGGACATCTGGGTTGTTACCAGCTTCTGGCTATTATAAATATGACTGCTATGAACATAGTGGAGCATGTGTCCTTATTATATGTTAGAACATCTTCTGGGTATATGCCCAGGAATGGTATAACTGGGTCCTCAGAAAGTATTATGTCCAATTTTCTGAGGGTCCGCCACACTGATTTCCAGAGTGGTTGTAGCAGCTTGCAATCCTACTAGCAATGGAGGAGTGTTCCTTTTTCTCCACATCCTCGCCAGCATCTGCTGTCACCTGAGTTTTTGATCTTAGCCATTCTGACTGGTGTGAGGTGGAATTTCAGGGTTGTTTTGATTTGCATTTCCCTGATGACTAAGGATGTTGAACATTTCTTTAGGTGCTTCTCAGCCATTCGATTTTCCTCAGTTGAGAATTCTCTGTTTAGCTCTGTTCTCCATTTTTTAATAGGGTTATTTGGTTCTCTGGAGTCTAACTTCTTGAGTTCTTTGTATATTAGCCCTCTATCGGACTTAGGATTGGTAAAGATCTTTTCCCAATCTGTTGGATGCCGTTCTGTCCTATTGACAGTGTCCTTTGCCTTATAGAAGCTTTGCAATTTTATGAAGTCCCATTTGTCGATTCTTGATCTTAGAGCATAAGCCATTGGTGTTCTGTTCAGGAACTATTCCCCTGTGCCCATGTGTTTGAGACTTTCCCCCACTTTCTCTTCTATTAGATTCAGTGTACCTGGCTTTATGTGGAGGTCCTTGATCCACTTGGACTTGAGCTTTGTACAGGGAGATAGGAATGGATCAATTTGCATTCTTCAACATGTAGACTGCCAGTTGAGCCAGCACCATTTGTCAAAAATGCTGTCTTTTTTCCACTGGATGGTTTTAGCTTCTTTGTCAAAGATCAAGTAACTGTAAGTGTGTGGGTTCATTTCTGGGTCTGATCTGTTTGCCTGTCACTGTACCAATACCATGCAGTTTTTATCACTACTGCTCTGTAGTACAGCTTGAGATCAGGGATGCTGATTCCCCCGGAAGTTTTTTTATCTATCTTGTTGATTTTCTCAAAGAACTAGCTCCTGGTTTTGTTGATTATTTGTATAGTTCTTTTTGTTTCTACTTGGTTGATTTTAGCCCTTAATTTGATTATTTCCTGCCTTCTACTCCTCTTGGGTGTATTAGCTTCTTTTTGTTCTAGAGCTTTCAGGTGTGCTGTTAAGCTGCTAGTATATGCTCTCTCCAGTTTCTTTTTGGAGGCATTCAGAGCTATGAGTTTTCCTCTTAATACTGCTTACTTTGTGTCCCATAGGTTTGAGTATGTTGTACTTTCATTTTCATTAAATTCTAGGAAGTCTTTAATTTCTTTCTTTATTTCTTCCTTGACCAAGTTATCATTGAGTAGAGCCTTGTTCAGCTTCCACGTGTATGTGGGCTTTCTGTTGTTTTTTGTTGGGTCTTTTTTGCCATTGAAGACCAGCCTTAATCTGTAGTGATCTGATAGGAGGCATGGGATTATTTCAATCTTCTTGTATCTGTTGAGGTTTGTTCTGTGACTGATTATATGATCAATTTTGGAGAAGGTACCGTGAGGTGCTGAGAAGAAGGTATATTCTTTTGATTTAGGATGAAAAGTTCTATAGATATCTGTTAAATCCATTTAGTTCATAATATCTGTTAGTTTCACTGTGTCTCTGTTTAGTTTGTGTTTCTAAGATCTGTCCATTGATGATAGTGGGGTGTTGAAGTCTCCCACAATTAACATCTGAAGTGCAATGTGTGCTTTGAGCTTTAGTAAAGTTTCTTTTATGAATGTGGGTGCCCTTGCTTTTGGAGCATAGATGTTCAGAATTGAGAGTTCTTCTTGGTAGATTTTTTTCCTTTGATGAGTATAAAGTTTTCTTCCTTATCTTTTTTGATGACTTTTGGGTGAAAGTCAATTTTATCCGATATTAGAATGACTACTCAAGCCTGTTTCTTGTGAACATTTGCCTGGAAAATTGTTTTCCAGCCCCTTACTCTGAGGTAGTGTTCGTCTTTAACAAGGAGGTGCATTTCCTGGATGCAGCAAAATACTGGGTCCTGTTTATGGATCCAGTCTGTCAGTCTATGTCTTTTTATTGGGGAATTGAGTCCATTGATGTTAAGAGATATTAAGGAATAGTGATTGTTGCTTCCTGTTATTTTCAATGTTATTTGTATGTTTGTGTGGCTATCTTCTTTTGAGTTTGTTGAAAGATTACTTTCTTGCTTTTACTAGGGTATAGTTTTCCTCCTTGAGTTGGTGTTTTCCATCTGTTTTTCTTTGTAGGGCTGGGTTTGTGGAAACATATTGTGTAAATTTGGTTTTGTCATAGAATGTTTTGGTTTCACCATCAATGGTAATTGAGAGTTTTGCTGGGTATAGCAGCCTGGGTTGGCAGTTGTGTTCTCTTAGAGTTTGTATGAGATCTGCCCAGGATCTTTTAGGTTTCATAGTCTCTGGTGAGAAGTCTGGTGTAATTCTGATAGGTCTGCCTTTATATGTTACTTGACCTTTTTCCCTTACTGCTTTTAATATTCTTTGTTCCTTGTTTTGTGTATTTGGTGTTTTGACTATAATGTGACTGGAGGAATTTCTTTTCTGGTCCAATCTGTTTGGAGTTCTGGAAGCTTCTTGTATATTTATGTTCATCTCTTTCTTTAAGTTAGGGAAGTTTTCTTCTATAATTTTGTTGAAGATATTTACTGGTTCTTTAAGTTGGGACTCTTCACTCTCTTCTATACCTATTATCCTTAGGTTCTGCCTTCTCATTGTGTCCTGGATTTCCTGGATGTTTTGTGTTAGGAGCCTTTTGCATTTTGTGTTTTCTTTGACTGTTGTGTCATTGTTTTCTATGGTATCTTCCGCACCTGAAATTTTCTCTTCTATCTCTTATATTCTGTTGGTGATGCTTGCATCTATGACTCCTGATCTCTTTCCTAGGTTTTCTAATTCCAGGGTTGTCTCCCTTTGTGATTTCTTTACTGTTTGTATTTCTATTTTTAGTTTCTGGATGGTTTTGTTCATTTCCTTTGTCTGTTTGATTGTGTTTTCCTGTAATTCTTTAAGGGATTTTTGTGTTTCCTGTTTAAGGGCTTCTAGTTGTTTACCTGTGTTCTCTTGTATTTCTTTAAGGACATTATTTATTTCCTTCTTAAAATCTTCTATCATCATCATGAGATGTGATTTTAAATCTGAGTCTTGCTTTTCTGGTGTGTTGGGGTATCCAGGACTTGCTGTGATGGGAGAATTGGGTTCTGATGCTGCCAAGTAGCCCTGGTTTCTGTTCCTTATGTTCTTGCCCTTGCCTTTCGCCATCTGTTTATCTCTTGTGTTAGCTGGTCTTACTCTCTGACTGTGGCTTGTCCCTCCTGCGAGCCTCTGTGTCAATAAACCTTGAAGACCAGTTCTCTCTGAGAGGAATTTGGGTTTGGAGAGCTGTGATGCAGACAGAAACCAGAAGGATCTTTTCTCCAGCTGTCCCTTGGTTCCTGTGTCCTGATGGCTCTGCAAGGGTCCCTCTTGATCCAGTGAATTTGAACAGAAGTGATGGTCTTGCCCGTGCTCAAAAGTGTGCCAGCACTCCTGGGATACCAGCTCTCTCCTGGCACTATTTAAGTATTGAGCCCTGTGTCACAGGATCACTCCCTGGCCACCGAGAGAAACCAGAAGACCATCCCTCAGTCCCTGTGTCCTGGGGATTCCAGGTGGGTCCTTCTGAGCAGGCAGGCTTGTCCACACTCCTGGGAGTCTAGCTTTCTCCTAGCACCATTTGGCTATGGAGCCCTGGTGGCCCAGGCAGAGGTCTCCCGCCATAGATGGAAACTGGAAGGCTCCTGTCACCAGCTGTTCCTCAGTCCCTGTGTCCGGAGGATTCTGGATGGGTCCCGCTGAGCAGTGGTGCTCGTCTCACCCCCACTCCCCGGCTTTTCCACACTCCTGGGAGGCTACCTTTCTCCCAGCACTATTTGGCTATGGAGCCCTGGTGGCCCAGGCAGAGGTCCCCAGCCACAGAAGGCTCCTGTCCCAGGCTGTTCCTCAGTCCCTGTGACCAGAGCTTTAGTAGTACTCTTAAATATATTATTTTTTCTGATGCTAGTGAAAATGGAATTTTGAATTTTATTTTGGATGCTCCTTATGTTTTGCATATTGACTATGTAACTTAAAATCTTGCTTAACTAATTAATACTTACCCACTCTGTCAATTCCTCCTGCTTCCCTTCCTTTTCTTCTTCCTTCCCTTCCTCCTCCTCATTTTCCACTTTCCTCTCTTTCTTCCTCTCTCCCACCTCCCCTATCTCTCCCTCTTCCTCTCCCTCTTCATCTCTTACCTTTTCCTCCTCCTCTATGTCCCTCCACTTTCTTTCTCCTAATCTTTAACTACTGTGACCTAAATGCTTATTAGTATGTCTTTCTATTTGTCCTTTTTACAATGGCTAAAATAGTGATGAATAGCAGTGGCAAGACTGGACTTATTTATCTTGTGCATATTAAAAACTAGCTTTTCTTTCATTATTAACTACCATGTCACATGTATGTGTTAGAGATGTATTTTGCTATGTTGAGAAAATTCTTTTATTCCTAGTTTGTTAGGTGTCTCCATCATAAAAAGATACAGTATTTTGTCATTATCCTCTCCAAGTCAAGTGAGGATTTGGGCTGTGTTGTTTTGTGAATATGGTATATTATATTGATTGATTTTCACTTATTAAGCCAACTTTTCATTCTTGGGAAAAATCCTACTTGGTCATGGTTTATAATTCTTTAAATATATTGTTGGATTTGGTTTCCTAGAATTTGCTGAGGTTTTTGTATTTATGTCCACAGGGAATATTGGACCTGAACAGTTCCTGTGATTTTTTTTTAGCATTGCATATTAAAATAATAGTGACATTGTAGGAAATGTTAGAAAGTGCTCCCAACCTCTTCTCTATCTTCCTAGTGTGCAAAATATTGGTACTAATTTGTCTGAGACATCTAAGAGAATTAAAACAATGAAGCCATCTGAACCTGGGATTTTCTTTGTGAAAGGATTTCTCTTTTTGAGACAAGTTCTCACGATGTAACCTGGCTGTCCTGCAGCTGTCTATATAGCTCAGATTGGCTTTGAACTCACAGAGAACCACTTGACTCTTGAATGTTGGGACTAAAGGCATGTGTCATTATGTCCAGTGCATGCAAATATGTTTTAGATTACTAATTCATCACATTTACCTCTTGTAGGTCTATTAAGGATGTTTTTCTTTTTCGGTCACTGCTAGCTTATATCTTTTCTAGATATTTTCTTTCAGTTTCACCAGTAATTTGTGTGCAACTGATCACTTACTTTTTTTGTTACCATGACCAAGGCAACTTACAGGAAAGCCTGTTTATTTGGGCTTATAGAGGGGTAATAATAGTTTATCATGGTAGATAGGCATGACAGTGAGTAACAGACACAGAAGTTGGAGCAGGAAGCTCACAGCTAGAACTGGAAACACTTTTCTGTCTCCGGGAGAGAAAAGCAGTAGTGGTGTATGATATTAACCCTCAAAGCCTGCCTCCACTACCAAACTTCCTCCCCAAACAGCACCGCCAACTGGAGACCAGGTACTCAAACATCTGAGCATGTGGGGGACACTCGCATTTATACCCCTCACCTTCTACTCCTTGGCTCCTAAAGGCTCAGGGCCACATCCCAATGCAAGATACTCCAACTCCAAATGTTGCCAGTCTTTCACAATTCCAACATTTTATTTTTTAAAAAAATTCCAACGTCTAAAGACGCTTCTGAGACTGAAGACAACCTCTTATTGTAAGCTTCTGTAAAATAAAAAGAAAATTTCATGTTTTCAACATACAACGGCACAAAATATACATTACTATTTCCAATGGGAGGAAGGGGGGTATGGTGAGGAATTCTGAACCAAAGCAAGACTGAGCCTTGCATGTTTGCACGGCAAACAGCAGATCTGTAGTTCCCTGTCTAGTGTCAAAGAGCTCCCAGATGACTCTGCCCATCCATCTTTGCTGCCTATGGCACGTACCTCTCTTTTGTCTTGAGCTAGTTCTACTCCTTGTATGCAGTTCTCCTTGCCAGATACCCCAAGGCTCTAGCATTCCAATATCTTGGAGTTGCATCTACTTTCACGGCTTCACGCAGTGGTCTCTCACAGCCTCTAATTTTTTTCAGGCCCTTCATGTAAGGGACTCCGCAGCCACATGTTGCCTGGCTTCAGTAGCTCCCTGAAAACAGAGAATACGTGACTCCTTCACTCTTACACTTTTCAGCCTCTGAAACCAATATCACTTGGACAACACTACCAAGTTCAGCTGCCAGGATGGGATGGACCCTGAACCCTGTGACCACAATAGCAGTAGATTTTGTTTGCTGTGACTTTCTAGGTTTAGAATATTCCTTAGGCCTTTTCCTTTCTTAAATTGGAAGCTTAGCTGGGCGGAGTCTTGCCCTGAGGCTATCTACCCTTTGTTCCAAAGAAGATCATGTCTCTCCTTAAAGTGCTAATTTCCTTAGAAATTACAACCTCTCTTCCAGCACAAGCCTTCTCTATGACATTAAGCTTTTTAATGCTCTTTTTCTCTCCAGACTGTACAACTTTATTTCTTTCTGATCCACTTGCTCTTTTTTATTGCAAATCAGCATAAGCATTACCAAAAGCAGCACCACAGATTCAAAGTTATACTGTCTTAAAATCTCTTCTGCCAAAGAAATTAGTCCTCTACTTTAAAGGCTTGCCTCAGGCAAGTTCTTAGGACAAAGGCTGAAGGCAGCCAGGTTTTGGTTTGCCAGAATATCACAGGAACAGCCTCTGGTCCCGTAGTCAATATTATTCCCATCTGAAATGCCTTAAGCTGGGCAGTCATAGTCTGCATTGCCCCCAGCACTGTTATAGGCTCCTATTAGGTTGGCTGTTAAAACTCTGCTTACATCCAGCATTCAACTAGTTTCTGGTTCAAAGCTCCAAAGCTTTCCACATTCTCCCCAAACATAACATGGGCAGGTTCTTCACATCAACAGTCCACTCTCCAGTACCGACTTCTGTTTTAGTTACTGATTCAACTTATAGAAGGAAAGGTTTACTTGGACTTATGGTTCCAGAGGAATGAGTACATCATGGCAGGGAGGAGAGGCAGCAAGTGGCAGGCTTGACAGCGGGAGCAAGAAGCTGAGTGCTCACATCTTCATATTCAAGAACAAAGCAAAGAAAGGAAGCTGGGTATTGGTTGAGATGATAAATACTCAGTGATTCAGCTCCTGTAGCAACACTCCACCTCCAAAAGGTTCTACAACTTCCCCCAAACAGCACCACCAAGTGTTCAAATATCTAAGCCTATGGGGGACATTCTCATTCTGACTTCCACAATTCCTTTAATGATTCTCTTATTTTCTTATGCTTGTTATCACCAATTCCTTTCCAGAGTTTTCTAACTTGAATATGCTCTCTTTGTTTGCTCAGCTCTGACATGCTAATTATTTATTAGTTTTAATTTCAAAGAGGCTACTTTGGTTTATTGGTTTTTTTCTGTATTGTATTTCTGTCCTGTATTCTGTTTTTCTAATTCTAGTTTTTATAAAATGAATTACCCCTCTTGCTAATTTTCCTTCTGCTACCTTTGTATTTTGTCTGATTTTCTTTGTTTCTTTGTTTCTTTCTTTGTTTCTTTGTTTTTTTCTTTCTTTCTTTCTTTTTTTAGTTTCTTAAGGTAACAGTTTAATTTATTGATTTGAGATATTTGTTTTTAGTAAATTCACTGGCAGGTAAACTCTCCTTCTGATCACATGCATGATGGTAGGGCATATTCTCCTCTAACTTAGTTTTCCAACTCTCTTTGACATTTCTGTGTGGCCCAATGGCCAACCTGCTTACGTAGAAATGCATTTCTTTATTTTCGCAATTTGTAAATTCCTCAAATCTCCTCCCATTTTTTGATTTCCAAATTGATCCTATCATGTTTAAGAAACAAATTTTGTATGACGTCACCTCTAAACAAGTTGGGCTTGATGTGGGACTCCTTAAAATACTTGAGAAAATGTTCCATGGGAACTTGAGAAGAATATTCTGGCACTGTTGAGGGGTATACTCTATAGATATACATTAACACATCTAGTTTACAGGACAGTTTAAGACATTTATTCCCTTTTAGTTTTCTGTGTATTCACTACACCATTAGTGAGTTTAGACTGTTCAGGTCTCCAAATCCTGCTATTGCCATTTTTTCTCTTTTGTTTTCTGGCAGATTTTTAAAAAATGTGCTTTGTGTTCTGTGTTAAGTGGATACATTTTTGTAATTATTATACCTTTCTTATAGATGGACACTTTTGCCATTATACAATTATCTTTCTTTTTTTTCCACAAAAGATCTGGGTTTAATTGATCCATTTCTCCAACAAGGAATTAATCCATACACGCCTACATTAATATGACATTGTTACTGGCCCACTTCTCAAAATGTCAGTTATGGCATACTATCCAGTTATCAAACAAGTACTCTTTAAGTTACTAAAGATTATATGGAGTTGTTGAAAGATGGTAAGAATAAATTATCTAAGGAGAGGTATGAAATTCATTCTGACTAGTAATAGACATCATATAGACCCTGACTCCATCTAAAAGGGTTCACATTCCAAATCCAGAGATCACAAGTTAATCATGACATGAAAGAAATTATATTTTAATGAATGTATATGCTGTCAATTCCTGTTGTCATGTGAATCCATTATGCCATTTCATTGTAATTATCTTTCTAATAACACTTTTTCTTTTGTATATCTGACTTTTGTACAGTCATCCATATTTCCCCTTTCCCAGTTACATTGTTTTATTATTTGCACTGTGTTTATTTTAGGTAATATTCATTTTAACCTATCTGTATGCTTGAATCTACAGGGAATTTTTTCTTTCAACACTTTGTTTGGAAGTTAATTTGTATCTTTTCTCTGTCGTTCAAACCTTTCAAATAACATAATCTCTCTTTTTTTTCCTATTGGATGTATGGATGAATTTTGAATTTGCAGATTAGTGAGGGTTTTTTTTAAATGCATTTGAGTAGCTTGGGCTATTATTTCTTTATCTATGTTCTTTTGTTCCTTTCTTTTTCTCCCCTTCCCACTGTCCCCACCGTGGTTTCTATTTTGTTGATATTGGTAAGCTTCATGGTTCTTCTGGGTTTTTTAGAGTCTGTTCATTTTGGAAAAAAAAACTTCCTCTTTCTTTTCTCCAAGAAGTTGACATCAGTAGATTGACTTTCAAGTTAGCTGAAAATTTCTTCTAATAAATTAAATATAATTTTGTCATCTTCTGGTGGAATTCCACCCCCACGCCCCATTTTTTATCTTTTGGGAACTTTTTAAGTGCATAGAATGTGTTTTGATTATATTCATTCCCCCTTCCATTTTCTCATCTACCCTCACCCCCCATCCCTCACTTCTCCTTCTCAATATTGTGTTGTCTTTTTGTTATTGTTTTTAATTTAATTTATTGTTTCTACTTACTACTTACTGCTGCCTGTATATACATGAGTCAAAGATCATCTATAAGAGTATGGGTAACCAAGCAGGGGCTTTGTCCTGGAAGGATTATCTATGTGAGTACTGGTAACCTAGAAGGAGCTTCGTCCCGGAAGGAGCATCTATGAGAGCATCGCTTACCAAGCAGGAGCTTTGTCTTGAAAGAAATCTGACTCAGCTTCTCCTAGCAGCCACCAAGTGCCTATTGCTCCTTAGCTGGGGTGCAATTCATGTTAGGGTTAGGGTTGGGTTTTTGGAACAACTTGTGCAGGTAGTACCAGTTGAATTCACTGTAGTGGTTTTATGCTTAAACTCCACTTTCCAGAATGCTTAGAAATAGTACTTTGTTGCTATTCTCCACTTGAAAGTTATCATTTTTCATAGTTTCTTCACTTTTATGTGGTTTTTATTATTGGAATCTATTTATAGAACAGAGGGTTCACAGTCTTTAGTTGTCACAGCATCAGACTCCCCGAGAAGAGTTTATCTTCATTCTGTGTATCAGCCACACTTTCCCACTCCTTTGCATATATTATTATTTTTATTGAAAATGGCGTGTTCAGTACTGTAATAACTCTGATATCATATCCTACTCCTTCTCCACAGTTTGTCATTTATTATTAATTTTAATAGTGACTTTTTTATAAAAATTCTATAAGATCTGGTCATAGGTATTATATAATATCATATAATATCTGGTCACTGGTTCCTTCTAGGTTTTCATTCCGTAGTACCTGAGATCATACTGCAGGTAACCCTTTAGTGGGTATACAGTTTTGAAAATGAATTCCTGCTGGTTCTTGGAGAGTTAATTGAAGAGATGCACTAGAAAGCCTAGTTCATTTTCAACCTGGTGGGAATTGAGGTACTAGTACCAGTGACCATTTTAAAACAGAGTGGAGGGAAATAATGAGGGCTGTAATTTAATCACATTGGGGAATTTTTAGGTAAAAAAATAAATAAGAACTTGAAGAGGGCACAGAAAGATTGTGATAGCCAAAGGTTGTTTCCCACCAGGGAAAAAGTGTTCTCCAAACACAACAGGGCAATTGTACATTTGAATTCCCAGTGATTGTGAAAGCATGCACAAGGTCTGTGCAAGCTCCAGCCAAAATTCTGCATAGAGTGGAATAGGTGGATATGAGCTCTCCCACAAGCTGAGGAACTATTGGCATTTGAAAGCTGCTGGGGAAATGGAGTCAATTTGCTTCAGTGATGTGGCCACTGATCATTGACCATATGCCAGGACAGGCCTCACTCAAGACTAGCTGGGTAAGATCGACTGGACTTCATGGGGAAGGGGGGGGGGGACGTCTCAAAGTTGGATTGGAAGAGATAAGAGGATGAAAAGGGAGATAATGGGAGTATTTGGTGTGTGTGTGTGTGTGTGTGTGTGTTCAAAATACATTGTATAAAGTTTTCAAAGAACTAATTAAATATTGCTAAGAATTATGCTTCCTACGTTGAGCAATAAATCTGAGTTTACATACTTTAAAATAAAAACTATCCTTTCCTATGGGCATCCATAGTTTCCTGCACAAATACCCATTTCTATGTGGATTCAAGAAAATGCTGTTTCCAGAAAGCTTTACCATGGACATCTATGGGCAGAGCTCTGAAGGAGCTTTCATCATCTCTCAGGGCACTGACAAACCACACAGGAGACATTGTACTTTGCCATTTTACTCCTTAAGACAGAACCTAATTAGATCATCTTCTGGCATTGATCAAAGACGGTCTTTGGAAAGTTTAACACGTCTGAATGGACTCAATTGCCAGACAGCATCCAGTGTGCCAAAAATAGAGCATTAACCAAAGCCAAGAAAATCGGGTTGGCTGAAGCATGACTGGGTATGGGGCACTAGGTATTTCCAACAGCCGGGTTTGATAGAAGCAATTAGGAGCAGCAGTAATTGCCTGTCAGGCAACTTTGCCATTCGCTGAGGGCAGAGCTGATATAGTTAGACACAAAAGCTGCTGGGCCTGCTCTTGTGGCCTTTTCCTTTTAGAGTTCTTCTGGTTTCCATTACAAGGAAGCTCAAACTGCCGACCCCATTAAAACGTCAAGGTGGGAGGGAGAAGCTCTTGAAGTCGTCTTTCAAGGTTATGGCTATGGGTGGTTTTATTTTAGAACAGGGCTTCTTGTACACATTGATTTTCCTTCTCTTTCCCACAAGTGATGAGAACATGAAGCTCTGATCAACAAGAGAGCTGAGGAATAAAATCCTGTTTTCTGTACACGGCATGGTCATGCCACAGGGCACTTTCTGCCCCTCTTCTCTTCTCTTCTCTTCTCTTCTCTTCTCTTCTCTTCTCTTCTCTTCTCTTCTCTTCTCTTCTCTTCTCTTCTCTTCTCTTCTCTTCTCTTCTCTTCTCTTCTCTTCTCTTCTCTTCTCTTCTCCCCTTCCCTTCCCTTTCCCTTCCCTTCCCTTCCCTTCCCTTCCCTTCCCTTCCCTTCCCTTCCCTTCCCTTCCCTTCCCTTCCCTTCCCTTC